>JACYFF010031958.1:23851498-23887363 GCA_017589665.1 Selenicereus undatus | reverse complement strand
ATATGTATATATGTATATATGTATATATGTATATATATATATATAGATGTATACATGTATATATATATATATATATATATAACCACATTTACGTATACGTCTATAATGTCTTAACTTGAAATAACACTTAGCGAACCAATTAAACTAATCAAGCATGGATCTTATTGCAATCAAGGTGTTCATTTATTATTAACATGGATCTTATTGCAATCGAGGTGTTCATTTATTATTTCGAAGTCACGGTTCAAGTGTAAACTAACTAATCACACAAGTATCGATTCTAAGCATACTCATTTCTTTTCAAAGCTATTAATCGAGCATGAATTGACTAAGTGTACATGTATCGAATCTAAACATTCGTATTTCACTTCGAAGTTACTGAACAAACATGAATTAACTAAGTGTACATATATCGATTCTAAATATTCATATTTCACTTCGAAGTTATTTTTCAAACATGTATTAAATAAATATACTTGAATCGATTCTACACATGCATAATTCATTTCGAAGCTACCTTTCAGGCATGCATTAACTACTATACTTGAATCATTATAAACGTGCATAATTCATTTCAAAACTACCTTTCAGGCATGTATTAACTAATATACTTGAATCGATTCTAAACATGCATAATTTATTTTAAAACTACTTTTTAGGCATGTATTAACTAAGCTAACATATATAGATTCGAAGCCATTTTCAAGCATTAATTTACTAAACTAACTTATGTCGATTCAAGGCATCGTTGGGTTACTTGGAAGTTACTTTCAGGCATCATCTAACTAAACTTAACATGCATAGACTTAAACTAAATTCATCTGAAGCAGGACATGCACAATTTTAGCTAATCTGACTAAACCTAAACTAGCATGCATCGCAACTTAAGGGTTAAAACAATTTCGAAACTACTAATACTTAGGAGACAAGAAACACCCACCTTGATTCCAAGCTAGGGATTCGTTCGAAGGGCTTTAGGCTCGACCTTAGGTGCTTGAAAACTCCCATCTTTGACTCCTCGCTCCCTGACCGCACGAACAGACCCAATCCATGCCTAACCCACGCAAAATTGGGCCCCAATTCGACCCATTTTTGCAGCCCAGTTCAAATCAACCTTGCCCAATCTGGTTTTTGCTTTCTTTTGTCGCTACTACTGGTGGTCGCCGGAGTCGGGTTCACCAGTGGAGGCACCTCGTCATCGTCACTGGCGCTTGGCCGGACCCCCGATGCCTCCTTCTGCTTCCTCTCAACCGCTTGACATCTTTCTCTTTCTCTCTCTCTTTCGCGGTTGCGGTATGGGGCTGCGGGGCAGGGAGGCTGTGCATGGTGCGACGACCGGTCACTGGTACTCTGGCGTCGTCTCCTCCTTCCCTCTCTCTCTCTCTCTCTCTTCTCCTCTTTCTCTCTATTTCCTTGGTAGTTTCACGGGCAGGGGTTTGAGAACCACGCCCCCTCTAATCGTGATTTAGGTTGAGAAAAGTAAGGGGCTTCGACCCCTTACATTTTTTTTATATTTTTTTTTGTCGCTTGTCCATTCAACTAACACCGCCTGTCTAAATTCTAATCTCGTACCTCATATCCTAACCCAAATCGATAATACGACCCTTTGTCAGTTATTTGATCCCAAGCCAACATTCGATTTAATAAACCACAAACTAATTCTAAGGTTGATAACCTAATCATACTCGGAAAACAACTAAATAAATCGAATAACGACTAAATTAAACTATCAATCTAATTTAAGGACACAAATAGCACGAATTAACTTTAAAATCAATAATAGCAATAATAAATCTTTTTACTAAAATTATCGCTCACATAAGCGCATGAGTAATGATTTAACTCTTACAGTTAATAAAACATACGATTTTCTAACATAGAAGGTAAGACAGTCAGGTCAACGTAAAATAAAGAAGGCGGGTCTTACAATCTTGAGCAAATTGAGATTGCATATGTCTTGGAACAAAAGGTTATTCCTAAAGATGAAAAGGTCAAAGTTGAATATGATCTACAATTTGATAGAGATAATAAAATTGCAAAGGAATGCTATTGCATCATATGTCTAATCCACTATTTGAAATTTATATGAAATATGAATATAGTAGGGACATTTAGAACAGTCTTAAGAAAAAAATATGGTGGTGATGACACTGGGTCTAAATGTTTTGCAATTAGTAGACGGCTAAGTTTCAAGATCGAAGAAGAAAAATATAGTATTAATCAGATTCATCAATATAAAAATCTGTGTTCTAATATTGCATCTGAAGGATTTAAAATATGTGATGTGACCTTAGCTATTGGTTTGATTAAAAAATCTCCACCATCTTAGAAAGAATAGCAAAATTGGCTCATGCAAGAGAAGAAAGATTGAAGAACTTTAGAATTCTGGATTGGTTACTTAGAAATTGAGGAAGAAAATAGATGGAAAGATAAAAGAATTTTTCAAAACTCTGGTTTTTCTAGAGCTAACCTTATGGAGCCAAGATCTGCTAATTTTGACAGGTTCAAAAGCAAGGGAAGGAAAAATTAAAGAAGTGATTACAAGCCACAAGGAAAGGTGCAAAAGGACAAATTCATAGGTAAATGTCATGAATGTGGACAGTGTGGTCACAAGCTCGTAAATTGCCAATCCAAAAGAGGAGGAAATACCAATCTAGTGAAATCTGATACTATTATTGTAGTAGTTTCAGAAGTTAATTTAGTTGGCAACACCATAGAACAGATCATGGACACAGGTGCTACCAAACACATATGTGTCGATCATAGATTGTTTCACTCCTACGACCAAATTAATAAAGGTGAAAATGTTTTTATGGGTAACTCCATATCTGCCTTTGCCATCGAAATAGGGAAGATTACTGTAAAACTCACTTCTAGAAAGTTGCTTACTAATGTCTACATGTGCCTGAAATGCGTAGAAACCTCATATCTTGTAGCCTACTCATGAAAGAGGATCCATAATTAACTTTTGTTTCTGATTGTCCAATCATTACCCGTAACGATGAATTTATGGGAAACGGCTTCTATTACGATAATGGCCTGATTATGCTTGGCACAATTTCTGAAAATATGAATAAATTGGCCAGTATCTCTTCTACTTACACTGTTGAATTACTTGATTTATGGCATGCTAGATTAGGGCATGTAAATGTTGACTCTATTAATAGGCTTAAGCATCTCAACTTGATTCCTAAATTATCTAATATGAATTTTTCTAAATGTGAAGTATGTATTGAAGCAAGGTTTCATAAGAAATCATTTAAATCCATGTAAAGGCATAATGAGTTGCTGGAGCTTATCCACAATGACCTGGGACACTTTAAGAACCATATGACTAGATGCGGTAAGATATTATATTACCTTTGTTGACGACTAGTCACGTTACATTATGGTTTATCTGCTAAGCTCAAAAGATAAAGCACTAGAAATATTTAGTAAATATAAAGTTGAAGTTGAAAATCAGCTAGACTAAACACTAAAAAGGCTTAGAAATGACAAAGGTGGTGAATATGACCCCACAAGTCTTAAAAACTATTGTGAAACTAATGGAATTATTCATGAATGCACTACGCCTTATACTCCATAACAAAATGGTGTAGCAAAAAGGAAAAATAGAACCTTGAAAAATATGATAAATGTTATGTTAATTAGTTTTAAGCTTTTTGAAAATACATGGAGGAGGTAGTTTTATCTGTATGTCATGTATTAAATTGTGTACCTCATAAGAAACTTGATAAGGCCCCCTACAACTTATGGAAAGAGCATCCTCCTAACTTGAATTACTTAAAAGTGTGGGGGTGTTTAGCTAAAGTTGGACTACTAGAATTGAAAAGGGAGAAAATTGGTCCAAGAACTATTGATACATTATTTATTGGATATGCTTATTAAAGTGATAAATATCGATTTATTACTAAAGGTTCAAATGACTCATATATGCATAGTAATATTGTTGAAGCTAGAGATATTGAATTCTTTGAAAATACATTTTCTATGAAAATTGCATCTCATGATCATCACATCGCCCATGAATTATCCTCTAAATGACATGCATGCTGATCTTGTGTAAAAGGAAGAAAAATTTAAAGAATCAAGAACGAACTAATTCTGGTGCTGATCTTATTGTCGCACTTCTAGTTGAATATGGCATGTTAAATAAGGAGTTTGTGTCTGCATATATTATTGAAGAAGGTCCCAAAATATATCAAGAAGCCATGAAATCTATTGACGTTATTCTCCAGAAAGAAGCTATTAATAGTGAGCTTGATTTTATATCAAGTAATCATACATGGGTATCAACTGATCTTCCCCGAGGTTGCAAACCTTTGGGGTGTAAATGGGTGCTTAAGAAAGCGCTTAATGCTGATGAATCCATTGATAAATATAAACCTCTTTTGGTGGTTAAAGGATTTAATCAAACAAAAAAAATTGATTACTTTGATACGTATGCTCCCATGTCTAAAATAGCTACCATTAGAGTATTGATTGCACTTGCTGCTATTCATGGCTTAATTGTGCATCAAATGGATGCGAAAACTGCATTTCTAAATGGGGATCTAGATGAAGAAATTTATATGGAACAACCTGAGGGATTTGTAGTACTAGGACAAGAACATAACGTGTGTGAATTGATAAAATCCTTGCATGGATTAAAACTGGCCCCTAAATAGTGGTATGAAAAATTTGATAGTACAATTACAACATATGGCTTTAAGGTAAATGAAGGTGACACTTGCATGTATTCTAACCATGTTTCTAATGGGTGTGTAATTATATGCTTATATGTTGATGACATGTTTATGTTTGGCACGAATATGCATATTGTTAATGACACTAAAAATTTTCCAAGTACCTAAGTGAAACATATGGGTGAAGCTGATGTTATCTTAGGAGTCAAAATTAAGAGGACCCAAAATAGCATTAGCCTTAACCAGTCTCATTATATTCAGAAAATACTTAGAAAGTTTGATTCATTTGATGTCGATCCCGTTAGGACACCTTATGATGCTAGTATGCATTTTGTAAAAAAATAAAGGTGTTCTTGTGTGCCAAATGGAATATGCAAGAATAATTAGCAATGTCATGCTTTTAATGAATTATACAAGGTCTGATATTGCATATGCCGTAACTAGACTTAGTAGATACACTCATAACCCTGGTGATAGTCATTGGATTGCATTAAAACGCTTACTGAAATATTTGAAAGGTACTATTGATTGGGGCTTACATTATGGAAAATTTCCTATTATATTAGAAGGATATAGCAATTCCAATTGGGTATCTGATAGTGATGAAATTAATTCCATTATATCTTGGAGATTTGCTAAACAGTCCTATACTGCTATGTCTACTATGGAATCTGAGTTTATTGCTCTTGAATTGGCAAGCTATGTGGCTTAATGGCTAAAAAGTCTGCTATGAGACGTTGCTTTCTGGGGGAAGTTGGCTTGTTAGATTGCACTACATTGTGATAATATGATAGCAATTTCAGTAGCAATAAGTAAGGCCTTCAACGAAAAGAAAAGACATATATGATTGAGACATAAAGTAGTGAAGGAGCTACTGGGAAATGGAACGATATCACTGGACTTTTTGAAGTCCGAAAAGAATCTTGCGGATCTGCTAATGAATAACTTGTGCACGATGGGATTGAGACCCATTGCGGAATTGTAATGATGGGTCCCTACTTCACCGAAAGGGAAGTTCAAAGGGCAACAACGAAGTCATCACTCAATTCCGGGAGCACTACATGGTATCCCTCCCTATGATGTATGTGACTTGTAGTGCTTTGCTACTGTTGGGGAAAGGTTTAGCATTAGCTCTTAATAAACCATGTGAGATGTGAAAGTAACACACACTAGATGGATCCACCTACATAGGTGTGGAAGTGTGTTCGGTTCTTGTTGGAGGATCAATGTGGCTCTACCTCCTAGAGCACCTATGAGCTATCGGGAGTAGCGTGTAGCTAGTATGAGGTACCAGACCATGGAGTACGAGAATATCTTAAATCAATGCCCTAAGGGTGGACTTACACCTCCCTATCAAGTTCAAGACGAATCAAAGTTTGTCTTTAAACATATTGTCACTAGACGTCAATTCAAGTCGTGAGATAATGGAATCGATGCATTAGTTTCTCTGTGCCTACATATTTTTACATCTCCTAACCATACTTTGATTTTGTCGAGGATTGCTAAGAATAATCAAAGTAGTAGGTCAAGCTGCTAACCTACCTTGTGCTCTTGTCAAAGTTGATGGGAGTTTGGTGACCTACCTTTTTCTTTGTCAGATGTTGTAAGAGATTGTTGAAATGTTTTGGTAAGATGTTGAACTATTTTTCCTACTCCTTGCCTATGTATATGATAGTTGAGGAAGAGTTCGAGGCCAAGAAAATTCAACAAAAACACACATAACGTCAAGGGAAAGACCAAGTCTGTTATCCTCCTTTACATGCCAAAATCACAAAGAAATTAGCCCATAAAATTACCCTTCAATATGTATCCTTAAAACCTTTAATATAAACATCGTTCGACACTAATTCAAATACTCCAAGTTAACTACCTAGGAGTTTACCTGGAGTGGTTAACACCATGTCAATCCTGGGGAACGAATGCCTATATGAAGTTTGCACCTTAGCTTTGGCGAAATCGTTCTTAGGACATTGGCTAAGCCACGATACGGTTTGATCTATTAATTAATTACGGTTATTATTTTGGTTATTACTAATCGTGTTACTTGATAATTTTAGTTACACTTTAAAGTTGAATGATGTAATTCACGTCTACTGGTTCTATCGGTATCATTTTCGAAAAATACATTTAGTGGTTTTACTTGTATATAATATCACCCAGAGCAAAATTTTCCTACATTGCACACTCAAAAGCATATGATTACATCCATAAACATAGATTAGTTTCCTATTGATATTCAAGGTTGAAGTTCGTAGACATTGATAGTAAACATAAGAAGGTGATATGACTTTTAAAATATAAAAAGACCTCATCTAGTGGACTCTTTAACTTTCTAGTCCATATTTCTCGGTCCATCTATTATCCTCTTCCTTTTTTGGAGCCTTTTTCCTTGGGGGAGGGTAGCAAATGTCTAAATCATCATTATTGTTGTTGATCATAGATATGTATTATTAACTCTAAAACTCATCTTTCTTTAAGTAGCCCATTATAAAAATCCATTAATTCGTGTTGCATTAATGCATTCCATGGACTCTCTGGTCTTGCTTGCTGTCAGATTAGTAAAATCCATGATGCTCTATCAATCAAAGGATGGTATAGCTTGGAAGGTGGACTATATTTTGCAATGAGCCTCATCCCTTAAGTTTGAGGAAGCAATTACTGCGACCTTGATATTTTAGAGTTCAATTTTACAACCCTCAAAAATTTAGTGTTATCTTATTAAACATCCCTTTGGCAAATATGTGAAGAAAGGAAGTGATTGATTAATTTGCCCTTCTTTTAATGTTCATAGCACACTCTTTCTCATTTTTGGTAGGCTACAAAAATGAGAGAGAGAGAGAGAGATGAATACAGTGATGGATGAATACAATGAGTCATCTATTGTGTTATCTAATTAGGAAGTCATAAGTGATGGATTAAATATACTGGAGATGGATGAATACACTAAGTCTGATCAATGGGCTTAGCCTTGATGGCTTATTGTGTGTCTATTTGTCTTATAAGAGATGCAACCACTTCGTTGCATATGTTTAAATTTTAGTTTTCATTTTGCTTTGGCATCGCTAATCAACTACTTCTATCCCTTTTTTTGTTTCCACCCCTTGATTTCACAGTTTTTCCTTCACTGCCCACGTTTACTTTAGGTTTTCGCAACTTGTGAAGTCATTTGTGAAGATAAAGAGTGGGAATGGAATGAATTAGCGCCCAAAGGTGTTTATATATTAGTAGATGATAAGCTTTATGAAGAGTATATTTTTAGGTTTAACTCAATGTATTTAAAGGAAAATTAACTAGAGAAAGTGCGGTTAATTTTCTATTGATATGCATGGGAGAGAAGGGGTACAAGGGATGGAAGTCCTTCTACTTCCTTCATGTGCTAAGAGACAACAAAGTGTTGAGGTTATTCCTTTTTTTTTCCTGCCCTCAGTCATGGCTCCCTTTAAATAGTCAAGGAACAGAAAATTTTTCCTCAAGGCATTAGATAAAGACAATAAACTTAGCTGAAATTTGAGAAAATGGTGGCTATTAATATGATAAATAAGGCAAGTTAGGCAATGATTTTTTAGATGAGAAGTTCAACTTTACAGTAACATTGACATAGAAGATTGCCTTCCTCATATAATAATAGGACATGACAAAATGTTCATAACAAAGAAATATAATAATATACCAAAACTTTAATATTTTCTAACAAGCCCCCACAAAGATCAATGTTCAATTAGAAGACATAAACATGTGTGGGCACAAAGAACCAATGCATTGATTTGATGTCTCGTGGCTTGAATTAACATCTAGTGACACTGGGTCTTAAGACAAACATCCTAACTAGTGACAATCGTCTTGAACTTGATAAGAAGTGGCAACACTGCCATGACTAAGTAGGGATGGCACGGGGCATGTCGGGGGTCAGAGAGTGTTGTCCCCTCCCTAGTCCCCATTTGCTAAACCCCACCTTGTCCTTACTCTTGTCCCCACTTTGGAGGAAGAATCCTCTTCCTATCCCCAATAGGTCCCAATTCCCTAATAGGTCCCAAATCCCCAACCATGAAATGCTAATCCAAGTTCAAAATTGATGAATTGAACTCAAATAAAAATGCATTATCCACAAAAGTTAATCCATGTTCACTTGCAATTCATGATAAAACCGATAATCATTCATTCAATCTCTACAAATCTAGAAATATAACATAAAAAAAGATAATAATTAAACCATGTTTCGGTGGAACAAACTTCATCTTCGAGGATCTTGCATTAAGCGGCACCGCCATGCCATAGTGGTGAGGGAGGAGTGGAAAAATGAAGGAGTGGCTACTAGACACTAGAGATGGCAAAGATGGGTGGTGGCTTTATCGAGTTATAAGAATTTGACTTTGTGAATGACATAGATAGGCTTATAAAATGCCAACTTGGTATACAAATTGCTCCTTCTAGGAGCTTTAGATGGAAAGCGAGGAGTGGAGTGGAGAGAGAAAGAGCAATAGAAAAGGAGTGAGGAAGGAGCTTTAGAGAGAGAGAGGAAATAGCAGTGAAGTAGAGAGAGAAATAACATTTGAGAGGGAGTGAGGAGGATGACTGGGCATTTGGGAATGAGGAAATGTGGCTTTATATCTATGGTTAGGGGCTTTGATATTACCAAAATGGCCTCACATATAGATTATGCAAACATTATACAAAACCCCAAAAAAATACTTAAAAAAAAGCCCCCAGGAGTGTCACAAGGAACAGAGATAAAAAATACTCCTTGTCCTTATGCCCTACAGAAATGGAATTTTTGTCCCCATCTTCATGTCATAGCCTTCCATATGGCTAAGTAGGTGGATCCATCTAGCATGTGCGATTTTTAGCCTCACCTGTTCTGTTAAGAGCTTGCCGAAACTTACCTAGTAGTAAAAAAGAAAACACAACGTACATACATCATAAGGAGGGATACCATACAGTGCTCTCGGAATTGATTAATAATTTGTGGGTCACTATCCTATCCCTCTCAATGTATTAAAGACCATTTTTCTAGATAGGCCTTTCTTTAGCAGATCCACAAGATTCTTTTTGGACATCACATTGTGCAGTGATATCACTTCATTTTCCTATAACTGTTTTACTACTTTGTGCCTTAATCATATACCCATTCTCTTTTCGTTGACGGCCTTATTCTTTGCAATAGAAATAGCTACATCTTCTACTTGATTTTAATCAATTCAGCCTCATTACCAATTGAAGAGCAATAAACTCATATTCTATGGTAGACATGCTATACAAGATTTTTAGCAAATTTCTAGGATGTAGCACGTTTATTTAGCATAAACACATAACAACCAATGGAATTAATTTCATTATTAGCAAATGCCTAATTGGAATCACTACATCCTTCAAACATAACATGAAATGTTTCATAATGCAAGCCCCAATTCATAGTGCCTTTCAAATGTTTAAGTAAGCTTTTTAAGGCAATCCAATAATTATCACTAGCGTTATCAGTTCATCTGCTAAGTCTACTAACAACACATGCAAGGTCAGGCGTTGCATAATTCATTATAAATAGCACTAGTAATTGTTTTACATATTCCATTTGGCACACACGAACGCCTTTATTTTTTACCAAATGCACACCAACATCAGAAGGTGTCCCAACATGATCAACATCAAATGACTCAAACTTTCTAAGTATTTTTTCAACATAATGAGACTGGTTATGACTAATGCCATCTTAGGTCCTATTAATTTTGACTCCTAAGATAACATCAGCTTTGCCCATATCTTTCATTTCAAATTTAGTTCTTAGAAAGGTTTTATTCTCTTTAATAATATTCATACTGGTGCCAAATATAAGCACAACATCAACATAAAAGCATATAAGAACACAACAATCAGAAACATATTTGTGACATATGCAAGTGTCACCTTCATGTTCCTGAAAGTTAGATGCGGTAACTATGCGATCAACTTTTTTCTCATACCATTATTTTAAGGGAATAATTGCTAACAGGTACCTCTATTTTGTAGAAACTATTTCTAAGGAAACATGTTTTAAAAAATAAATTTAAACGATCCATATTATGTGGTAACTATTGTGAGGTGACACTCATAATTCTAATTTACATCCATCGCCCTAAACTTTTCATATTTACATATTTTACAATAATTCTTAAACTTGTCTTTAAAAATTTCTATTTTCTACATGTAGTATTATGTGTTTCGGTGTTGTTAGAAGGCCTATTTAACTGGTATTAGAGCCAAGTGATTAAAAAATAATTAGGTTAATTAATAGTTAATCAAGCTAATTAATTACATTAGATGCTTGAATTATCATCCACCTATTCTGATTCAAATTATTCACATATTATACATAATTCGGAGAGACCTACACTAATAGCACCTTAATTAAACTATATCACTGACATAGTTTTGGAATTAAAAGTGGAGTTAGCAAAAATAAAGACAAAGCTTTGGAGGTCAATAAACAATTTCTACTCATGCATCTATCATTAATCAATAAAGTTAGACATAGTGGTGAATCAGATTAAAGTACTCTTTGTATATTTCAGCATAAATATCCTTTCAAAAAAATTCATTTCCTTTAGAAGATGTAAAAATCTACAAAGAAATTGAAAATTTACTTCAAAAATCATTGGAAAATAAAGAAAAATTAGAGAAAGAACCAGAGAAAGAGGATGAAATATAAGCAGTACAAATTAGAAGACTTATAAATATATTTTTTATAAAGACCAAAATTTAGAAGAACTAAAAAAGATCATCGATGCAATAACAGATGAATAGGAGATATTATCTAATAATAATGGAGAGACAAATCAGGTCCAGTCAGAAGAAGAAATGTATCGATAAATGAACCTAATTAAACTAGAGAATTGGGTTTTATTCCTTTAGAAAAAGTTGGGAGAAAATTAGACAAAAATTCAAAATAAATGGTGGCAGAAAGTGAAACCAATGAAATTAGTGAAAAATTCAACGTCGATGAACTAGACTCAATGTGGTTAACAATATAATTCCAAAACCTGAAGAGTTTGGTGAATCTTCTACAAGAAATATCCATTTTATAAGACCAACATGCATTCCAACATGACGAACAACCAACTTTTTCTTTCAGTGCATCCCAAAGAAAGCTATTTTTTTTGAAGAAATTAGTGTTACTCCAATTAGTGAACTGGGTTGTCATCCTAAACATTCATGAGTTGATAGATAAGAAATTTGAATATTGGAACAAAGGCATGAACAATGTTTTAAATTCAAATACTACGTGAACAGCTGAAAATTTCCTAAATTATATCGAATAAAACATTTTGGGCATTGTAGCTGATTAGTACGACTTATTAGATGAGGAACACAAAAATGTATTACAAATGATGGAAACATGAGTTGCTATGTTCAAAAAATTATGTAAGAAAATCGAAACTGAATTTGTTAGAGATAAAGTTAACTCTCTAGAGGGATCTAGAGAATGGCAAATAACAATTAATAAAATGGAACTCTTAGACACGAGGTATTTAGAGAATTATATTGCTGACTTTAGTCAATATTATTAGAAAATTAGACATAATAAAACCAACCCTGATATGTTCTATGATAATTTATCTTATCCTATAAATTCCCTAATTAATGAAAGATAGACTACATGGCTCAAAAAAGCACATGTCAGTGGCACCTTTGGTGCCAGAATTTCCTATTTAAGAAAAGGGAGAATGATCAATGCCTTGATATCCAAAAAGAAAATAAAATGAAAAACCAGTTGCTAGCTTGTTGGGATACTCCTCTTCAATAAGGAAGTGAACCAGAAAAAAGAAAAAAAGTAAATTTTATAAGAAGAGGATCTTTAACAAGCTAAAGGGCGAAAAATACTTGTGGAAGCATTACAACAGATCAAACCCTAAAAATGCAAATATTTTTCAGAAAAGTTGCTTATGATCCCTGCAGGAAAACATAGTTGTAAATACTAGGCACCTGCAAAGAGTAGGCCATTATGCCAATGAATGCAAAAACATGAAGAAAGACAAGCTTATTGAAACTTTAACAATGTTAGGCTATTTTGAGCTAGGCGGGGAAGAAGCGTTAGTGATAAGCGCTTAAAGATTAGATCCTTTTCTGGGTCATTCTGTGGCATTTTTAAGGAATTCATGAGCTTTATGTTATAATTTATACCCCAAATTCTCGTTTTACGCTTAAGTATGGTTCTTTGATGCATTCTGCAAGTTTTAACTCCTATTTGACTTGGTATTGACTCTCAAATGATGAGTTTTTGACTCATCATGGATGACCCGCAGCCTTCATGTTCGTGGAGAGGAGAAGAATGAGAAACACCCGAGACATAAGCCTCTATGGTTGTGATGGCCACGGTCTATGATGGGTGCTCTGATGCCATGATGAAGCAAAATGCAACAAAAGGACCTAAATATGAGCTGCATTTAGCTCTCCACATCCACGCAACAACGTTAAAATAGGGTTCCTTAGGAATTAATGCAATCTATCAAGTTTGTCCTTCTAAAATGCTAAGAATTAAAAATTGAGTTTGAATGTCGTCTAAAACTAACCAATTGCTAGATGAGAAGCTAATTATCAATTTAGGACTTCTATCAAACAAAAACGCCTAGGGATTTGTTTCACCAATGATGGATTAGATCCGGTAAATTAAGCTCATGCTTCAATGTAATTTGGATTAATCAAAGGATAACAATCATGAATAATTTAATTCTTCCTTTCAAAATAAACTGAATTGTTTAGACTAATCAAATTGTCATTCTTTCAAAGATTCTTGAATTAGTTCAAATCAAAGATCTAGATTATCAATTTTTCTCTCAACATGTGACTTTCTCTCAAAAATTACTATGTTAAGCCCAATCTTGTCGATCCAATAGCGGATTTCTTCTTTCAATACTTCATCCTACTATTTAACAATTTCTTAGCAATTTTGACCTAAACTACTCGCAATGTACACATCACAAGATAGATTGAAACGATCCAAATAGATTAAGCATAATATTGGTAAAATTAAGGATCTACTTTCATTATTTGGCTAACAAATCCCAAGACTAAAGGAAAACTACTCACATATATATTAAACTAACAAAAGAGTTTAAACAAGACATTAAAACAAACTAGAACAATTCTAATAGAGTTTAAAGAGTAAGGGAGAAGAAATTGCTTAGCAACAATGGAGCTCTTGTTGATCCTTCAATCTTCAAGCCTCCTACTTGCAAATTGTGTTAGTTCTAAGCCTCTTCTTGCCCCAACATGATTAAAAATACAAGACTACTTGAGAGATTTTTGAGATAGAATGGCCAAGTTCTTCTTTCTTGCAGCCGATATGCCTTCATATACCAGCCACCAGGCATTCTCAGCCACAAACTTGAGGAAAACGAAAGGTTGCATTTTTTTCAGGCCTGCCGCGGACCATGGGTAGCACCATGGACAATTCGCAGAGGCCTCTATATGAGGTGTTTGTCTTTCTTCCTCCTCTCCATGGACGTAAAGGCTAGGGGGCATCTGTGGTTAGTCCAAAACTCATCATTTGAGGGTCAATATGACGTCAAATAGGTCTTAAAACCTACAAAAAGTATAAAAGAACCATATCCAAGCATAAAACTAGAATTTAGGGGCGTAAATTACAACATAAAGCTCATGATTTCCCTAAAAATGCAATAAAACGACCCAAAAATGACATAATCTTTAATCACTTATCAACCTTTCCCATGCTTAAACGGTTGCTTGTCCCTCAACAACTATAAAATCAAAACTATGATGAAAGACCTCCTAGGGTAAACATTAGTAGCATCATTAATAGCCAAATCGACCCAAAATTAGCCAAAAAATGATTTAAAACATTACAAAGAGTAAGAGAATAAAGTTTCGAAATATAAGTAGTGACCATCACATCAAAATATTGAATCAATCAAATCAACTTGAACACCCATATTGGCAAATGGAATAGGTTGAACTAGAGGACCCCACTTAACATCACTTTAGCAATGAAGCATTGATCACTCATGTATTTTAAAGTATAACTCGGTTCTCTCGAATCTCATTCCAAAGAATCAAATCTACCATAAGCTTCTTAAGACTATCTAATTCGCCACCACTAGAATGCAAAACACAGTAGGCAATCAAGAAGACTTAAATAGGGATGTGATGGAGCTATTGGTAAAGGTTTAGAGGGAACAAGTGTTTTGTGATTGTGGAGCAAAATGCCAATGACTAAGAGCAAAATTACCACCTCTTAGTTTACACAAAATGAACTCCTCCAACCAATGCATATTGAAGGTACAACAAATCCCGTCGTTAGTTCAAAAATGATAGAAAGGGTTAAGACAATCAAATCCAATATCAATGCCAAAATCTTTTATTTCACATTTTTCTTCTCTTTTTTTAATCTTTTTTTACTTTTTTTTTGTTTCAAAGAGGATGATGATGACATAGAACATTAAGACCTTTCAACAATTCTCTACTAACCTATAATAACCAACCCAATTACAATAAAGGGTATTCGTGCGTGAAACTTACAAATCCCTTGTTACATCTCAACAAAACCACACCTCATATCATCACCCACAAATCACTACAAGTTAAAAAATGGAACTCCATAGTCCAGGCTAAACAAGGTAAGATATGTATTTGGCTAGGGCCTATATTAGAGGTTCACATCAATAAACAATGTCAAGGCTCAAAGGGGGTAGCAAGGAGTGAAACATGCATAACAAAGGTGGCTATTTGGTCAATGTAGCTTGTTAAATCAAAGAATGCCTCAATCATGTTGCCTACATGTGCATGCTAAATGTGATCTTGAACAAGAGTCAAAGCAAGCTCTAAAGACTCAGAATTTAGGTAGACTCACATATGAAAAGCAATAATAGACTAAAATCAATGAATTGGCTTATTTAAACTTACAGCCTCATAAGACAACTACGAATATACAACTCACTCATTGAATCTCGCATGTCAAATATTCATGCAATGAGTCATTGGGCAATCAAGTCATATTCAACATGATGGTTATATCAAGAAGCACATTTTCAAAAACTCATCATCAAACACTCCTATTCACAAACACGCATGTCTAAAAGGTCAAATTTAAGCCAAAGAAAGCTACCCAGTCTAAAGTCTCCATCACCCAAGGATTGTTCCCCTTTTTTTTGTTTTGTTTTTGTTCTTTTTTTTTCAAATCATGATAAACTAATATGCAAAAACTATGAAAAGAAATCTAGGATAGAAATAAACCTGAATACTCAACTCGAAATGCTCAAACTACCCCTGAATGCACAGTCTATTGCATACTATTTGTAACATTTACATACTCACAAACAAATTCTCACAAACAAACTCTTCTATGCTTGGACAAAGCATTGTCCCCAATGTAGGCATGATAATCAAGGGGGAAGGAGAAGAACTAGAAAGGAGGAGGAGGGGAGAAAAAGTAGGGTGGGGTTGAGATAGATGCAAATCATGCTAAGTGCCGAGCCAAGCCCTAAAGTCTTAGAAACATTGATTTTGGGAAGCAATCAAGCCGATTGTGCCTTTGGAATGACTAGCATGATATTATTAATTTCCAGTTATTATATGCCAAAAAGCATTGGGATTAAACTCTTTAGGCACATGGCGGTTGTATAAATCCAAACTAGGTGAAAAACTAAAGATATTATTAAAAGCACTTAAATTTAACTCATAGAATTCCCCGTTGAGATAAAATGATATATATCCCTCTTGATATCAGGGACCACTTTTGACTTCCACATGCAAAGTGCTTAAAAATTCTAAAGTAAGGTTACGATAAGTGTGTTTTCGTGTCTCTAAGAATTAACCCATAGCCCCCATGAGCAAATAACCAACGTATAGCATCAAGCAATCCTAAACTAGTTAACAAATCCTCACCAAAATGAGTAGCCCCAATAATCTTACGACTCAATGCATTATATCTAGCAATACACTCATGATTAGTTACACCAATTGGGTTAGGAGGTTACCTCGATTTCGTGCATTGGTTGACTATTGGGAAATCCATTGGAGCACTTGGCTAGATGTCCCCGCTCCTTGAGTAGTTCAGGTTCACTTTTTTTGGTGCAATGAATGTGCAATGTGGGTGATTGTTTTGGAATGAAACTCTTACTATGGCAAACTACACGAAAGGAAGAGAAATTAGAGAATTTTGGGCAAATAAAGGGCAATAGGGAAGTAACTAAGATAGAAAAATGAAAATTTTAGAAGAAGATAAGGTTGAAATGTGGTGTAAAAGATGCTATGATGGAGATGGAAGAATGTGGAAGAAATGAGAGTAGAAAAGGAACAATTGAAACACATTTGGAGTTAAGATGAGAAAAATGGAGGAAATTTGTGTGAAATTGGTGAAAATTTAAAAGTGGAATGATGGGTGTTATCCTTTAGGGTGTGTTTGGACCTAAGAAGATAGCATGGAAAGAAAAAAAATATGGAAAAGTAAAAATTTTCTCATGTTTGGAGTAAGGAAAAATGAATGGAAAAAAAATATGAGGAAAAATAGAAAGAAAATTATGGACATATAGCATCATGTATTTTCCTCCAAAATATGTGAGGAAAAGTGGTGGAAAATCTTTTAACTCTAGCCTGATAGCTCCCCCACCCTCTTGCGACCCCTCGCTTTCTCTCTTTACTCACAACGCTCATACTCTCGGTTTCCTCCTCGCTCTCTCTCTTTCCGGCTACCCTCTGGCTGCTCTGGCGACGCTTTCTACGCTTGATTTGGTAACTCTCTCTCTTTCTCTCATTCTTGTTCTCTCGCTAGTGGATGGGTTTCATTCGGTTAGGTTTAGGTTTCAAGTCGGGTTGGGATTGAGTGTTGTTTAGGGCTTGAGTGCTATTTAGGAATACCCCTCTAGAGTGAAGAGCTTAGGGATCTTAAGAATCAGGGAAAATCCCACCTGGTACATTTCCTTAATTTACCTCTCTCTTACAATCGATGATGTATTTTGTTATGGGCAAGCAAAGAAAGTTGTTGAATTTATGTTTTTTTCTGGCATGTGGTTTTATGCTTTGGTATGTTGAAGTACAGAAATGACAATTTTATGCTTGATTTGTTTATTTCTTGCAATTTATAATGTATTTCATTATGTTCAACTAAAGGAAATTGCTTAGTTTATGATTTTCTGACATGGGTTTTCTTTGAGCAGGCAACTTTGGCTTATTCGTTCTTGGCAGATTGAGTAGTCCATGGCATCGAACAAGCCAAGAAACACTTTACTACCTCACGTCAATCGCCCCAAAGTGCCCACTGGCTCATCCATGAAGCGCTCAGCCTCTAATGAATCATCCATGAGAAGAAATTTGAAGCGCCCATCTGTTGAATTGTCTCAGCTTGGGGATGAAATCAAAGAGCAAGATGCAATTTTTAGGCCTTGGAGGAGTTTGTCTAACCCACAAGATAATGTCAATGAAGAATATGAGGTAATATTATGAGTTTTGAGATCAGATTCTAATTTTGGTTAACAATTTTCAGCCCCTGATGCAATTTTCAACCTCTGATGAATCATCCATTCCTTTGATTAAGCATGTAATATGATATTGATCTCTTCTATTCTCTAATCAACTTTATGATGAAATTACATAGGTAATAGCTCCATCTAAATTCCATCCTTTTTTTTTATTCATCAGTGTTCTGGCAAAGTTTCTTTGATCTATTCATTTCTACCTCGCGCTTTCGTTCAGTTAGAAGTGCTACTGCTATGCTATGTTGTACTGCCTTTCTGGTAAAAGCTCCCTAGTAATAGTGAACTTCTATTTACTATTGGTAAAATAGACAAATACTTTGAAGCCTTCAATACTCTGCTTTTTCTACATCATGAGAACTGAAAGCAAATGGGATAAGAGATGGGTTGTTCGGAATGGCAATTCTTGTATGATGTATAATGGTTTTGCTTTGCCCTACTTCACAAGGTGACCTAGGCACTAGGCAGCCACATCATACGTTACTTGACACTTTAGACTGTTGTAGTCTGTAATCTACAAGCACAATAATTTGTTAGCTATTGGAGATACATTTTGTGAACTGGTTTGAGATCAGGACAGTTTGGGTTATGGCTGTTTGTGGGAGTTTCTCATTTCCTGTCATACAATATCTCTTTTTCCTATCATACAATATCTCTGAGAATGCAGTATGTAGGGAAAAGAGGAATGTAAACTACACACCATTTGGAGCTTTTATTTTCTTGTTAACAAGCTTAGCTAGTACAGTCTTCAAAACGATCCTACTTACGTTCAAATGGCCTTGTTTGCCTTCTTTTAAAACTATTCTCTAGCCTTTAAATCCTAATTCTTCCTTTGTCTAGTCGAAGTTAGGCAAGGCTTGGACATCATACTTGTCTTATCCCTCCCTTCTCTCTCTAGCCTTTGTCTCTCTGCCTTCTTTCTTACTGCCTTCCTCATTGGGTTTTATTTAGGGGTGAGAGGGGGAATTGGAGAAGGATCAATGCTTGTAGAGACCTTTCAAAAAGAATTCTTAGTGCTGTGTACTGCTGTGTACTGCTCTGTTGTGTGCTCCGTCTGATCCTCTTTTTGATGTTATGTTTATAAGTTGAAGGTTTGAGTGAGATATCACAAATGAATGTCTATCAAGCTCTTTCAGCAGACCCTAACTCAACTAGAGCGTTTCTTGCTTGCCCAGTTGCTCGTCATGAGTTGTTGTTAAAAGTCAAATTCGGCAATGAGTTCTTGGAGTAGCTTGGAATTTCGAAAATTTGGAGCTCTCATTCCTCTCAACTTGTTGATGTTATTGGTTCTGTTTTTGTTTTTGTTATTTTCAAGTACAACTTCGAATTTTATGGATAATTTGATTTGAAGTTGTAAATTTCTATGGACTCTTGTAAACTTTTGAATTGCATGTCTCTTCTATTTTGTGTAGGAATGAGAAAGTTTGAGAGGTAACCAAATTCTATGTCTCCTCCATTTTTTATGGTGTTATTTTGACGAGTTCCATTAGCATTAGCTACCAATGGGCAACTTTGAGATCACATTTTAATCTTACAAGGTATATTTTTCTCTACTTTTATTCATTTTCTCAAGTCTAAACAAAGGAAAAAAAAATTGGTAGAAAGTTATTTTTTTCCTTGTATTTTTTCTCTAATCCAAACAAGAGAAAGATAATGACTTTCCTTCTTATTTTTTTTCCTCATTTTTTTTTCCTTTCAACTTTCTTTCCACCTTATTTTTCAAGGTCCAAACAGGGCCTTAGAGAGAGGAAGAGAGTTTAGAGAGAGAAAGAATCGAAGGTAGAAGAAGAAGTCGGAGGAAATTGGGTCAAAGGGGAAGAAAAACCCTTGACCGGCGGGAAACTAGATCGCCACGGACCGTGGTAGACACCTTGGACGGTTCGTGGTCGGCTCTGCCTGGAATTTTTTTGTGTTTATAGGCTGGAGTGCCTCGAACCATAGTAGTCACCACTAATGGTCCATGGTGGCTTCTATCTAGACCTTCTAGAACCCTTTTTTTTCTACTCCTTTTTTTCCTAACAAAGAAAAAGATACAACTATATACAACTAAAGAAAAAGAAAAGCTATAAAAGGACTTGGCCGGGTTGCCTTCCAAGAAGCACTCTTTAAGGGTCGAGAGTTCGACCTCCACCTCTACATGGGCTCGAGAGCGGTAAGGGTAACCAATGAAGAATTCTGCTTCTCAGCTTGTGGTATGCCCTTATCACGAACCTCAAAATCCAATGTTTGCAAAAGAAGGTATCACCTCAAATAAACGGGATGGAGGTCATTCTTAAGCATCAAACAGCACAAATAGCGCAGTCCATGCACAAAATTATCATGTAGTAGACTCCTTCAGAAGGGCCACTGCCAAACCCGACCCCTAAATTAAGGTTATACTTAACTCCACCCAAAGGGGCAAAGACATCAGCACTCGGGAAAAACTGTTGTAATCACTCAAAGAATCTTGATTACCTGTACAGAGCTCGTCCTTGGCAATGTGAGGTGGCAAATGGACACCCAAATCCACCATCGCACAATCAAGGTGTTGGCCCTTAGTGGACTCATAATCAACCTTATGAGGATCATTTAAAGAAAATTCATCAATTTGATCAAAATTAGTTACATTGCATCCACGATAAGATAATGAAGAAGAGAAAAGGTCGGGGTCTTTCAACAAACCAAACTTAGCATGGTGTTTGCCCACATCAAATGTAACGCCCCAATAATAAATAAATCATAGATGAACATCAAGAACTCCATGGATGGGCGTTACCGCCGTCCGCAAGGACAAGGCATCTCTAAAATATGAAAGTTGAACCATAGAATCAAAGTACAACCTTAGAGGTCATTCACGAGCATTTGAAACCTTTAATAACAACATGGGATCGATTCTAAAATCCCAGGGTTACATCAAACATAGCACAACTTAAGCTTACAAATATAACATTAAAATACATATTGCAGTTCAGATGTACAGCTGGGACTCCAAAAAGCACCACAAAAAGGCATGAAAACGTCTTAGCGCTTCTATCCGCCAATCAAAGGGACGATCCTGATTTAATTATCACCTTCCGCCTCCCTGCCTGCCTGTGAGCGGTTTACTGAGCATTTTCCTAAAACAAAACATAAAAGCATTTCGAACTGTGAGCCAAAGCTCAATACGTGCATCCCTGTACTGATAAAGATTCAATGGGGAAAGAAGGTATGAGGGCCCGCTTTGAAATTCAATTTGATTTTAAAACAGGGGGGTGAGATGTATATAAAACTAAATTGCCAATTATTATCTGTTAGTGCACCCCCTTAGTAACTGTTACGATCTATGTATAGGTGTACACTTGCCAAACCGACCGGAAGACCTAACCTGAAGCCGCGCGGGTAACTGAAGGGCAAAGCCCTGTAACTGATAACTGATGGGGTCACTAATTATGTGATAAATCACTGGTTCAATTGATTCATTGATGTACTTATCAAAATATTATAATTTCGATAAATACGTGCTGATTTCTAAAGATACAGTCAATGGAACGTACCTGGGGTCTTTAAAAGTTAGTTCACAGATTAAATAAATGACTAAAATGGAGAGGATGAGAGCTTAGGCCTTGATGCTGTTCAAAATCATTACAGGCATAAAATTAGTACAATGAATACCCTTAAATGGAAAAAAACTTATGAAGAATTTGTGTGAATCAGTTAAAAGAAAAGGCTTATGAAACTGGTAAATTTAAATAAAGTATGAAAATGCTAAGTTAAAGCACGGCGGCGAGTTTAGAGGGTAGGGCTTATGACAAGGTACGGAATGAATAATCCACAACTTATACTCCCGACCTCCAACTGAGACGTAAGACCCCAATATAAATAGCTTAGGAAGTCCTCTAAAACTTTACTGAAGGGCACATAACCAGATTCCTATGACAGGTTTCATAGAATAGGGTTAGAATAACAACATGTCAGGTTTTGGTAAAAAAAAACAACCATTCTGTCCACCCTGCACAGGTTCAGTAAAATAGCCATAACTTCCTCCACATACCTCGGATTAAGGCGATTCAAGAGTCATTTTAAAGCTAACATCCATACCTATCTACCCACCAAAAATCAGAATTTTTTTCCTGGCCGATCATTACCATGTTTGTTTCAAAGCTTGTCCTGTTTCACTGAAAATTCCAGCAGCACTTCTTTTAGTTGATACTTCCCTTTTTAACACCAAACCTCAACTCAAACTCTTTCTCAAGAGTGTATAAAACACTTTGGTACATCCCAACCACATACAACATCACCACACTCAACTTCAATTCATATATATATATATATCCAACAAGGCTTACTTTCAAGGCACATAAACACATACCTCAAGGTTAACACAACTTTGGTCCAAACCATGCATTTATGGATAAAACCCTAACTTTGGGTCAACTTGAATCCCATCACAACTTTACAACACATCATAAAAGTCATATTAAACGTCCATACATTGAGAGATAGGCAAAAACATGGAGAAATCAAGCCATAAATATCACTTGAACAAGAAACTTGCATACTCAAGATGAAACCCTAACCCTAACTTCATCCAAAATCAACTCCACCATAAACCCTCAACAAGGTGATTCTCAACACCACAAAAACAACTTAATCCACCATTAAAACAACCAAAATAAAGAACAAAACCCAACAAGATCAAAGATCGAAAACAAAAATCAGCATAGGGGTGAAAGAACACTTACTTTGAGCTTGCAAAAGAGCTAGGTATGGTCCTTGATGCTTATGGAAGTGAAAAGGATGCTTGGGGGTGGTGAGTGGGGGTTGATTTGTGGGGTTTTGGTGGTGTGAAGGTGGTGGAATGGTGGCTGGAGGGAGGTGCCGTGTAGAGAGAGAAAGAGAGGTGGGAAGAGAGAGAAAAATACTTGGTGATAAATGAAGATAAAAGCCTTGGTTTTAATTTTTTATACTCCCTTAACACATGACCAAATACATGGCTGCAAATTAGGGTAGAAAACTCAATAAAGTCATGCTTGGTTAAGGCTTAATTAAGAGGATTAGTTAATCAAATAAAGGTCAAGTCTTGTTGCATCGAAATCGGCTTTAAACGGGCTCGGGTTTAGCGAAAAATGAAAACCGAGCGCGTTTCTGAAAAAAAAAATATTTTTTTTTTTAAAAAAATTGAAATAAATGGTTGTGATGCCATGAAAAAGGATTTTCAACATTAAATTCTTAAATATCAAGGCCTAACTCAATTTCCAAAATTGACGAGAAGAAATCTCCGAATTGCAAAGTAAGGGCCCCGTTAGAAATGTCCAAATGAGAATAATAAAGAGATGGAAATATGAAAAGAAATGATGTGAATGAAATGAAATTAATAACCAGAATCTAGGGTCAGACTATTACATCAAATGTCAATTGTCCCCCTTTCACATCAATCTTACAACCCATAGTGACCAAGAAAGGCCTTCCAAGAATAATTTGGGTATAGGCATCTTCAGCCATATCAAGAACTACAAAGTCATTAAGCACATAGAAATCACCTACGTACTTTTATGGGAACATCTTCCAAAATACCCAAATAGTACTTCACGAAACTATCCACTACTTAAAGAGAAATAAGTGTCGATTGTAACTGTCCTAAGTCATGCCTCTTGAAAATGGAATAGGGCATCAAACTCACACTTGAACCAAGATTGCATAAAGCTCTATCAATACTCACATTTCTAATCAAGCAAGGAATGGAGAAGCTACCAGGGTTTTTAAGCTTAGTAAGAAGCTTATTGTGCACCAGAACACCACACTTTCCTCCTAAAGCTATAGTCTAATGCTCATTAACCTTCCTCTTGCGGGGTAAAGGTAAAGGAGACGTGTAATATGTCAGGGAAGCGGGTGCAGACCTCTCTCTCATAGCATTATTTTTGTCACCATCCTCCTCAAGCCTAGCACCCTCAAAACCCTCAAACTCAATTTTCAAGATAACACAATTGCACTACTCTCGAGGATTAGGCTTGGGCTTACTCAGGAGTCTACCAGGAGGTGTAGATGAAGAGCTCGCTTGTTGGGCAATCTGGGCTTTCAACATTTTATTGTGAGTACTAAGCACATCAACCTTAGACACCAATTGCTTGATATACTTATCTTTCTTTTGTTATACCAAAAGCATACTCTACATCATGGCTTCTAAGTTAGATTTTGACGAGCTTGTTAGGCATAGGGCACTCCTTAAAATTCGGGGGGTGGTATAGTCATTTGAGGCAAAGGAGGACGTTTAGACCTATATAAGAAATTATGGACATAATTAACTTGGTCACTACCATCTTGGGCAAATGGACTCCCAACTTGGAAATTCACGGTCAAATGGTCAGAGGAACCACAAATTTCACATGCTAAAGGAGGGGCATTTGAACTAGCAGAATTTACGTTCAAATAGTCCAACCTTTGAATCATGGCATCTACTTTAGCAAAAAGTAAAAAGTATCAAGTTCCAACTTACCTCCAACCCTTTTGGGTTAGCTTATCTCATAGGACCATTGGTAATTATTGAGCATCGTCTCCTCAATCAAGTTATAGGCCTCATCCTCAATCTTGTTGATTAAAGTGTCACCCAATGCTGTATTTATGGTAGACCGCACCGGTTGAGTGTCTCTATTATAAAAAGTTTGAATAATCATCCATTTTGGAATCAATAATGAGGGCATAACCACAACAAATCTTTAAAATGCTCCCAAGCCTCATAGAGTGTCTCATCCTCCCTTTGAGCAAATGTGGTGATTAGATTCCTTAGATTCATCGTCTTGCTAAGAGGAAAAAACTTGGCAAGGAAGGCCTTGGTAGCTCATCCCAAGTCGTTAATCGACCCCAAAGGTAATGAATGGAGTCATGCTCGTGCCTTGTCCCTTAACGAAAAAGGAAATAATCAAAGCGGTATGGCATTAGTTGAAACTCCAATGAGTTTCAAGGTATTGCACACCTTTAAAAAGGTCGAGAGTGTGGACTTGAACCCTTTTATAGGGCATCTGCAAATTGTGCTTGTTGCACCATGGATAAGAGAGCCAATTTGAGATCAAAATTATGAGCTTCCGCAGTTGTCCTTGCAGTGCTTGAAGTGACTCCATGAGTCCCCGGGGTAATGAAGTCCCAACGTGTCCTTCATTGATCTCTTCCACCTCCTGCCATTTTTTAAAAAGTTTCCTAAGCCTTAAGCTTTTACTTCTCAGGCCTTTGTTTCTTCTACCTCGGACGAACTATATCAGGATCGAGTTTGAAATAGAATGGACTTCGTATGAAACAGGAGCAATCCTGCAAGCACCACCACAACCACTATCAAATCAAATCGAAATAATAAAATAAAGAAAAACGCTTAGTCAATCTTTGAAGAACTAGCTTAATATTTGATAAATTGATCCTCGGCAATGACGCCAAAAACTCGATACAATATGTAAGTGCTCGGATGTTGTAGTATAGATTAAAAATATCATTCCTTTAGGACCAATGCAATCTATCAAGTTTAAATAAGACACCAAAACAAACTAGAACAATTCTAATTAAGGTTAAAGAGTAAGGGAGAAGAAATTGCTTAGCAACGATGGAGCTCTTGTTGATCCTTCAATCTTTAAGCCTGTTGCAAATTTCCTTCCTTCTATTGTCCTGTTACTCCCAAAATGATTAAAAATACAACACTAATTGAGAGATTTTTAAGATAGAACGGCTAGGTTCTTCTTTCTTACTGCCAAACATGCATTGATATAGCAGCCACCAAGCATTCTCAACCACAAACCCAAGGAAAACAAAAGGTTCTAGGTGTTTTAGGCCTGCCATGGACTATGGACATCACCACATATGGTCCATAAAGGCCACTATCCCAGGTGTTTCTTATTGTTTCTCCTCTCCACAAACATAAAGGTTGGGGGCATCCGCGGTGAGTTAAAAATTCATCTTTTGAGGGTCAATGCCAGGTTAAATACATCTTAAAACCTGCGAAAAGCATCAAAGAAATGTCTTAGACATTCATTTGATAGAATGCTTGAAAGTATACGTGCGTTTGAATAATTTGTCCAAGGTTTTGAAATGGTTTGACGATATGAATTTGGTCTTAAATTGGAAAAAGTGTCATTTTATGGTGCAAGGGGGTTGTCCTAGGTCATGTTGGTTCTAATAAAGGCATTAAAGTTGACAAAGTAAAGGTGGAAGTGACTGAGAAATTACCACCACCAATGATTGATAAATTACCACCACCATCAATCTCTGTAAAAGGTGTGAGCGGTTTTCTTAGACATGTTGGTTTTTACGGATGGTTCATGAAGGATTTCTCAAAAATTCAAAAGCATCTCACCCAATTCCTTGTTAAGGATGTGCCCTTTGATTTTAATGAGGAGTGTTTAAGTGCTATTCACATGTTGAAGGAGGCTTTGATTTCTGCCCCAGTTAGACAAGTGCCAGATTAGGAATTACCTTTTAAAGTTATGTGCGATGCTAGTGGCAATGCAATGGGGGTGATTTTGCGCCAATGGAAGGACAACAAGCCGCTTGCCATCTACTATGTAAGCTAGACCTTGGATGAGGTCAAGTAAACTATGCCACCATGGAGAAAGAGTTGTTGACGGTTATGTTTGCTTTGGAAAATTTTTTGCTCATACTTGATAAATTCCAAGGTGATCATCTTCACCAATAATACCGCGTAGGAGCATCATTTAAAGAAGTTCGACTCTAAGCCCGTCTTATTCGATGGGTGCTTCTTCTCCAAGAGTTTGACTTAGAAATTCGAGACAAAATTGGCCATGAGAAGGTAGTTGCAGATCATTTATCACACTTGGGTCCCGAGCCCACACCAATTGAGGAGCTTCCCATCAATGACTCATTGTGAATGATCAGCTCCTTGCCATCTCCCACCCAGACACTCCATCGTCTACTAATTTGGCTAATTTCAAGGTGTGTGGAGTTTTTCCACCCGAGTTGTCATATCAACAAAGGAAGAAATTCCTTTCAGATGCAAAGTATTTTATGTGGGATGAACCTCTCCTCTACAACTTGTGTGGAGATAGTGTTTATAGAAGACTTTTGCTAGAAGATTAGGTTCATAGTGTACTTGACCATTGCCATGCTTTCACTTATAGTGGACATTTTGGACTGAACAAAGCCATTGCTAAAGTACTTTAAGTAGGTTTCTATTAGCCCACGCACTCTAAGGGTTCAAGAAGTTTTTCATGTCGTGTGAACAATGCTAAAGAACGAGGATCATTTCCAAGAGGCATGAAAAGCCTCAAAGTGGGATTCTTGATGTAGAACCCTTCGATGTATGGGGGATTGACTTCATAGGTCCGTTTCCTTCTTCCCACAACAATCTCTACATCCTTGTTGTTGTAGATTGTGTGCCCAAATGGGTGGAAGTCATTGCAAACCCTACCAACGATTCCAAGGCAGTCATCAAGTTCCTCAAAAGGAACATCTTTAAAAGTTGGCACGCAGAGACCTCTATTAAGTGATAATCGAACTCACTTTCTCAACAAAGCCACTTGAGTCCCTCCCGAAGAAGTATGGGGTCTTTCATAAAATTGCCACACCATATGATCCCCAAACAAGTGGTCAAGTCAAGTTTTAATCGGGAGTTGAAGAGCATTTTGGAGAAGATGGTCAGTCGATCCCGAAAGGATTGGTCTATGAAGCTTGATGATGCTCATTGGGCCTACCAGAAAGCTTACAAGACTCCCCTATGTACTACTCCATACTGTTTAGTGTTTGGTAAGTCATTTGCCGATTGAATCGGAGCACAAAGCATATTGGGCTATTCGAACGCTCAATTTTGATCATAAGGTTGCCATTGAGAAGTGACTTTTGCAATTAAATGAACTTGATGAATTGAGGTTGGAAGCATATGAGAGTTCTTGTATCTAAAAGGAAAGAAGTAAGAGATGGCATGACAAGCACTTTTGAAGAAGCAACTTGATGAAGGTGACATGGCCCCCTTATTCAACTCAAAGCTGAGGTTATTTCCAAGCTAATTGAGGTCCCGGGGATTGGGACCCTATCAAGTCACCCATGTCCATCCTTATAGCGCGACAGAGGTGTATAGTGAGTCCATCGGTTCGTTCAAGGTGAATGGATAGCGGCTTAAGCCTTATTTTGTGGAGGAAGCCCATTGAAAAGGACGTTATTCACACCCTTACCAATACTGAGCCTGTGTAAAGGTAGAGGTTGAGCTCTTGACTCTAAAAGAGCACTTCTTAGGAGGTAACCCAAGTCAGTTTATAGCTTTCCTTTTTGTTTAGTTGTATATAGTTGTGTCTTTTCCTATGTAGGGAAAAAAACCTAAAAAAAAGAAGTAAAAAAACCAAAAAATTTAATAAGAGTATTTTAGAATGTCTAAACAGAAGCAACCACGGACTATTAGTGGTGTTTACCACGGTCAGTGGCAGTACTGCCCAAAAATCCAAAAAAATTAAAAGACAAAGCCGACCATAGGCTAGCTGCGGTATTTACCACGGTTCGTGGCGGTCTGGTTTTCTGTCGTTAAACGCTTTTTCTTCCCCCTTGACCTGATTTCCTTTCACTTCTTCTTCTACCTTCGACCCTTTCTCTCTCTAAAATCTCATTCTCTCTCTAATAACTTCATTAACACCCATAATTCCACTTTAAAATTTCCACTAATTTCACTCAAATTTCCCTCATTTTTCTCATCTTAACTCCAAATTTCTTTCAATTCTTCCTTTTCTAATCTCCTTTCTTCCATATTTTTCTATCTCCATCACATACATCTTCTACACCATATTTCCATCTTCTCTTCTTCCAAAATTTTCATTTTTCTTCCTTAGTTTGCTCCCATTACCCTTTATTTGCCCACAAATTTCCATTTTCTCTTCCTTTCACCTAGTTCACTATAGTTAGGGTTTCATTCCAAACACAACCATCCACATTCCACATTAATGCCACCAAAAAAGCAAACATGAACTACTCAAGGAGTAGGAACATAGAGTCAAGCGGCCGAACGGGTTTCCCAGCAGTCAACCAATGCACGGAATCGAGGTAACCATCCTAACCCGTTTGGTTTAACTAATATTGAGCATACGTTAGATATAATGTGTTGAGTGGTAAGATTACTCTGAATACTCAGTATTTTGATGAGAATTTGTCGGCTAGCTTAGGGTTGCTTGATGATATATGTTTGTTATTTGCTCGTGGGGATATGGGTCAATTCTTAGAGATATGGGACCACACTTATCATAACCCTACTCTTGAATTCTTGAGAGCTTTGCATGTGGAAGTCATGAGTGTTCCCCGATGTCAAGAGGGATATATATCATTTCATCTTAATAGTGAATTCTATGAGTTGAATTTAAGTGCTTTTAATAGTATCTTCAGTCCACCTAGTTTGGATTTAGACCGTCGTTATGTGCCTAGAGAGTTTAATCCCAATGCTTTTTGGTTTACAATAACTAGGAATTACCAATATCATGCTAGTCACACTAAAGGCACAATTATTAGAAATCCCTGTATTCGAGTGGCCCAACGTGTACTTACATGTGGATTGTTTGCTTGGGAGGACAGTTTGAATGTCCCTCGTCTGTCTGAGTTGTATTTCTTACATAACATGTTGTGAGGGACACGTATTGACGAGGGATCTTTCTTTGCCAATCAGTTGTTGAGTACAACTACTAGCTCTGCTAAGAGGATAGTGATTGGGAGTCTTATTACCCCTATAGCTAGGTCGGTTGGTATTAAGCCTAAACCTGATGATAGAGTGTCTATGTGAGAGAGGTTAGCATTAGCAGCCTTTGAGCAAATGAAATTTTGTACGGTGGAGGGTGGTTGAATGTGTTGGATTTACCCCGGAAACAGGCTTATGTCTCTTCTAAATGTTGCCCAAACTACTCTTTTGCACGCGGATAGCCTTTCCTTTATGCCCAACAATGAGGGCTTTGATCATCCCATAGCCTTCCTTCTCCTCCACTGCACGTAGGCGCTTCTAGTTCCTCCCAAACTTCCTCCTCCCAGGACTATATTGATAAACACACCACCCTACGGTTCATCCAAGATGAGTAAGTTTCCTTACGGCTTACGTCCAATCTGCGCATGTCCCCTCGCTGACTTTGTTTAGGAGCCACATGATCAGCTCCGAAGGATGATTGCTTTCCAAAATTAATATTTCCAAGACTATATGGCTTGTCTTGACACTTGGCATGATTAGCATCTATCTCAATCCACCCTCCTTCTTCTCCCCCTCCTCCTTTTTAGTTCTTCTTCCCTTTCCCCTTTGCTTATCATGGGCTTATAGTAGGGATAATGGTTTGTCCAAGGATGGTGAAGTTTTTTTGTGAGTATTTGTTTGAGAGTATGTCAATAGTGTGAATACCATGCATTAGACTATGTATTTAGGGGGAGTTCGAGCATTTTTACTAGAGCATTTAGGTTTCTTTCTATTTTTAGATTTCTTTTCGTAGTTTTTGCACACTAGGTTTATCATGATTTGAAAAAAAAAAAGAAAAAAAAGTGAACAATCTTCTGATGATGAAGTCTTTAGACTAAGTAGCTTTCTTTCGCTTAAATTTGACCTTTTAGTTATGCCCATTTGTGAATAAAAGTGCTTGATTATGAGTTTTTGAAAATGTGCTTCTTAATTTGACCATCATGTTGAACATGACTTGTTTTCCCAATGGCTATTTGTGTAAATATTTGGCACGTGAGATTCAATCAGGTAGTCGTATGTTGGTAGTTGTCCGGTGAAGCTTTGAGCTTGAATAGACTAATTCATTGATATTAGTCTCTTATTCCTTTTCATGTGTGACTCTTCCTGGATTCTAAATATCTAGAACTTGCTTTGACTCTTATTCAAGATCACATTTAGCATGCACATTTAGGCAACATGATTGAGTAATTCTTTGATTTAATAAGCTACGTGGACCAAATAGCCGCCTTTGTTATGCATGTTTCACCCCTTGCTACCCCCTTTGAGCCTTGACATTATTTATTGATGTGAACCTATAATATAGCCATTGGCCAAATATATATATCCTACCTTATTTAGCCAAGACTATAGGGTTCCATTTCTTGATTTGGAGTGGTTTTTCAGTGATGACATGAGGTGTGGTTTTTTTAGATGTAATAAGGCATTTGTAAGTTCCATGCATGAATTTCCTTTGATGCAATTGGGTTTGTTATTGTGAGTTGGTTGAGAAGTGTTAAAAGGTAATTAATGTTCTGTGCCCTAATCATTCTCTTTGAAACCAAAAAAAAGTAAAACAAGTTTTTAAAAAAAGAGAAGAAAAATGTGAAATAAAAGATTTTGGCAATGATATTGGATTGGATCAACACTTTCTCTCATTTTAAACCAACTAAGGGGAGTTGTTATATCTTTGATATGTATTGGTTTGAAGAGTTCATTTTGTGGAAATTGGGAGGTGATAATTTTGCTCTTAGTCTTTGGCTTTTGCTCCACAATCACAAAATATCGGTTCCCCTCTAACCTTTACCAATAGCCTCGTTACAATCCTATTTAAGTCCTCATGATTGCATAGCATACTTTGCATTTTGGTGACGGCGAATTGGAGCATATTAACAAGTTTATGACATACTAGATTTTTTGGAATGAGATTCGAGAGAGCCAAGTTATCTGAATTGAGGTTTTACGAGTTTTTTCTAGCTCAACTGATCCCATACTCCAATAAGAGTATTCAAGTGGATTTGACTGATTGATTCAATATTTGATGTGATGCTCCCTACTTATATTTCGAAAACATCATTATCGTATTTATTTGTAATGGTTTCAATCACTTTTGGGCAAATTGGAGAGTCTTAACTTCATTCTCTTTTGTGCATGTAGTATTATGTGTTTCTGTGTGGTCAGAAGGCCTATTTAACTTGTATTAGAGCCACGTGATTAAAAAATAATTAGGTTAATGAAGTTAATTAATAGTTAATTAAGCTAATTAATTGTATTAGATGCTTGAATTATCATCTACCTGCTCTGATTCAAATTATTCACATATTGTGCATAACTCAGAGAGATCCACACCAATAACAACTTAACTAAACTACATCACTAATATATTTTTGGAATTAAAAGCTAAATTGGCAAAAATAAAGAGAAAGTTTAGGAGGTAAATAAGCAATTGCCTTTCATCCATCTATCATTAATCAATAAACATAGACTAGTGGTGAATTATATCAAAGTACTATTTCTATATTTCAGCATAAATATCCTTTCAAAAAAAATTGATTTCCTTTGTAAACGTAAAAATTCAAAAAGAAATGGAAACTTTATTTGAAAATCATTGTAAAATGAAGAAAAATTAAATAAAGAACAAGAGAAAGAGAATAAAATCTAAGCAGTATAATTCAGAAGAGTTACGAATATGTTTTTTTTATGAAGAGCAAAATTTAGAAGAACTAAAAAAGATCATCAATGATATAGTAGATGAATAGGGGATATTATCTAATAATAATGGAGACACAAATTAAGTCCAGTTAGAAGAAGAAATGTATCAATAAATGAACTTAAATAAACTAGAAAATTGGATTTTATTCATTTAGAAAAAGTTGGGAGAAAATTAGATAAAAATTCAAAATAAATGGTGGCTGGAAGTGAAATTAATGAAATTGATGAAAAATTCAATACCAATGAACTTAACCCAATGTGGTTAACAATATAATTCCGAAACACGAAAAGTTTGGTGAATCTTCTAGAAGAAATATGCTTTTCACAAGACCACCATGTGTTCCAGTAGGATGAACGACCAATTGTTTCTTTGGTTCATCTCAAAGAAAGCTACATTTTCTGAAGAAATTAGTGTTACTCCAATTAGTCCGTTGGGTTATCATCCTAAACGTTCATGAGATGATAGATAAGAAATTTGAATATTGGAACAAAGTTATGAACAGTGTTCTAAATTCAAATATTACGTGGATTGCTGAAAATTTCCTAAATTATATCGAACAAAGCATTTTGGGCATTGTGGTTGATTAGTACGACTTATTAGACGAGGAAGGTAAAAATGTGTTGTGAATGATGGAAACATGAGCTTTTATGTTCAAAAAACTATGTAAGAAAATCAAAACTGAATTATTAGAGATAAACTTAACTCTCTAGAAGAATCTAAAGAATGGCAAATAACAATTAATAATATAGAACTCTAAGACACGAGGTATTTAGAGTATTATGTTGCTAACTTTAGTCAATGTTATTATAGAATTAGGCATAATGAAACTAATCCTAATATGTTCTATGTAAATTATCTTATCCTATAAATTTCCTAATCATGCATGGCTCGAAAAAGCACATGTCAGTCGCACCTTTGGTATCAGAATTTCCTATTTAATAAAATAGGAGAATGATCAATGCCTTGATATCAAAAAAGAAAATAAAACGAAGAACCAATTGCTACCATGTTGGGATACTCCTCGTCAATAAAGAAGCCAACATGAAAAGAGAAAAACAAAACTTTATAAGAAGGAGATCTTTAACAAGCAAAAGGGAGAAAAATACTTGTGGAAATATTATAATAAACAAAACGCTAAAAAATGCAAAGCTTTTTTAGAAAAGTTACTTATTATCCTGTGGGAAAAAATAGTTGTAAAAACTAGACAAGTGCAAAATGTAGGCCATTATGCCAATAAATGCAAAACTACGAAGAAAAACAAGCCTGTTGAAACTTTATGAACATTAGGCCATTTTGAGCTAAGCAAGGAAGAAGCATTAGTGATAACTACTCAAATATTATATCATTTCTTGGTCATTTTGTTGCATTTTTGGGAAATTCATGAGCTTTATGTTATAATTTATGCCCCAAATTCTCGTTTTACGCTTGAGTATGGTTCTTTGATGCTTTTTGCAAGTTTTAAGACCTATTTGACATGCCATTAACCCTCAATTGATGAGTTTTTGACTCACCACAGGTGGCCCCCAGCCTTTATGTTCATGGAGAGGAGAAAGAATGAGAAACACCCGAGGCACAGAACTCCACGGTTGTGATGATGACAGTCCATGACAGGTGCTCTGATGCCCTGATAGCCCAAAAATGCAACAAAATGAGCTAAACATTAGCTACATTTAGCTCTCCACATCCACGACAATAGCGCTAAAATCTTGACACAACCAGTAAGTGCACGAGTGTTGTCATCTACATTAAAATCACTCCTCAGGGACCAATGCAATCAATCAAGTTTATCCTTCTAAAATCCTAAGCAAAATAGAAATTGAGCTGGAATGTTCTCTAAAACTAACCAATTGCTAGATGAAATGCTAATCATCGATTTAGGACTTCTATCAAATAAAAATGCTTAGGGATTTGTTTCACTAATAATGGAGTAGATCCGGCAAGTTAAGTTCATGCTTTAATCCAGTTTGGATTAATTAAAGGATAACAATCATAGATAATCAATTCTTCATTTCGAAATAAACTAAACTTTTTAGACTAACCAAATTGTCATTCTTTCAAAGGTTCTTGAATTGGTCCAAATTAAGGATCTACATTATCAATTTTCCTCTTAACACGTAACTTTCTCTCAAAAATTACTATGCAAGTCCTATCTTCTCGATCCAATAGCAAATTTCTCCTTTCAATACTTCACCCTACTAGTTAACAATTTGCAAGCAATTTTGGCCTAAACTACTCGTAACATACACATCACAAGATAGATTGAAACAATCCAAATAGATTAAGCACAACATTGGTAAAATTAAGGATCTAGTTTCATTGTTTGGCTAACAAGTCCCTAGACTAAGGGAAAACTACTCACATATGTTTATTAAACTAACAAAAGAGTTTAAACAAGACATCAAAACAAATTAGAACAATTCTAATGGAGTTCAAAGAGTAAGGGAGAAGAAATTACTTAGCAACAATGGAGCTCTTGTTAATTCTTTAATCTTCAAGCCTCCCTTTTGCAAATTACTTTCATTCCAATCCTCATCTTGCCCCAAAATAATTAAAAATCCAAGACTAATTGAGATATTTTTGAGATAGAATGGTCAGGTTCTTCTTTCTTGTAGCCAAACATGCCTTGATATAGTAGCCACCAAGCATTCTCAGCCACAAACCTGAGGAAAATAAAAGGTTACAGTTGTTTCAAGCCTGCCACTGACCGTGGCCATCACCATGGACGGTCCACGAAGGTCTCTATCTCAAGTGTTTCTCATTCTTCCTCTTCTCCATGGACATAAAGGCTAGGAGGGTGTTGAGTTATTATATTTAAGTTTTGATGATAACAAATCCAAGTGTAAAAATGTGTCCAAGTAATGTTGCTCCAAACACGATCTCCAAACAGGCCTAACTGGTGTTTATAATCTTTATTGTATTAACTGGTTTGCTACATGTGAGAACAAGTCTATAAAACAGGTTTCACTTGGTGATTCTACATTAAGTCAAGAACGCCATCTCGACAGTTGATTGTAAGGCATGTTCCTGAACTCTAGCAATGTAAAGAATTACCCCCCAGCAAGCAAGGTGGCCTTGGTGTTCACAGCAGCTCTACAAATCTTGGACAAGATGACTGATTCAAAACAAGAAGTCTTGGGTATATAGGTCTCATTTATTTAGACTCTTGTTAATATGCCAATATTGAAAATGCTTTTTAAACATCTCTTGAATCGGTAATTGCGCTAAGTGCTTCAGAACACCAGTTGCGAACAACCCTGCAAACAGGGTGCCTAGGGTGTTTCTGAACTGAAGTGGCCATACCCGGTTATCTTTGAAAATTCATTTCGGTTGGCCAAGATCTCCAGAATACTTTCCTTAAACTCCAAGAGTGCTATTTTTCTGGAAAGGATATTTCTT
>JACYFF010031958.1:23840257-23851488 GCA_017589665.1 Selenicereus undatus | reverse complement strand
AGGTAGGTCGTGGTTTTTCACACCTCAGTTGGGCTAGAGGTGTTTTCCACGTAAAAATTATGTGTGCTTTATTTTCCACATTTATCTTGGTGATTTTCGCATTTGCAATATTTGAGAACACCCTCTGCAAACAAGTCACAAGGGTGTTTGTTATTTACGACGCGAAAATCAGACACCATAATTCACCCCCCCTCTTGTGGTAGAATACTCACGATCTTAACAGAGGGCATCCATGGTGAGTCAAAAACTCTTCATTTGAGGGTCAATACCATGTCAAATAGGTCTTAAAACCTACAAAAGCCATCAAAGAACCATGCCCAAGCCTAAAATGGGAATTTGGGACAGAAACTGTAACATAAAGCTCATGAATTCCCTAAAAATGCAACAAAATGACCTAAAAATGACATAATCTATAAGCACTTATCAAACTTCCCTATGTTTGAACCATTTCTTATCCCTAAGCAACTATAAAATCGAAACTATGATGAAATCCTCCTCAGATAAACACTAATAGCACCATCAATAGCCACATCGACCCAAAAATTAGCCCAAAGATGATTTAAACCGTTAAAAACAGATAGGAGAGTGAAATTTCAAACTATAAGCAGAGACCATCGCATCAAATATTGAATGAATCACTTAAATCAACCTGAACACTCATATTGGCATCTGGAATAGGTTAAGCTAGAGGACCCCATAGAACCTTACTTGTTTCTCTCGAATCTCATTCAAAAATCAAATTCATCATAATTTTCTTAAGACCCTCTAATTCGGCATCACTAGAATTCAAAACACACTAGGCAATCATGAGGACTCAAATAAGGTTGTAAGGGGCTATTGGTAAAGGTTTAGAGGGGAGCAAACATTTCATGATTGTGGAGTAAAAACCAAAATACTAAGAGCAAAATTATCACCTCTCAATTTCGTCAAAACAAACTCCTCAAACCAATACATACTGAAGACACAACAAATCACCTTGGTTAAAAACGAGAGAAAGTGTTGAGATAATCAAATACAATATCAATGCCAAAATCTTTTATTTCACATTTTTCTTCTCTTTTTTTCATCTCTTTTTACTTTTTTTATTGCAAAGGGAATGATTATGGCACAAAATATTAAGTGCCTTTCAACACTTCTCAACCAACTCACTATAACCAACCCAATTACAACACAGGGAATTCCTGCATGGAACTTACAAATCCCTTATTACATCTCAACAAACCACACCTCATATCATCACCCACAAATCATTCCAAATCAAGAAATGGAACCCAGAGTCTTGGCTAAACAAGTAGGGATATGTATTTTGCCAAGGGCTATATTAGAGGTTCACATCAATAAAAAATGGCAAGGCTCAAAAGGGGTAGCTAGGGGCGAAACATGCATAATGAAGGTGGCTATTTGGTCAATCTAGCTTATTAAATCAAAGAATACCTCAATTATGTTGCCTAAATGTGCTTGGTAAATGTGATCTTGAACAAGAGTCAAAGCAAGTTCTAGAGATTCAAAATCTATGGAGAGTCACATATGAAAAGAAATAAGAGACTAAAATCGATGAATTAGTTTATTCAAACTCAAAGCCTCACGAGACAACTACCAATGTACAACTTTCTCATTGAATCTCACATGCCAAATATTCATGCAAAGAGTCATTGGGCAATTAATTCATATTCAACATGATGGTCATGTTAAGAAGCACATTTTCAAAAACTCATCATCAAACACTTTTATTCACAAATGCGCATGACTAAAAGGTCAAATTTAAGCCAAAGAAAGCAACCTAGTTTAAAGTCTTCATCACCGGAGTATTGTTCCCTTTTTTTTCTTTTTTTCTTTTTTTCAAGTCATGATAAACTAATATTCCAAAACTATCAAAAGAAATCTAAAGATAGAAAGAAACCTAAATGCTCAATTAATATTGCTCGAACTACCCCTAAATGCATAGTCTAAGCATACTATTCACAACATTTGCATAGTCACGGACATATACTCACAAACAAACTCTCCCATGCTTGGACAGAGCATTGTCCCCAATGTAAGCACACGATAAATAAGGGGGAAGGGGAAGATGAACTAGAAAGGAGGAGGAGGAGAAAAGAAGAACGGTATGGTTGAGATAGATGCAAATCATGCCAAGCGCCAAGACAAGCCCTAAAGTCTTAGAAATATTTATTTTGGGAACCAATCATGCCAATTGTGCCTTTAGATTGACCAGCATCATATTGGTAATTCCCAATTATTGTATACCAAAAAGCATTAGGATTAAACTCTTTGGATACATGACTGTCTAAATCCAAACTAGGTGGAAAACCGAAGATACTATTAAAAGCACTTAAATTCAGCTCATAGAATTCCCTGTTGAGATAAAATGATGTATTAAAATGCTCATCAAAATGCTTAACAAATCCTCATCAAAATGCCAAGTACCCCAATAATCTTACTGCTCAACGCACTATGCTCAGGATTAGTTAAACCAAGTGGGTTAGCAGGTTAACTCGATTTCATGTGTTGGTTGACTGTTGGGAAATCCGTTGAAGTGCTTGACTAGATGTCCCCGCTTTTTGAGTAGTTTGGGTTCGCTTTCTTTGGTGCGATGAATGTGGAATGTGTCTGATTGTTTTGGAATAAAACCTTTACTGTGGTGAACTAGAAGAAAGGAAGAGAAATTGCAGAATTTTGGACAAATAAAGGGTAATGGGGAAGAAACTAATTAAGAAAGAAAAATGAAAATTTTGGAAGAAGAGAAGATGGAAATGTGGTGTAGAAGATGTGGGTGATCGAGATGGAAGAATGCAGAAGAAAGGAGAGTAGAAAAGGAAGAATTGAGACAAATTTGGAGTTAAGATGAGAAAAATGGAGGAAATTTGGGTGAAATTGGTGAAAATCTGAAAGTGGAATGAAGGATGTTAATGGAGGTTTTAGAGAGAGAAAGAGAGTTCAAAGAGAGAAAGAGTCGAAGGTAGAAGAAGAAGTGGGAGGAAATTAGGTCAAAGGGGAAGAAAAACCCTTGACCCGCGGAAAACCAAACTGTCATAGACTGTGGCAAATACCACGAACAGCCCATGGTTGGCTCTATCTTGGAAAGTTTTTTGTGTTTCTGGACAGAAGTACCATGGATCATGGTAATTGCTACTAACAGTCCACGGTGGCTTCTGTCAAGACCTTCTAAAGCACTTATTATATTTTGTGTTTTTTATTTTTTGTTTTTCTAGTCCTTTTTTTTCTAACAAAGGAAAATATACAAGTGTATACAACTAACAAAAAGAAAAGCTATAAAAGGACTTGGGTTGCCTACCAAGTTATGGTCGAGAGCTCAACCTCCACCTCTATACGGGCTCAAAAATGGAAACGGTAACCAATGAAGAATTGTGCATCTCAACTTTTGGCGTTCCCTTATCATGAACCTGAAAATCAAATGTTTACAAGAGATGGTATGACCTTAAATTAACAAGATGGATGTCCTTCTTAAACATCAAATAGTGCCAAATAGCGCAGCCCGCATACAAAATTATCTTTTAGTGCACTCTATCAAATCGACCACTACCAAACTCTACCGCTAAATCAAAGTCATGCTTAACTCTATCCAAGGGGGCAAAGACATCAGCACTCGGGCAAACCTGTAATAATCGCTCAAAGAATCCTGATTACTGGTAGAGGGCTTATCCTTGGCTATGCAAGGTGGCAAATGGACACCTAAATCCACCTTTGCAAAATCAAGGTCTTGGCCCTTAGTGGACTCGTAGTCAATTTTATGAGGATGATTTCAAGGAAATTCATCAATCTCATCAGAAGTAGTTACATCACGTCCACAACAAGCTGATGAAGAAGGGAAAAAGTTATAGGTCTTCACAAACCAAAGTCAACATGGTGTTCCCCCACATCAAATGTCAACTGCCTCTCTTTCACATCAATCTTACAACCTGCAATGGCCAAGAAGGGCCTCCTAAGAATAATTTGGGTTTAAGCATCTTCAGCCACATCCTCCAAAATAGGGGTGCTCATGGTTCGAGTAGCCGAACCAAAAGTGATTTCAATTCGGGTACCCAAAATTTCGGGTCAGCAAAATTGTGAATCATATCCAAACCAAAATATTCGGGTAATCGAAATTCGGGTACCCGATAATTTCGGTTTGGGTTTTCGATTACCTAATAACCCATTTTTTCTAAAATCGTTTTTCCTATTTTGTCTAATAATTTTGTTATATCCATAATATAATTATTTCTATTTATGCTATAAAACGTTGCGATATTGCGTCAAGTTGCACTTGAAATTATTACACAATATGGCAATATCAGCCGATATCTTACCACCATTTATACTTTAATTAGCCCACACCTTCACAAGGCTTAAGCTTATTAACATCATATTTATGCCCAACCAAGTCAAACACAACAATGCAACGAAGTTAAAGTACTTGTCTTCTTTGGGCTTGGGAATATTTGACTTATAAAGTCTTTAGTGAATCGATAATACCAAAAAAAAAAGTTTTGAAAACATTAAAAAAAAAAATTCGGGTTTTCGGGTACCCAAACTCTCAAAACGCTCAAACCGTACCCGAACCAATAACCGGAAAAAAAATATTGGTTCGGGTACCTGAACCAAAATTTTCAAATATTTCGGTTCAGGTAGCCGAAATTTTAGATCTGGTAGCGGGTTTTCGATTTGGGTTATTGGTTACGGATATTTTTGAGGACCCCTACTCCAAAATACCCAAGGGATACTTCATGAAACTATTCGCTAATTGGAGAGAAATAGGGATGGATTATAGCTGTCTAAAGTCAAGCCTTTTGAAAATAGAATAGGGCATCAAACTCACACTTCAACTAAGATCGCATAAAGCCCTATTAATACTCACATTTTCAATCAAGCAAGGAATCGAAAAGCTTCCAAGATCTTTAAAATTAGTAGGAAGCTTATTGTGAACCACAACACCACACTTCTCTCCTAAAGCTATAGTCTCATGCTCATTAACATTCCTTTCGTGGGGAAAAGGTAAAGGAGATTTGTAAGATGCCAGGGAAGGGGGTGTAGACCTCTCTCTCACAGCATTGTTTTCCTCACCATCCTCCGTAAGCCTAGCACCCTCAGAACCCTCCAATCCACTTCTCATGACAACACAATTACACTACTCTTGAAGATTAGGCTCGGGCTTATTTGGGAGCCTATCTGGGGGTGTAGCTGAAGAGCTAGCTTGTTGGGCAATCTAGGCTTTCAATATTTTATTGTGAGTATTAAGCACATCAACCTTAGAGGCTAATTGATTAATATACCCTTCTTGCTTTTATTGTGCCAAATGCATACTCTCCATCATGGCTTCTAAGTTAGACTTTTGATGAGCTTGTTGGGGGTAGGGTGGTCTTTGAAATCCGGGGGGTGGTCTGGCATTCATTTGAGACAAAGGAGGAGGGTTAGACCTATATGAGAAATTGGAGTGATTCCTCCAACCCGGATTATAAGTATTGGAAAAAGGGTCTTTGGTTGGTCGATGGTTGAAATTGTGAACATAATTGACTTGGTCACTAGCAAATTGGGTAAATGGACTACCAAATTGGAAATTCACATCCAAACGGTCAACGGAACCATAAATTTCACATGCTAGGGGAGAGGCATTTGAACTAGAAGAATTTACATTCAAATGGTCCAACCTTTGAGTCATGGCATCTACTTTAGCATAAAGTAAAGTAAGAGTATCAAGTTCTAACTTACCTCCAATCCTCTTGGGTTAGCTTCTCTCATTGGACTGTTGGTAATTATTAAGCATCATTTCCTCAATCAAGTTATAGGCCTCATCCTCTGTCTTGTTCATCAAAGTGTCACCTGCTGCTGCATCTATGGTAGACCGCATCAGTTGAATGACTTTATTATAAAAAGTTTGAACAATCACCCACCTTCGGAGTCACAATGAGGCCATAATCGCAATAAATCTTTAACCGCTCCTAAGCCTCATAGAGTGTCTCATCCTCCCTGTGAGTAGATGTGGTGATTTGATTCTTTCGACTTGTCGTCTTGCTAGGAGGAAAGAACTTAGTGAGGATGGCCTTGGCAAATTCATACCAAGTGGTTATCGACTGTTCGGGATAAATTTGACTGATAAACAAAAGCCGCAAGCGTACAGCTCTCACTGCAGTACTTGAGGGTCGTGTCCTCGGGGACGAGGATAAGACTAAGGTCACTAGTACGAAGTTAGCATCATTCTAAACTAATTAAAACAGTGAACAACTAAAATTATAGATTATAAATGGATCGAATTCTAAATAATCCTAATTATTCACAAACTCTCATATCCTTTAAACTAGATAAAATAGCAAAACCAAGCTCAACCACATTGAAATAAGTAATCAAATACTAAATCTAATTAAGACCAACATAGTTGAATTCAAATATAATCCATAGTCCAACTGAATGAAAATCAAAACTCACATAGCCAACATGACCCAGAAAATTCTAATTAGAAACTGACACAGTGTAAACTCCAACTAACACACATAAGACTCATAATATGGCACTAGGAATGAGTAAAATCTCAATCAAACATACAAAATAAAGTTCTGGACAAGCAGGACATGAAGCAGAGAGCAGCAGGGGAGGGGAATACCATCAACAATCTTCCATTACCATCAACAATCAAATTCCCAAAATCTGAAATAACCTAATACCAACTACAAACCCAGACATACAATCACAAGCAGCCAAGCAACAGAACCAATTGACATGCCTCGAACTCAGAGGTAAGGGAGGAGGAAATGAACCATTTAACCACCATATTCGAATTGAGCTTGTAAAGAGGGGAGGGGGAGCAACAGAATCGAAATAGATCTACATGAAGAACAAAAAAAACAGGACACAAACAATAAAGAACAAAAGAGGGGAGAGGATTTGAATTTACCATGGGACAACCAAAACATATCTCCAAAACTCATAAACCATGGCGGATTTTTGCCATTACTAACACATCAACAGATCAAAATAAGGGAGGAAGAGTTTCAAAACTCATCAAAATTGTGCCCAAAATATTGCAATTACAAGCTGAAAATCTTGAATGTCAACTCCAAACTAACAAAACTAAGCCTAATTACATGAAATTGAAGGCCGAAACAGATCGAAAACCTGAAGCCCTAACCGGTAACAAACCCTAAATTCTGAGAATTAAAAACAAAATTAAAACTAAATCTAAAACTTAAACTAAACCTAACCTAAAATCCTAAATTGTTACCTAATTAGACCTTCCTTCAATGGCGTTGTCGCCTTCGATTTATACCGAGCCCTTTTCAATTCTTCACCGTCGATTTCGCCTAGACGTGGATGGTGGAGATGAGTTGATGATGTGGGTGTGCTGGCGTTGTGTGGAGCATAGATGGTGCTTGTCGTGGTGCTTGATGATGATGGCGATGCTAGGAACAAGTTGAGTTAGAGAGAGAGAAGAGATGAGAACAAAAGAGATGGAGATGGGGATGGATGTCGAGATTTCAAAGTTGAAGTCGAGAAGAGGAAAGAGAAAGAAGTTAAGTGGGGAGGTAATGGGTCACGTAAGGCGCACGCATGGGGGAAGTTAAGAGATCATGTGCCTTGCACGTCATAGCTGGGTATTTTTTTCAATTTCATTTTCCTTTTTTTTGAATGATAGATAAAAAGAAAGGTTGGACTGATTCTTGGGCTGCTACTTCAATCTTTTACGGCCCGAATTTTCATTTCCAGCATTTTTCCATCATTTTTTGCATTTTTTCACATAATTATTCAAATCCTACAAAACAAAATAAAATCAAATAAAAACCTAAAAATGACGATTATAACGAGCATAAATCAGGCATAAAAGTATCGTAAAAATGACACATTTTTGGCACGAACATCGACCCTGGAGGCAATGAATGGAGCCACGTCCATGCCTTGTCCCTTAATGCAAAAGGAAACAATCAACGTCATATGGCATCAGTTGAAATTCCTTTGAGCTTGAAGTGATTCCATAAATACCCGGGGTAATGAAGTCCCAAGTGCCTTTTGTTGACCTCTTCCACCTCCTGCCATTCTCAGAGAAGCTTCCCGAGCCCTAAACTTTTACTTCTCTAGCCTTTGTTTCTTCTGCCTTGATCGAAAATTTCCCTCTATCTTTGGATTGCATTTGAAATGGAAAGGACTTCCCATAAAAGATGAGCAACCCAAGCACCACCACAAACACTACTAAAGCAAATCAAAATAATAAAATTTAAAAAATGCTTGGTCAGTCTTTAAAGGACTAACTTAATATTTGACAAATTGATCCCCAATAACGGCACTAAAAACTTAGTACAACCTGCAAGCGCACAGGTGTTGTAGCTTAGATTAAAAATATCGCTCTTTCAAGACCAATGCAATCTGTCAAGTTTAAACAAGACATCAAAACAAACTAGAACAATTCTAATCGAATTCAAAGAGTAAGGGAGAAGAAATTGCTTAGCAACAATGGAGTTCTTATTGATCCTTCAATCTTCAAGCCTCTTACTTGCAAAATACCTTCCATCTAATCCTCTTCTTGCCCCAAAATGATTAAAACTATAGGACTAATTGAGAGATTTTTAAGATAGAATGGCCAAACTCTTCTTTCTTGCGGTCGAACACACCTTGATATAATAGCCACCAAGCATTCTCCACCACAAACCCAAGGAAAATGAAAGGTTGCAGCTGTTTTAGGCTTGCCACGGACCGTGGCCATCACCATAGACGGTCCATGAAGGCCTCTGTCCCTGGTGTTTCTCATTCTTTCTCGTCTCCGCATACATAAAGACTAAGAGCAGCCATGGTGAGTCAAAAACTCATCATTTAAGGGTCAATGCCGATCAACTAGGTCTTAAAACCTATAAAAAGCATCAAAGAAATGCCTCAGACATTCATTTGATAGAATGCATGAAAATATACATGCACTTGAATAATTTTTCCAATGTTTTGAAATAGTGTGAAGATATGAATTTGGTCGTGAATTAGGAAAAGTGTCATTTTATGGTGTAAGAGGGGGTTGTCTTAGGTCACGTTGTTTCCCATAAAGGCATTACAGTTGATAAAGCAAAGGTGGAGGTCATTGAGAAATTACCACCACCAACCCTGCAAAGGGTGTGAGGAGTTTTTTTTGACATGTTGGTTTTACAAACAGTGCATAAAGGATTTCTTTAAAAATCAAAAGCCTCTCATCCAATTGCTTGTCAAGGATGTGCCATTTGATTTTAATTAGTGTTTGAGTGCTTTCCATACATTGAAGGAGGCTTTGATTTCTGCCCCAATTATGCAAGCCCCGGATTAGGGATTACCTTTTGAGGTTATGTGTGATGCTAATAACTATGCAATGGGAGCTGTTTTGGGGAATGGAAGAACAGCAAGCCCTATACCGTCTACTATACAAGCTAGACCTTGGATAAGGCTCAAGTGAATTTTTTTTATGCCACCATGGAGAAAGAGTTCCTGGTGGTTATGTTCGCTTTAGAAAAATTTCGCTCATACTTGATAAATTCCAAGGTGATCATCTTCACCGATCATGCCACGCTAAAGCATCATTTAAAGAAGTCAGACTCTAAGCCCTATCTTATTCGATTGGTGCTTCTTCTCCAAGAGTTTGAGTTAGTAATTCGAGACAAAGTCGGCAATGAGAATGTAGTTGTTAATCATTTATCTAGCTTGGGTCCCGATGCCACACAAATTGTGGAACGTCTCATCAATGACTCATTCTGGATGACCAGCTCATCTTCATCTCTCACCAAGCCACTCCATAGAATGCTGATTTAATCAATTTCAAGGTGTGTGGAGTTTTTCCGCCCGAGTTGTCCAATCAACAGAGGAAGAAATTCCGTTTAGATGCGAAGAACTTTGTGTGGGAGGAACCTCTTCTCTACAAGTTGTGTGGAGATACTATTTATAGAAGATGTTTGTTGGAAAGTACGGTTGACAGTGCACTTCACCATTACCATGCTTCCACTTATAGTCGGCGTTTTGGACTGGACAAGACCATTGCCAAAGTACTTCAAGCAGGTTTCCATTAGCTCACGTTATCTAAGGATGCAAGAAAGTTTGCCACGTCGTGCGATTGATGCTAAAGTACGGCGAACGTTCCTACAGGCATAAGATGACTCAAAGTGGGATTCTTGAGGTAGAACTTTTTGCTGTATAGGGGGATTGACTTCATAGGTCCATTCCCTCCTTCCCACAACAATCTCTACATCCTTGTTGCGATAAATTATGTGTCCAAATGGGTGGAAGCTATTGCTACCCCTATTAATGATTCCAAGGCGGTCATCAAGTTCCCAAAAAGAACATCTTTACAAGATTTGGCATGCCGAGAGCCCTATTGAGTGACAATGGAATTCACTTTTGCAAGAAGCCACTTGAGCCTCTCTTGATGAAGTATGGGGTCTTTCATAAAATTGCCTCACCTTATGATCCCCAGATGAAGTATGGGGTCTTTCATAAAATTGCCTCACCTTATGATCCCCAAACAAGTGGTCAAGTTAAGTCAACTAACCGGGAGGTAAAGAGCATTTCGGCGAAGACCTTCGATCGATCCCAAAAGGATTGGTCTATGAAGCTTGATAATGCTCTTTGGGCTTACCAGACAGGTTACTCCATGCCGATTAGTGTTTGGTAAGTCTTGTCATTAGCCTTTTGAATTGGAGCACAAAGCATATTGGGCTATTCGAATGCTTAATTTTGATCTTAAGGCATCCGGTGTGAAGCAACTTTTGCAATTGAATGAACTTGATGAACTGAGGTTGGAAGCATATAAGAGATCTCGAATCTAAAAGGAGAGAACCAAGAGATGGCATGACAAGCACATTTTGAAGAAGCAATTTGATAAGGGTGAAATGCTCCCCTTGTTCAACTCCAAGTTGAGGTTATTTCTGGGCAAATTGAGGTCCTGGTGGTCGGGCCACTTTTAAGCCACCCAAGTCCATCCTCATGGGGCGATAGAGGTATGGAGTAATTCCACCTGTTCGTTTAGGTAAAGAGATAGCGGCTTAAGCCATATTTTGTGGGGAGCCCATTGAAAAGGCCACTCTTCACACCCTTACCGATCCCGAGCCCGTATAAAGGTGGAGGTTGAGCTCTTAACCCTAAAAAAGTGCTTCTTAGGAGCTAACCCAAGTCCTTTTATAGCTTTTTTTTTATTTAGTTGTGAATAGTTGCATCTTTTCCTTTGTAAGGAAAAAAAAAACCAAAAAAAACACCAGAAAAACAAAATATATATATATATATATATAAATAAATATATTAAT
>JACYFF010031958.1:23797500-23840157 GCA_017589665.1 Selenicereus undatus | reverse complement strand
ATATATATATATATATATATATATATATATATATATATATACATATACATATATATATAATAAGAGTGGTTTATAAGGTCCAGACAGAAGTCACTGTTGACCATTAGTGGTGTCTACCATGGTTCATGGCCCTCCTACCCAAAAACCAGAAAAATTCAAGGACAGAGCCGACCACAGGCCGTCCACGGTATTTGCTATGATTCGTGGCACTTTGGTTTTCTACGGTTCAAGGGTTTTTCTTCCCTTTGACCCGATTTCCTCCCACTTTTTCTTCTACCTTCAACCTTTTTTCTCTCCAAGCTCTCCTTCTCTCTCTAAAACCTTCATTAATACTCTTCGTTCCGCTTTCAAATTTTCACCAATTTCACTAAAATTTCCTCTATTTTTCTTATCTTAACTCCGAATCTCTTTCAATTTTTCCTTTTTTACTTACCTTTCCTCCATATTCTTTCATCTCCATCACCCACGTCATCTACACCACATTTCCATGTTCTGTTCTTCCAAAATTTTCATTTTTTCTTTCATAGTTTCTTCCCCATTGCCCTTTATTTGCCCATAATTCTCCATTTTCTCTTTCTCTCACCTAGTGCACCATAGCTAGGGTTTCATTCCAAGCATAATCGTCTACATTCCACAGTCATGGCACCAAAAAAGCGAACCTAAGTACTCAAGGAGCGGGGACTTCAGGTCAAGCACCCCAACGAGTTTCCCAATAGTCAACCAATGCACAGAATCGAGGTAACCCTGCTAGCCCACTTGTTTAACTAATCCTGAGAATATTATCAGATATAATGTGTTTAGTAGTCAAATTATTATGGGTACTCGGTATTTTGATGAAGATTTATTAACTAGCTTAGGATTGCTTGATGATATACGCTTATTATTTTCTCGTGGGCGTATAGGTCAATTCTTAGAGACGGAGGACCACACCTGTCTTAACCTTATTCTTGAATTCTTAAGCACTTTGCATGTGGAAGTGTTAGGGAAAAGCTTTAATATTTATAAACCCCAAGTGTAAGGTGCATCATTGAGTACTCCGGGTGTCATCCACAGGGAGTTGGGTTTCCAATTACCAAAGCTAACTAAAACGTCTCAAGCTAGGCGAAACAGAATGGATAGAAAATAGAATTAAACTACTAAAATAAAAATAAAGACTTCGATTATTATTAAACTTGAGATAAACCAACTGATCAAGTCAAACCTTAACCTTCCCAAGTTATGCTAGTATTTAGAGATGATGATTTGCATCATTAAAGACCACCCAAGCCCTCTCTCAAGGGTCATGAGCTAGTCTAATTTTTCTATCCTCCTATTTTCATGGGATTAGCATAATTAAACTGCAAGATTAACAACCCTTGACCTAGATAGCAACCAAGACTATTTTCATGTTCGAATCCCATCTATTCTCTCTACCCACACTAGACAATCAACCTCATGCCTCAGCACAAGTTGAATGTCCCTAAAACACAGACGAAAGCTCTTTCAAGCATTTCATCAAACACTTGGCGGGCATGAAAGAAAACTCTAAACTCTAATACAAACAAGATGGGTAAAGGTCTAACAATAATCAATTAGCCATCAAGAGGCTAATCACAACCAAAGCAACACAATCTAACTACCAAACATCAGATAACACAAAAACCCAAACTAAACCTAAACTAGCAAAGAAGAAGGCCAACATGAACAAGAGGGGGAAGAGAATGAAAATCTAATCTAATCAAACTAACTAAACATAAATTAACAATGAAAACTAAACATTTAAACTGAACAATTCAAACTTGAGAATTAAACTAGCAAAATATAAACATAAACAACATATGAAAAAGAGAGAGAAAGGGGAAGAAAACCTAGTCCTGATTGATAGAAAGAACTTGAAATCTAAAGCCTTAATCCAAGATTACGATCTTCAATCCTAATCTAATCCTCCTATTGAGATTTTAGTTTGATAAACTAACCTAAAACCTAACCTTAAAATCAACAGAGAGAGCCCAGGGAGTCCCCAAACAAAAACTCGCAAAGGGGTTTAAATAGAAAATCGGGCGAGCGGGCAACAGGGGGGCGACATGACCGTGCCAGGTGGCATGGTCGTGGCACATCTCTGGCATGGTGGCACGGTCTCCCGTCGTTCCTTTTTGCCTTGTTTTGCCCTTCTTGTCCTTTTTGCAACTTTTCGCGGCATTTCGCTCTATTGGAGTTTATTACCTACAAAAGAAAACAAAACAAGTAAAAATCCTAAAGATTATACTATTATACGAGCTAAAATTAGGTCAAAGGAGCATGAAAAATATGACAAATTATCACCTAACAAATACCCCCACACCTATCTTTTGCTCATCCTCGAGCAAAACAAAAGAAAAACTAACCTAAGAACCTAACTCACTGTCGTAGGAATCACGATTGCACTTATCGTATACAACAAGCCCTTTAAACCTCTTGGTTACCCTAAGTGGACAAGTGAGGTCTCATGAGGATTTGCAGAAGATATACCCATAAAATCTTGAAAAAGAAAAACAAGTAGAAAAGGAGAAAGGAAAACAAAGAAAACAAAATAGATATACAAACAAGGCACAAATTTGTATACAATGGGAAAAATCGTACATATTCTGGCCAACCAAGTCACCAATGCAACAAAGATATTAGCCTGCATATAAACAGAGTGTACATATCAAGACTATCTATCCACATGCATGACATCAAAGCACTAACTTTTCACCCCATTGTACATCAAAACATGGAATTTATCCTAACGCTTAATGCACTAGTGTATCATTGTTAAGCCATTAATTATGCATCGTTTTATTAATTATTTTGATTATATTTTACACATTATTATATCTAATTTACGTTATTTTTATATATTTTTTAGGTTAGGCATTGTTTTAATAAAGAGGAGAAGACAAGTCGTTGAGGCTCAAGTTTTACATGCTTGGGCAGAAAACGGTCCAAAAATGATAATTATAAAGATATTGTTTGGGCTAGGATTTCAAGAGTTGGAGAAGAGCTAGAAGTCTTGAGGGAGAAGAAGTTTAAGGAAGAAAGGAAGGAGGAAACCCTAGTTACTAACCCTAATCACACACCTCCTTTCCTCCCTATATATATCATCATCACCATCACCATAAGGATTATCACCTCCATCACAGCCACGCCAGGCCCTTTTCTTTAATCACGCACCCCTCTCTTCATCTCATTGCCACCATCTCCTCACACACGATCACCATCACCATCAACCTTCATCAAGCCACGGTCACATTCTCTCTTCTTCTAGAACCTCACGCATCATCAATCTCCATCAAGCCACGACACCTCACTTCACCCGATCATCATCATCATCCCATCATCATCATACCCTTGCCCCTTCCCCTAAAACAGCCACGCCTAACTCCACATAAACCCAAGCAGCCCTCCTTTATCATCTCTAAGTAATTGAATCTTATTTCTTTTCTTCTTTTTTTTCTCACTTTATTTTATTGTATTTCTTTGATTAGATTATTGTTAAAGATGAATTATTTGGGTGAATGTTGTGATGTTACTTTTAATATGAGTGAGTAATTTTTTATGCTTAGTATAATCTTCTTGAAGCTATGCTAAATTTACTATTTTGAAACAAGTCTTATGCTTTATTGCCTAGTTGATTCATATTCATGATTCTATAGCGATTAGCGTTTATCGTTTATGATATTCGTGTTAAATTAATTAGAATGCATGCTAGTTAGTTTAATACGATTTCGATTGATAGTTTAGAAGACTATAATACGTAAAATTTATAGCCTTTTATGCTTAGGTATTACCCTAATTAATCATGGATGGCTCAAACCCATCTGTTTTAATTAGATAATCGCTTTAGAACTTTGTTAAATCGATTTGCTGGTAAATTGATTACAAAGCGTTAGCTGATGTTTTCCTAATACGCAATGCTCTAGTTTGGTTAAATTCTTGCGCTGGTGTAAGGGTTATCAAAACTAGTAGGGTTTATATTAGGGCTTGACCTAATTAAACTAGAATTTAAGGAAAAACGGGGAAGAACCGCTGGTGGATGTCTTCTACAGTTTAACTCATGAATGAAATTAACTTGTGTGTTAATGATAACTATTAATTTGCATGGTGGATTGAGATTATACTAAGTCCTTCATAAATTTGACAACTTTTGATCATTATTTGTTGCTTAGACTTAATTTGATTAGTTTGTTAATTTTTGTTCTATTTTTATTAGCTTCAATATAATTTCAAACAACCCCCCCCCCCAAAGTATAGTCTTTTAGGAGTGTCTAGGTAATTTTAGATAGTTTAGATTTTGATTTTTAGAGTGGTTATAATTTTGGATTGATTTATATTCAGTTTTAGTATTTAATTTCCGGTTTGTTAGAAATTAGACTAAAAATTGTTAGTTTTGTTCTTTTTCGAATTTTATCTGTTCTTAAAATTTATATAGTGTCCGAGTCTGCCAATATTTAATTTCGTAATTTTTGGAAATTATTTGATAATTTTTCAGAACTATTTTGCGAAATTGATATGTGCAGGTTTTTAGGTTATTCATTCTGAAAATTTCGATTTTAAATGTTAATTTACGATTATTAGGTATTTTTAAGTCCATAAAATTGTGTCCTAGAATTAGGGTAATTTTATTGATTATTTTCGTATTTATATTTATGCAGATTATTTTATTTCTAATTTCATATTTAATATTCTGCATTGATATTCTGTGGTAATTTTCTGATTTGATTTTTCTGAAATTATTTGAATAAAATTGAGGATTTATGAGCTTATATACCTGAATAATAATATTTTAGGTTACTTTTTGACATTTTTAATATTTATTTTCTGATTATTATTTGCTGTTTTGATTTTTAATTAGAATTTCAGTTACTATTCTGTTTTTATTTTTTTTCTAGATTATTTAGGAAATATTTTTACTGTTTTATTTCCATAATATAATCTAAAATATTTAGGAGCATCACTGGGTTTTTTTCTAGATTTGTATTCATTAGATTTTAATTATTTTAGAATTATTAAGTTTAGATTTAATGAATTGGATTAGTAAAATCATTTAGGATTAAGCTAGCCTTTTTAAAACAATCTGTCGTCGTGGATCGATCCCTAGTTTTCTATGCTATAAAAAGTATTTAATAACCGAAGTAGTGGTTAAATTTGTAGCTCTCGACAAGCTTTACAAATTTTGACGCCGTTGCCGGAGAAAGAAAATTAAATTGCTAGTCTACCTCTATTTAATTTTACTACTTTTATTGTTTTGTATTTGTTTTTATTTTAATTTTTGCAGATTGCCAGTAAGTCTTAAACTTAAAGAGGTAAGAATGTCCACTCTTCGAGAACTTGCTGCCCCTAACGTAGAAACCCAACCCATGTCCATTGCTTATGCTGTATTAGATAAGCCCCTAAAACTGAACTTTGGATTCATCAATCTGTTACCTAAGTTTTATGGATTAGCTGGATAGGACCCCTATAGACACATTAGTGAATTCCTTATTACCTGCTCTGCTATGGTGCCTGAAGGAATTCCTGAGGACCAAATTAGACTAAGGGCCTTTCCCTTTTCTTTGCTTGGTAAAGCCAATGACTGGTTATATTATATGTCTGCTAGATCTTTTTCTACATGGACTGCATTGCATAAATCGTTTCTAGAAAAGTTTTTTCCTGCATCCCGTATTGGATCTATTAGGAAAGAAATATGTGGAATCAAACAAATGAATGGGGAAACTTTTTGTGAGTACTGGGTAAGATTTAATACATTGTGTGCTAGTTGTCCCCGACATCAAATTACTGAACAACTATTGATTCAATATTTTTATGAGGGTTTACTTCCTATGGACCGTAATATGGTTGATGCTGCTAGTGGGGGGCTCTGGTTAATAAAACCCCAGCTGATGCTAGAAATCTATTTAATTTAATGGCCCAAAACACTCAGTAGTTTGGTGCTAGGGACTCACAAGTTAAAAGGATAAATGAGATATGTTCTAGTTCATCTCTAGAGAATTAGTTATCTCACATTACTGATATGTTAAATAAGATTGTTACTGAGGGTATTCAAAAAGCAGTAATATGTGGCACTTGTTGTCTAGAGGGGCGTCCTACTGATGCATGTCCTACTCTACAAGAAGGTAATGTTAATACTCTTTACTCTAACCAAAATCAAAGGAGGTATGATCCATATTCGAATGCTTATAATGAAGGATGGAGAGACCACCCTAATCTTAGGAATGGCCCTCAAACCAATCCACCTAGTTTTGACCAAACATCTCGTCAATCTTCTAATCAGGATAGGACTAACTTCCTACTAGAACAAGTCCTTAAGAAGATGGATGATAGGTTCCAGATTTTGGAGACAACTCTTAAGCAGGTTTAAGAGAGACAGGCTGCAACGAATATCATAGTTAGCAACTTACAGGCTCAAATGCAAAATAGGTTACCATCTCAGCCTTACCCTAACCCTAAGGAGAATGTTAGTGCCATAACACTTAGGAGTGGGAAAGAGTTACAAGAGCCTAGGAAGAGTAGAGAGGTTGAGCCTGAGTTAGAAGTCAAGGGGATTGAACCAGAGTTAGACACAGATTCTAATCAAACTACGAAGGAAATAGGAGAGAAGAAAAGAGAGCCTTATAAGCCAATTCCACCCTTTCCTAGTAGATTTCGAAACCCTACGTCTAAGGTGAATGAGGCTAACCAAGAGATCTTAGAGACATTAAAGAAGGTAGAGATCAACATACCTCTCCTTGATGCCATTAAACAGGTACCTTGTTATGCACAGTTCTTGAAAGAACTGTGTACTACCAAAAGGAAGTTAATAGGGAATGAAAAGGTAAGTGTGGGGAAAAATGTGTCTGTAGTTTTTCAAAGGAAACTTCCCCCTAAATGCAAAGACCCAAGCGTGTTTTCTGTTCCCTGTAAGATAGGAAACCTTTACTTTGACAAGGCTATGCTTGACTTGGGTGCTTCCATTAATATTATGCCTAGGTCTGTTTATGACAAACTAAACTTAGGAAAGTTTAAGAAACTGGTGTAGTGCTTCAGTTAACTGATAGGAGCAGTATTTACCCAGATTGAGTGTTAGAGGATGTCTTAATCCAAGTGAATGAACTTGTGTTTCCTGCGGACTTTTATGTGATGAACATGGGTGATGCATGTCATGATATTCCCATCTTGCTTGGCATGCCATTTTTGAAAACAGCTAGGACTAAAATTGATGTGCATGAAGGAACATTAACCATGGAATTTGATGGTGAAGTGATTAAATTTAATATTTTTGAGGCCATGAGATTTCTTGCTGATGTGAGTTACATGTATGCAGTTGATGTTATTGTTGAATTACCCCAAGATATTTATGACTTATCCAATGAAGATGAATTTTTGACTATGCTTACTAAGAGTCTTGATCAGGCTAAGTTTCAAAAAGTGTCCTACCAGATTAATGATGATTTACTGGAAGAGATCCAATTAGAGGATTCAGGAGCTTCATGAAGTCGAACCAACAGCTATAAACAAAGGCGCTGGTTGGGAGGCAACCCAATGTTTTTAGGGAAGTACCCTTTTAATTTTCCTTTTATTTTCATTATTTCTTTCTTTTTGCATGCATTAGGGACTATGCATGAATTAAGTGTGGGGGGTGCATCCTGCATTTAATTTTCACAGTATTTATTCTTGAAAAAAACAAAAAAATCTTTTCTTTTCTTATAAATAATGCATGATATGAGTTTATGCTAGGCTTGCTTGTTTAAAAAAAAATTTGTTTTATTAGCTATTTTGTAGTTTATTCTTTTATAAGTGAAGACTTCTAAGCATGATAGTTATTCTTTAGAGAAGTTTGAGTTGATCCTCATACATCTTTTTAGTGAGTAACGCTCTTGATTATCCATCTTATTTAGTCATGTAATATATCTGATTCAGAGGCAATAAAATGATCTGACCCATCTCCTAGACTATTGAATTAGTTGAATAACTCATTAAAATTGTGATTTTACTTGTCTATTTTTCGTATTAAAAAAAATGTGAAAAAGAAAAAAAAAGTTAGATTACCAACACGGGTAGGAATAGGTGGTTCAGAACCTATTTTCCTTAAGTTTAGGTCTCAAGTGAGCCTTATGTATGGAATAGCCCATGATTGGGAGAGTCATGCCCCTTTTGGGCCGATCAATGACTCGCCAAAACTAACAGTCAAAGAAAGAAAAAGATGAGAATGAATTATTTGCTCCAGCACCTCTATTCGGGTGAGTGTGAGATAGAGAGTGTTCAATTTCTAAGACCCTATATGGGCCTCGAATATGTGCGCATGTGGAGTTTGATGAGAGAAGAAGAGAAAAATAAATACAAGGCAAGTTTAGAATTAATTCAATGAGTTATTCTACCTAGTTCAATTGTCTCTATAGTCAGACCATTCCTAAATTTTTCTATCTTAAATTTTTTGTTCGACCTCTTGATTGGTGTATGCATAATCAAAAAGAGATGGATAATTATTGATCTTGTTATATCATTATAGAAGTGTTGGGAGGTTGATAAATAAACTCTCTAAGGATAGTTGGATGTTTAGCAAGTATTCACTTGTTGAACGAAAAACTAATTAATTCAATAACACTGTTTTTCTTAAGCAAGCCCAGACCTAGTATGAATATCATAAGTATGCATGATTTTATAAGAAAAGAAAGGACGTCAACTTTAGGTCGAGTCTAAGAGTTCTTTGCACGAGGACGTCCAAAGTTTAAGTGTGGGGGAATTTGTTAAGCCATTAATCATGCATCATTTTATTAATTATTTTGCTTGTATTTTACACATTATTGCATCTAATTCACGTTATTTTCATATATTTTTCATATTAGGCATTGTTTTAATAAAGAGGAGAAGATGAGTCGTTGAGGCTCGAGTTTTACATGCTTAGGCAGAAAACGGTCCAAAAATTATAATTATGAAGATATTGTCTGGGCTAGGATTTCAAGAGTTGGAGAAGAGCTAGAAGTCTTGAGGGAGAAGAAGTTTAAGGAAGAAAGGAAGAATGAAACCCTGGTTACTAACCCTAATCACACACCTCCTTTCCTCCCTATATATATCATCATCACCATCACCATAAGGATTATCACCTCCATCACAGCCACGCCAGGCCCTTTTCTTTAATCACGCACCCCTCTCTTCATCTCATTCCCACCATCTCCTCACACACAATCACCATCACCATCAACCTTCATCAAGCCATGGTCACATTCTCTCTTCTTCTACAACCTCACGCATCATCAACCTCCATCAAGCCACGGCACCTCCCTTCATCCGATCGTCATCATCATCCCATCATCATCATACCCTTGCCCTTCCCCTAAAACAGCCATGCCTAACTCCACATACACCCACGCAATCCTCCTTCATCATCTCTAAGTAATTGAATCTTATTTCTTTTCTTCTTTTTTTCACTTTATTTTATTGTATTTCTTTGATTAGATTATTGTTAAAGATGAATTATTTAGGTGAATGTTGTGATGTTACTTTTAATATTCTTGAAGCTATGCTAAATTTACTATTTTGAAACAAATCTTATGCTTTATTGCCTAGTTGATTCATATTCATGATTCTATAGCGATTAGCGTTTATCGTTTCTGATATTCGTGTTAAATTAATTAGAATGCATGCTAGTTAGTTTAATACGATTTTGATTGATAGTTTAGAATACTAGAATACGCAAAATTTATAGTCTTTTATGCTTAGGTATCACCCTAATTAATCATGGATGGCTCAAACTCATCTCTTTTAATTAGGTAATCGCTTTGGATCTTTGTTAAATCGATGCGCTGGTAAATTGGTTACAAAGCGTTAGATGATGTTTTTCTAATACGTAATGCTCTAGTTTGGTTAAATTCTTGCACTGGCATAAGGGTTATCAAAACTAGTAGGGTTTATATTAACGCTGGACCTAATTAAAATAGAATCTAAGGAAAAACGGGGAAGAACCGCTGGTGGATGTCTTCTACAGTTTAACTCATGAATGAAATTAACTTGTGTGTTAATGATAAATATTAATTTGCATGGTGGATTGAGATTATACTAAGTATCCTTCATAAATTTTGCAACTTTTGATCATTATTTGTTGCTTAGAGTTAATTTGATTAGTTTGTTAATTTTTGTTCTATTTTTGTTAGCATCAATATAATTTCAATCAATCCCCCCCCCCCAAAGTATGGTCTTTTAGGAGTGTCTAGGTAATTTTAGATAGTTTAGATTTTGATTTTTAGAGCGGTTATAATTTTAGATTGATTTATATTCAGTTTTAGTATTTAATTTCTGATTTGTTAGAAATTAGACTAAAAATTGTTATTTTTGTTATTTTTCAATTTTTATCAGCTCTTAAAGTTTATATAGTATCCTAGTCTACCCATATTTAATTTCGTAATTTTTGGAAATTCTTTGATAATGTTTCAGAATTATTTTACAAAATAGATATGTGCAGGTTTTTAGGTTATTAATTCTGAAATTTTCGATTTTAATTGTTAATTTTCAATTATTAGGAATTTTTAAGTCCAGAAAATTGTGTCCTAGAATTAGGGTAATTTTCTTGATTATTTTCGTATTTATATTTATGCAGATTATTTTATTTTTAATTTCAGATTTAATATTCTGCATCGATATTCTGTGGTAATTTTCTGATTTGCTTTTTCTGAAATTATTTGAATACAATTGAGAATTTATGAGGTTATATACCTGAAGAATAATATTTTAGGTTAATGTTTGACATTTTTAATATTTATTTTCTGATTATTATTTGCTATTTTGATTTTTAATTAGAATTTCAGTTACTATTCTGTTTTTATTTTTTTCTAGATTATTTAGGAAAGCTTTTTACTGATTTATTTCGATAATATAATCCAAAATATTTAGGAGCATCATTGGGTGTTTTTTTAGATTTTTATTCATTAGATTTTAATTATTTCAGAATTATTAAGTTTAGATTTAATAAATTGGATTAGTAAAATCATTTAGGATTAAGCTAGCCTTTTTAAAATAATCTTTCCTCGTGGATCGATCCCTACTTTTCTATGCTATAAAAATTATTTAATAACCGAAGTAGTGGTTAAATTTGTAGCTCTCGACAAGCTTTACAATCATCAACCTGGGACTTAGGCTTACCAAAATCAAACTCAACCCCACTTGACTGATACAAACTACATTATTAGCTTATTATCACAGACAGTAAGCATTCTCAGTAGCCATATTGCCTCAAAGGGTAACACCCAGTAGCAGCATTGTCTCAAAGGTTAACGCCTAGTAGCGATGCCTCAAAGGGATACTTGTCATTTGAAATTTTATTTTTTTATTTTTTCTCTTTTTTTCTTTTTTTTAAAAATGAAAACAAAAACCAAAGCAACCATGTATAAGGCAGGTGGGAGAGCCAATCATGGAAGACTGATGCCCTAAGATAATGACGATGGTATGAATAAGGATTGGATTACACATCGATAATGAACAATTGGGGTTAGAATTAGGCTTTGAATGATACACTGAGGACGAAAATCTATCATGCACATCAAGCTTATAAGCAAGCTAATAGTCAAAGCACAAGAGATTTAAGCTAATCAGAATTGTACGAAGCTTCCCCAAAACCAAAAATAAAAACTATATCAAAGTGAAAAATTTTCACAAAAATATGCACAAAAGGGTATATGACTTCCCACCCTCACACCTAAATCTCACAATGTCCTCATTGGGAGCCAAGGAGTCACTACTTCCACAAAACACACAAAAATAAAGAAAACAAAATCACACACACATAAGACGCACAAAACAAAACACAAAAAAGAAAACAAAGCAAAAAGGTGATCATAGCCCTGGGTTGGCTCAACAACATCCCAAATTTCACCTCAAAGTTGATCGCCAACAATGATTGCCAACAAAACCATAATCCTAATATCCACAACTAAACACAACCTAATATCCAAAACTAAAAAAAAAAAAAAAGAAAAGAAAAAAAAAGAGGAGAAAAAAAAAGGGTTAGAACGATCATACCAGGTTAGGTGCTATGTGCACCTAAACTATGCCTCACTAAGATGGTGCTGTGGAGGCATGAGGAGCATCAGCCACTCCTCATCATCGCTCAGGACTCATGGCGGCAACTCAGATGCTGTCAAAGCTCATAAGAGCTTATCAAATGCCTGAGCATGCAACTCAAATGAATGCAAGTAAGAGCACCCAAACATAAATCTAGGAATGATAGCAAGTGCTCTCCTAAACTTATCAAATTCCTTGAAAAAATCAGTAGAATAATCAAACGCAATAGGTAACATGATTTTTCTAGGCATGTCCTCTACATACAGACTATAAGGATCAAGGGAGGGGTCATTCCTTCTAAAGGTACCCAAGGACTCAGAACAGTCAACCTCATACCCTTCAAGTATCACATGAGAATCAATAAGTAACATACCACAACACTCAAGGGAAGGGGAGGTTGGCGAACATGAAGGAGAAGCATGGAAAGTATCAAGGTGGTCGGGGGATATATTATCAACCAAATCAAGACCACTTGAAATAGTAGTCACGACATCCACGTATGAGCCCCCTACTAGAGTCACATCAAGATCATGCTACTCAATAAAAACATCGCCTAACTCAGAATAAGTATCATCCTCATCAACACTAGTGCTAATACCAAAGGTCTCACCCACCTCGAACTCCGTCAACTTAGCAAAAGGGGAAGGTGTATCAAGAAAGGTCATAATGAATACAGTGTTGTCCCTAAGGGTATTAGGAAAGGATTGAGCGACTGTGAGTAAAGTAGTCGAGGGAGGGTCGAGTACTTCCTCTAGTCCAGACTCTATAGAAGGGAAAGACGCACCATCATCACATAGATTGACATCAAGTCGAGGAGAACTAAACCTAAGGTCAGTCTAAAGAGATAGGTCATACTCTCACATTTTATTAGCAAACTCAATTTGTTGCTCATTGTCTCCATCATATTGCTATGTTTAGCAAAGCCCTCATCAGAAATATAAGAGGGACAAGAATTACTGTCATTATTATAACAATGGCAAATTTCACACACAGGAGGAGCATAATCAAGGACGCAAGGGGGTGGGATGTACGAATTAGCATAACAAATCTCATATTCATCAGTATCTTGAGCCAACCAATCAAGAAAATCCCAAGCTTCATCAACATTTTTAACAGAAAAATCCCAATACTCTAAAAGAGCATGGGCCTCACAATTCACACCCTCATAGACTGTATTCAAAAATTTTCACTTTTTCAAATAATAATTGCAATGAGCAAGAAAAAAATGTAATCTATCATAGTATCTCCAAAACAATTCATACTCGTATTGAGGGAAGTGGGAAAAAGCTTTTTTTGATTTTTTTTTTTAATAAAAACCTAGTCTCGAATACCCAATTAACCTCTAATATTAAAAAGTGCCAACTCCCTGGCAACAGCCCTAAAAACTTGTTATGGAAGAGTTTTAATATTTATAAACCCCAAGAACAAGGTGCATCGTTAAGTACTCGGGGCATCATCTGCAAGGAGTTGGGTTTTCAAATACCAGAGCTAATTAAAGCGTCTCAAGTTAGGCGAAACAGAAGGGATAGAAAATAGAATTAAACTATTAAAACAAAAACAAAGACTTCAATTATGATCAAACCTAAGATAAACCAACTAATCAAGTCAAAGCTTAACCTTCCTAAGTTATGCTAGTATTCAGAGATGATCGGTTGCATCATTAAAGACCACTCAAGCCCTCTATCAAGGGTCATGAGCTAGTCTAATTGTTTTAACCTCCTATTTTCATGGGATTAGCATAATTAAACTACAAGATTAACAACCCTTGACCTAGATAGCAACTGAGACTATTTTCATGTTCGAATCCTAGCTATTCTCTCTCCCCACACTAGACAATCAACCTCACCTCTCAGCACAAGTTGAATGCCCCTAAAACACGGATAAAAGCTCTTTCAAGCATTACATCGAACACTTAGCGGACATGAAAGAAAACTATAAATTCTAGCATTAACAAAATGGGTAAAAGCCTATCAATAATCAATCAGCCATCAAGAAGCTAATCACAACCAAAGCAACACAATCTAACTACTAAACATCACAAAACACAAAAACCCAAACTAAACCTAAACTAGCAAAGAAGAAGGCAACCATGAACAAGAGGGCGAAGAGAATGAAAATCTAATCTAACCAAACTAACTAAACATGAATTAACAAAGAAAACTAAACATTTAAACTGAACAATTGAAATACAAGAATTAAACTAGCAAAACATAAACATGAACAACATATGAAAAAGCTATAGAAAAGGGTAGAAAACTTAGTCTTGATTGATAGAAAGAACTTGAAATCCAAAGCTTGAATCCAAGATTACAATCTTCAATCATAATCTGATCCTCCTATTGAGGTTTTTATTTGATAAACTAACCTAAAACCTAGCCTAAAAATTGCCAGAGAGAGACCGGGGAGTCCCCAAACAAAAAAGCGCGGAGGGGTTTAAATAGAAAATTAGGCGAGCGCGCGACGGAGGGGCGGCACGGCCCCACCTTGCCAAGTGGCACAGCCCCACCGTGCCAGGGTGGCATGGCCGTGCCACATCTGTAGCAGGATGGCGTCGTCTCCCGTTGTCCCTTTTTGCCTTCTTTTGCTCTTCTTGTCCGTCTTTTCTCCTTTTTACAGCATTTTTCTCGATTGGAGTTCATTACCTACAAAAGCGAACAAAACAAGTAAAAATCCTAAAGATTATATTATTATAAAAGCTAAAATTAGGTAAAAGGGGTACGTAACATACGACAAACTATCGCCTAATAGGAAGTCACGAGCGGTCGCTAATATCAAGAGGGATATATATATAATTTTATCTTAACAGGGAATTCTATGAGTTGAATTTAAGTGCTTTTAATAGTATCTTCAGTTTTCCACCTAGTTTGGATTTAGACCATCTTCATGTGCCTAGAGAGTTTAGTCCCAATGCTTTTTGGTGTACAAAAACTAGGAATTATTAATAACGTGCTAGTCAAACTAAAGGCACAATTATTACGAATCCCTGTATTTGAGTGGCCTAATGTATACTTGCCTGTGGATTGTTTGCTCAGGAGGACAGTTTGAATGTGCCTCGTCTGTCCGAGTTGTATTTTTTGCATAACATGTTGCAAAGGACACGTATTGACCCTGGATCTTTCTTTGCCAATCAGTTGTTGACCGCATCTACCAGTTCTGCTAAGGGGACAGTAATTGGGGGTCTTATTACCCCTTTCGCTAGGTCGTTTACTATTGAACCCAACCCTGATGATAAAGTGTCTGTGTCTGAGAGGTTGGCATTAACAGTATTTGAGCAAATGAAATTTTGTACAATTGGAGGGTGGCTGAACATGTTGGATTTACCCTGGAAATAGGCTTGTACCTCTTCTAAATGTTGCACGAACTACTCTTTTGAACACGGATATACCTTTCCTTTATAACCAGCAATGGGGATTTGGTTCATCCCACACCCCTGCCTCCTCCCTAACCCCACCTAGGCACCTCTAGCTCCTCCCAACCTTCCTCCTTCCAGGACTATACTGATATATACACGCCACCCTATGGTTCATCCAGGAGGAGCAAGTTTTCTTACGGGCTTATGTCCAATCTGCATATGTCCCCTTCGTGACTTTGTTTAGGAGCAGCATGATAGCTCTGTGGGATGATTGCTTCCTAAAATCAATATTTCCAAGATTTTAGAGCTTGTCTTAGCACTTGGCACAATTGGCATCTATCTCAAACTACCATCCTTCTTCTCCCTTTCCTCCTCCTTTCTAGTTCTTCTTCCCCTTTCCTTTTCCTTATCATGGGCTTGTGGTAGGGACAATGCTTTGTCCAAGCATAGGGGAGTTCATTTGTGAGTATTTGTTTGTGAGTATGTAAATGTTGTGAATAGTATGCATTAGACTGTGCATTTAGGGATAGTTCGAGCATTCTTACTTGAGCATCTAGGTATCTTACTATTTTCAGATTTCTTTTCATAATTTTTGCATATTAGGTTTATCATGATTAGGAAAAAAAAACAAAAATAGAGAATAATCCTCTGATGATGAAGTCTTTAGACTAGGTAGTCTGGCTTAAATTTGACCTTTTAGTCATGCCCATTCGTGAATAAAAGTGTTTGATTATGAGTTTTTGAAAATGTGATTCTTGATTTCACCATCGTGTTGAATATGACTTGTTTTTCGGGTGACTATTTGCATAAATATTTGATGTGTGAGATTCAATGAGATAGTTGTACGTTGGCAGTTGTCCCGTGAGACTTTGAGCTTCAATAGGCTAATTCATCGATATTAGTCTCTTATTCCTTTTCATGTATGACTCTTCCTAAGTTCTAAATCTGTAGAGCTTGCTTTGACAATTGTTAAAAATCACATTTAGCATGCACATTTAGGCAACATGATTGAGGAATTCTTTTATTTAATAAGCTATGTTGACCAAATAGCCACCTTTGTTCTGCATGTTTCACCCCTTGCTACCGCCTTTGAGCCTTGACATTGTTTATTGATGTGAACCTCTAATATAGCCATTGGCTAAATATATATCCCACCTTGTTTAGCCAAGACCACAGGGTTCTATTTCTTGATTTAGAGTGGTTTGTAAGTGATGATATGCGGAATGGTTTGTTTGGATGTAATAAGGGATTTGTATGTTCCGTATACGAATTCCCTTTGTTATAATTGGGTTGGTTATAGTGAGTTGGTTGAGAAGTGTTATAAGTTAATTAATGTTCTATACCATGATCATTCTCTTTGAAACAAAAAAAAGGGGGAAAAAATAAAAGATTTTGGCATTGATATTGAATTGGATCGTCTCAATACTTTTTCTCGTTTTGAACCAACTGAGGGGATTTGTTGTATCTTCTATATGTATTGGTTTAAGGAGTTAATTTTGTGGAAATTGAGAGGAAATAATTTTGCTCTTAATCTTTGGCTTTTTGCTCCACAATCCCAAAATCTTTGTTCCCCTTTAACCTTTACCAATAGTCCCGTTACAACCCTGTTTAAGTCCTTACGATTGCTTTAATATGTTCTGCATCTAGTGATGGCGAATTGGAAAGTCTTAACAAGCTTATAGAAGATTTGAATCTTTGGCATTAGATTCGAGTATCCAAGTTATACTTTAAAACACAGCAGTAATGAGTGCTTCATTATGAAAGAGAGGTTCTACGAGTTTCTTCTAGCTTAACCTATTTCATATGCCAATATGAGTGTTCAAGTTGATTTGAGAAATTGATTCAATATTTGATGTGATGGTCTTTGTTTATATTCATTCTTCTATTTATTTATAATGGTTTGAATCACTTTTGGGCTAATTTTTGGGTCGATTTGGCTATTGATGGTGCTACTAATGTTTAGCTAAGGAGGTTTTCATCTTAGTTTCAATTTTGTAGTTGCTTTTAGACAAGCAACAGTTCAAGCATGGGGAAGTTTGATAAGTTCTTGAGATTATATCATTTATAGGTCATTTTGTTGCATTTTTAGGGAATTCATGAGCTTTATGTTATAATTTATGCCCCAAATTCCCGTTTGGGTATAATTCTTTGATTCTTTTTAGACCTATTTGACTTGGAATTGACCCTCAAATGATGACATCTTCACTCACCACAGATGCCCCCTGCCTTTACATCTGTGGAGAGAGGAAGAATGAGAAACACCTGAGATAGAGGCCTCCGCAAACCATCAATGGTGATGGCCACGGTCTGTGGCAGGCCTGAAACAGCTATAGCCTTTCGTTTTCCTTAGGTTTGTGACTAAGAATACTTAATGGCTACTATATGAAGGCGTTTTTGGTTGTAAGAAAGGACAACCTACCCATTATATCTCAAATATCTCCCAATTAGTCTTGCATTTAATCACTTTTAGGTAAGAAGAGGATTGGAAGGAAGGCAATTTCCAAGTTCGTGGCTTGAAGGTTGAAGGATCAACAAGAACTTCATTATTGCTAAGCAATTTCTTCTTCATTACTCTTTAAACTCCATTAGAATTGTTCAAGTTTGTTTTGATGTCTTTTTAAACTCGTTTGTTAGTTCAATAAACATGTGTGAGTAGTTTTCCTTTAGTCTAGGGATTTGTCTAACAAACCATGAAACTAGATCCTTAATTTTATCAATATTATGCTTAATCTATTTGGATTATTTCAATCTATCTTGTGTTATAAATGCTATGAGTGATTTAGTTCAAAATTGCTAGGAAATTGATAAATAGTATGGTGAGGTAGTGAAAGGATAAACCCCCTATTTGATCAACAAGGTTGGACTTAGCATAGTAATTTTCCACAGAAAGTTGCATGTTGAGAGAAAAATTGACAATCTAGATCCTTAATTTGGACTAATTCAAGAACCTTTGAAAGAATGACAATTTGATTAGTCTAAACAATTCAATTTATTTCGAAAGGAAGAATTGAGTTATTCATGGTTGCTACCCTTTGATTGATCCAAACTAGAGTAAAGCATAAACTTAATTTACTAGATCTAATCCATTGTTGGTGGAACAAATCTGTAGGCGCTTTTAATTGATAGAAGTCCTAAATCCACAATTAGCAATTCATCTAGCAATTGGTTAGTTTTAGAGAACATTCTAACTCAATTTCTATTTTGCTCAGCATTTTAGAAGGATAAACTTCATAGATTGCATTGGTGCTTAAGGAACGATATTTTAATCTAGACTATAACACCCATGTGCTTGCGAGTGGTGTCAAATTTTTACCGTCGTTGCCAAGTAAGTGACATTTTATGGTCATAGAGGTGTTCAATTGATGCTTTTTGCATTGACCCAAAGATGGCCATGGTCAAAGAGGTCTTTAAAATTGCAGCAAAATGACCCAAAAATGATATAGACAAATTATTTTTCTCCACAGATCCTTCACTCAGACATTCATGGCTGAAAATATGGAGAGTTAAATGTAGCTCATCATGGCATCAGAGCTAGACTGCTTGAATCTCAATGCAGATTCTTTCTCTTTGATTGGTTGAATAGATTCATCAAAAATCAAGCCCAAATTCGCTTGGTCCAGGGGAAGAATTGCTCATTCCTAATTTGATCGACTATTTTGATTCATCAATCGATCCATCCTACGTATTAGAGATTCAAGCAAATTTTTGTTCCTGAAATTATCTTCATTAGATTACAACATAATTTCAGTTGAAAGAAATTACATTAATTACTTCGATCTTCAAAAACTTTTTTCATCCATCCTTCTGATAGACCTGGATCACATGGTCATCCATCCTTCTGATGGACCTGTATCACTTGGTCTGGGGGATCAAAGATCTTAAGGGAGAGAAATTAGAGCAACAGAAGGCTTGCAACAATCTTGTAATGTCATGGATAATGAATGTCGTAAGTGATTCAATTAGCCAATCTATTCTATACATTACTTCTACAAGTCAAATCTAAAAACATCTGGAATGTAGGTTCAATTTGAGTAATGGCCTAGATTGAACAAAGATGTTTTATGTATTAAAGCAAAATAAATCACGTGTGAATAAGTATCATACTAGTATAAGAGGCATTTGGGAAGAATTAGAAGCTATGAGTGAACTCTCTATCATTACTAGTGTAGTGGATGAGATAATAGCATTCCTGAGTGGTTTTACCAAACAACAACAAGAGCAAAAGTTATTTCAGTTCTTAAATAAACTATATGATGATTTTGGACCTCACATGAGTCAAATACTCCCTATGACACCTTTCCTATCTGTTGAAGCAGCCTATCCTATGCTTCAGTAGGAAGAACTGCAGAGGGAAGCACTTACTGAGGTATAAGTCCAATTAGAAGCCTATGATTTTTTAAGCAAAGGAATTGAAGAAGTGAAAGTACTGTGTAGCAATAAAGGGCATATCAAAGAGAAATACTAGTAAATTATAGGATATCCTAGCTGGCATATTAGGTTAAGAAAGCTTCCTCAAAAGAAAGCTAAAAGAGTGCGGGGACCAAAGTCTAACAGATTTAGGGATCCTGAGCCTAGAATCACTACTCAAGCTGAATGTCCTGCTTCATCCAGCCCTTAAGCAAATGTTAGATCAACCTTCTACACTCTCACTCAATAGCAAGTGGAGTAGATGTTGAGGCTAATACTTCCTTCAGTGGTCCTTCTAGTAAGGCTCCATTTAGCAAAGCCAGTAATACATATGACACACATGAGGAAATTCATTACAACTTTCCAAGTACGTGTTTTTCTTGTACTGCTTCACAAGAACCTGTTTGGATATTAGACAAATGTACATTAGATCATATGTCATCATTAAGTAGTAATTTAAGAATTATAAACTTCAAACAGACAAGTCACACTTCAAATTGCCAAATGGAAATATGGCAGTTATTGACAAAGTTGGTGACATTAAATTGTTAAATGGTCTTATGCTAAAAAATGTGTTGGTGGTGTATGAATTTGAGTTATGTCTCTTATTAGTGGCTAAGTTGTCAGAAGGAAATCATTGTGTAGCGTTGTTTCACCCTGATGTTTACTTGATTCAGGACTTAGTCACAAGGAAGATAACTATGGCTAGTAAAGAAAGAGGAGCTACCTACCATTTGTTATATGTGTCTGAAGACAAGCTTGATAACAAAAATATTAGGCTAATTTTAGATCTTTTATCATCTGTTGGAAAAAATGTTGATGATAGTAAGAATATTATAGATTTAGCTTATGGTTAGTAACGTAATGTGCATTTGTTGCCGAATAGGTGGGTTATGTACCTCTAGCAAAAATGATGCATTTACCTCGTGTACACATGAAAGTAACAAAGCGATCTTTCTTGCTTATCCCATGGCTAGATTTTGTAAACTTCCTTGTGAGTTGAGGAAACATCACAGTAAACACCCTTTTGACATGAATCATATTAATATTTGGGGACCATATAAAGTGGTGACCCAAAGGAGACATAGATTCTTTCTTACTATTGTGGATGACCATAGCAGAGCTACTTGGACTTATTTGTTACAGCGTAAGTCAGATTCTTTTGGGATTCTAAAAATATTCTGGAAAATGGTTCAAGTGCATTTAGTTCTTGTGTGAAGATTATTAGATCTGACAATGTCTTGGAATTTGAGTTAGATCCTTGCCTTTAGTTCTTTGCTAAAAATGGTATTATTCATCAAACCTCTCATGTAGATAGACATTGGCAGACTGGGAGAGTGGAGAGGAAGCATAGGCTTTGTAATGGCCCGACCCTAAATCATATTTATTTATTTAATTAAGTCATGATTACTATTTTTTCTCACATTCAATTAACGCATTTAATCATCATAGTTGGAAAAATTCATTTGCGCCCCTGTTTGCAATTCGGGTTTTTACTGTCATAAAATCTCGAGTGAATCGATAGACGCTCCCCATAAAATTTTCACAAGATTAAATTATTGTTCATAACGACCCAATTATTTTATGCCAAGCTATGCAAAAATTTGATTTCAAAGAAGTATTTTACTTACCAAGCCCAAACCACATAAGTTCAACTATAGGCCCAACAAGTTTATGCTTTTGATTTGGCTAATTCTCTTTGATTTATGCCTAATTATAATTAGGTAAAAGCTAATTTTTGAAGCTTAAAACTCATCCAAGTAAATCCTAAGATCAATTTTCATCTAGGCAAAATAAACTCCCCAAGATAAGTATCAAGCTCTCTCTCTCTCTCTCCTCCTTCTCTTTCACCCTATGGCAGCTTGAGCCTTGCTCTGCTGCCACCACTATTCATGGCTCAAAACAGCCACTAGAGAACCACCAGAGGACCACTAGCCACCACCCCAAATACCCAGCCACCTCCCCACACCCTTCAAACATCAATTCCACCCTCTTTTTCAAGCTTAAAGTGAGTAAACCCTAACACTCTTCTTGTTGATTGTTAGTGTTGATTCTTGTTTATGTTGATTTGAGTTTTAAACATGTTATTTGGATGGAAGCAAGAGCTATTTTGATGGTTGATGTTGTTGGTTAATCTTGAAAGCAAGTAAAGATTGAGGTTGTTCATGATCATGCAAGCTTAAGTTAAAATGATGTTTATGGATTGGTGTGGTTATAATTTTTAGCATTGTTAATGATTATGATAGAGTTGGTGTGGTTTTGGATGAGTTAAAGGTGAATTTAGGTTGATCATAAGCTTGGGTTTTGATGATTATGCATGGTTCAGTTTACTCTAGGTATTAAGCATATTATTTGTGTGTACTTGGATGAAAAATGAATCGTGGATGTGTTATTACCTTGGAAAATGACTTGGTGTGATTCTTGTAACAAAGGGGTAGATTATGAAATTTTCTCCAATTTCATGTAAGAAGTCATTTTGCTCGTTTATGCAAGTAAGTAAGCTTATGGATGTGTTTTGAGTGATTTAATAAAGAGAAGAATTTAAAATTTTGATGAAGATGATTATGAAGTAAAACTTGAGTATCATGGATATGTAAGGTGATTTTGAGGGACACACCATGGTTTGGTGATCTGAACAAGTGATTTTACAGGGAGATTATGTGAAAAAGAGGGTTTATAATGTGGACTGCAGGCTGTGAAGGACCCTGAAATAGGGATCTGTTTGCGAATAAGCTGGTAACGTTCTACCCATTAAAAAATTATGATTTTGGCAGATACACAGAACAGTGAGTTATCTTTTAAATGCATTTTGAATCAATTTAATCCTAGTTCTAAGGAAAATGTTATGGCCATTTTACGAGAACTGCACACGATAGACCGAAGCTATGCACAGTTGTGTTTAAGCTCAGTTTTAGGAACCGTATTGTGGGAATTGTGTTTTGTACTATGAATAAAAGTTTTAAGGGACTTATTAAGCTTTCCATATTGGGATTTTAGGTCTCCATTTGAGGTCAACGGTGAAAGTTATGAATTTTCTAAGGTCTTGAATCGGTAACAACTTTAATTTTACTTAGAAGCTTATTTGGTTTGGAAAACTAAGTTGTATGGCATGTGCAAAGACATTGGAGAAGTGGGGAGACTGATAACTCAAGATCAGTATTGGTTGGTCAAAACCGGTGTGTTTAAAGTTATTTTGAACCTACCACCACTCCAGTTTCCCTTAAACCTTGATTATTCATCTCATAATGTCAAAACAAAAATCCACATTCAATTATAACCATCAAAGTCTTTCTTGTATGATCCCAATTACTCTACTTTGATTAATTTTACTCCACATTATTTTATTTTGAGTTAAATTACTCTAATTTATTTAGTTTTCAAATCATTTTGGTGTAACTTATCTTCTATAGAATTATTTGAGTTATGGATGCCTTTTGGTGAATTTCTATTACAGTTACAATTATGAAAGTTAGCGTTGTTTACTAATTACATTTCTTAAATAGAATTGAGACCTAGTCTATCGTTTCCCATTGCACATAAGTATTATCAAGTGAGATTGTATTTTTAAAGATTTCAAGTACGTTCATTGCCTGTATCTTTAGAAATCAGAGTGTATTTATCAAAGTTATCACGTTTTTGTAAGTATATTAATGAATTAGTTTATATAGTGATTTATCATTTAATTAGTGACCCTGTCAGTTATTATCTATAGGACATTCATCCTTTAGTTACCAGAGCGACTTCAGGCCAGGCCACCCGATCGACTTGGCAGGTGTACACGTATCCATAGATCGTAACAGTTACAATGGGTTCACTACCAAATAATAATTAGCAATAAAATTTTACATGTATCTCAATCACTGTTCTAACTTAAAATGAATTACAAAGTGGACCCAACCAATTTATGCAATGATCATTTCACCATACAGGAATGCATGTACTGAGCTTCGACTCACAGTTCAAAATATTTTTCATGTTTTGTTTTAGGCAAATGACCAATGAAACGCCTTCATGATAGCAAGCCAATTTGAGAAATAAATTAAGTAAGGGATCTGGATGGATCAACAGTAATGTCGTACATGTAGAGTTTGGAGCTTGAGATGCTTAGTTGATGGAGATGTAAACTTTATGTTAATTGCTTAGTTGTGATGTATAAACCTCATGTTAGTTATGATGTTAAATGTATATGAGTTTGACTTAAGCTCAACTACATCCTCTCTAGAGTATTTGCCTTAAGCCTTGCCCTTTTTGGGATGGCGGTAGTGCTGCAATCATTGGACTTATCCCTTCTAATCATAAGAACTATTTGAGACACTGCAGACAGTAAAATATGTACATTTGGGGTGTTATAGGCATATTTTAGAGATGGCAAGGGCTTTGAGGTTTTAGTAAGCCCACCATTTGCAGTATTGGGGTGATTGTGTGTTATCAGCTACTTATATTATCTACATGCTTCCTTTAACTAACATAAATCATAAAATTCCTTATAAAACATTGTTAGATCAAAGTCCATCTTATTGCCATTTGAGAGTGATTGGTTGTCTTGGTTTTACTAGTAACCCATCAAGGGGTCATCATAAATTTCAACCTAGGGATTCCTTATATGTTCTTAGGATACCCTAATGATCAAAAAGGTTATAAGCTCCTTAACATCCTTACAAAAAATGCACTCATTTCTAAGGATGTCAAGTTTCAAGAGAATACCTTCTGTGTCCAGCAAGATAGCTTTGATGCCTACATCAAGGCTATTCCCAATCCTACACTAATTTGAAACTCTTGGTCAAATGTTTATATAGAGCAATTGTGCTCATAGCTTAAAAGCTTTACGTCAACTAATAGTCCATTACCGCTCCAAATCAATCTTCTATTTCACCTTTTTATCCAAGTTCACCTTTTTATCCAAGTTCACCTAACAATGATCAACCCTCATCTCTAATTATTCAAGCACAGCCTCTTAAAAAATCCGCATGATCTATCAAGCACCCATAGTGACTTACTAATTTTGTTGCTCAAGCCATCACAACTTCTAAACCACATTCTATTTTGTACTCCATTCATACTTTGGTGACTTTGGATGGGTTAGTTACATCTCACAAAGTGTTCTGATCTACCTTGGATACAAACTTAGATCCAGCTACGTTGTATAAGGCCATTTTGCACACAAAATGGTGTCAAGCTATGAACCTAAAGTTAAGGGCTCTAGAATATAATAACATATGCAGTGGTATCTACCTCCTGGGAAGCAAGTCATAGGTTGTAAGCAACTTTTTAGGACCAAATATAATTCAGATGGCTCAGTTGTGAGATACAAGGCTAGACATACAATTATTAGTTGTAGACAAAGGAAAGGCATTGATTATCTAGAAACATTTGCCCTATGGTACAGATGACTACAGGCAAAACACTACTTGTTATAGCTATGAAAAGTTGAAAAGTCTATCAAATGGATGTATGCAATGCTTTTCTTCATGGAGACCTATAGAACAAATGTATATGACCATGCCTCAAGGCTATACTCATTATGGAGTTAAAATCACTCCACCTCATGCCTCGCTGGCTTTCTCAAATATAGGGAGTGCTCAAGTGTGCAGACAAAACAAATCCTTGTATGGCTTGAAACAAGCACCTAGGCAATGGTTTACTACCGATCAAGTGCCTTGTTGAATTATAGTTTTTAGCAATCCAAATTAGATTATTCTCTATTTTCTTAGAAAAAAAGAGATGTGCTCATAGTTGTTCTCATTTATGTTGATGACATGGTTGTGACTGGAAACTTTGATAAAGTGATTACTGATTTAAAATAGTATATGCATACTTAGTTTCACATGAAAGACTTGGGAGAGTTGAAATACTTCTTAGGTCTAGAAATGTTGCGATCATCTCAAGGGATATTTGTGGTTCAGATGAAATATACATTGGATCTGTTGGGAGAAACCAACTTGACCAACTGTAATCCTTTGGAGCTTCCTGTGGCTCAGAACCTCAAATTATTGTCCACTTTTGGACAAACTTTGGAAGAAAGTGATTTACACAAGAAACTAGTTGGGAAGCTCGTATATTTGACTATATCAATGCCATATACCACCTATAGTGTGTAGTTGTTGAACCAATTCATGTCTCATCCTACATCTGCGTATTTAAAGGCAGCAGATCTTATGCTTAGGTATCTCAAGTCAGCTCCAACAAAAGGAACCCTACTTTCAGCAAATTCAACACCTTATGTTTCTACCTTTTGTGATTCAGAAGAAGATGTACAATTGCCTATGCTTCAACTTGGTAAATCTCTTATTTCCCTGAGATTTAAGAAACAAGATATAGTATCCAAATGCTCAGCTGAAGCTGAGTACAAATCCATGTCCATGACCTGCTCTGAAATTACATGGCTGCTGGCACTATTGCAAGATCTTGGTTTTACTAAACAAGAGTTGCTACTTGTGGGCTTGTTATGTGATAATCAAGCAACTTTGCATATAGGGAAGAATCATGTGTTTCATGAACATAATAAATACAAAGAGGTCATTTGTCACTATGTGAGGGACAAGTTGAAAGCTAGTATAATTAAGCCAATGTATGTTCACACCTTATAACAGTATGTTGATGTGTTCATCAAAGTCGTGTTAGTTGACCAATTTCACAAGTTACTATACAAGTTGAGTATTGTTGACCCTTTCATACACTTAACTAATGGGGAACATTGAGAGATACTTCTATTATGCAATTCCTTACATCTCTTAAGCGATTGCATTCTTATGTAATTGCATACCTTACCTATCTTTTTGCATAAGTCATTATTATTTTTCCATTTAGTTTGTTATGGTATGTTGTTACATATACTAGTATAACAAATCAGACTATAAATAAAAAAGGGATCTAAAAGCTTGGGATTCAGATCATTTGAGCTCCAAATATTTCTCTTCCAACCCCCCCCCCCTCCTCATCCCCCTCCAATATGCAACTCTAGGGCACCTCTATTTTATGGAAATAATTTTTAAGATAGCATGTTTTGACAATGTATTTTCAAGTGCTTATTATTTTAGAGAAACAAATCTTTAGGGTCAATATTTTATGAGAAACTGTTTTTTAGGTTTATTTGTTCTTCCAAATTTTCGACCCAAAACTTTCCAAATTTTATATTTTTTACCCAACCCAAAATGCAATTAAAAGTGCAAATATTCAAATTTTTGTGACGATTAGGAAAATCTGCTTGTATTAATATTTAAACCATGCTTAGCAATATAATAAAACTTAATTAGAGAGTTTGACCATTATCTCTGAACTTAGTCAGTATTGGACCCTGGTGTTCCTATAACTTCCTATTTACAAATATTGCTAATCTCAACCACACCTTTTTTTATATCAGGCCCAACATAGATCTGCTCTGTTTCCTACCTCATACCATAGTTACTAATCAAGTTTTATAATTTTAAGGATAGCAGAGCTTTAATCAAGAAATTAAAACATTTAAGACAAAAGGTCCAATTGAATAACATTCCCTACTAGAAAATGTTCTTTTCTTGAAAGTTTAAAAGCGGAAATGTTACAATGGAAAGATTTGAAGAGGAACTTAAACTATTAAGATCATCAAATATGCTCACTCATAGAGAAATGGAAAAACCTGGCTTCTCTTTTGCTCAATATGCTTAAATTATTAGGTTTCTTTATAACACTCAGCTTCTCCTTTTATAGAGGAGATGGAACACATAGGATTTCATAATGGCTACAGTACGCATATTGTTACAAGATACTTTCATATGGCTATCGTCAACTGCATTATTTTAGCAACCGAATACTTGACAAGATAATACATAATGATGCAACAACTTTTTAGAGCACTTCATGTTAACAAGACTAATCATCCATATTAAAATTCTCCATGTCTTCATCTTCAATAATGTCTTCAAATCCACTGTCCAGATAATCATCAAAATCTTCATTAAGTTAAAGATGCTCTAGATCTGTTTTTTCAAATAAAGCAAGTAGATATCTCTTGCCTTTTCTAATTGAAATTATCTAGCTCCTATATCAAAGAAATAATCAAAGATATCTTCTGAAGTAGGTACTTCTACCTTCTTATAGTTGTTAAAATCACCATGATAAACGAAAGCAGTGAATATCTTTCCCCATTTAGTGATTGCCCATATTCAATAATAAATGTTATAAAAACCAATGACTCTTGCTAACGCATTATCACTAACTATTTTTTATCGCTCTGGAAACCATTCTTATCACTGATCATCTGGATCATTTAGATCAATTAGTTGAAGAAGATAGTTAATTGGTTTGGTCTTTCTATTTTCATACTTAATCAGTGTGCAATATACCTCAATATGCAAACTTTGATTATGTGGGGCTCTTGTTTGACCACCAGGAGATGTGAGATAGTGTATCCTTTTAAACATATACTTTTGAAACTTAGTTAGCCTTGAAAAGAATGGGTACTTCATATCAGGGATGTCTATGATGTATGCTACTATCCCATGTTCCAAAACTCTTATAATGGGGACATCTCGTGGGATTGAAATTATTAGAAATCTAACACCACCAACTCTAAATCTATTAGGAAATAAGATTATAGTACTCTATTATTCCCAAATATCACAAAGATAACTATGATAGTATTCGATGTAGGCTATATATCAGTCGTTGAACCATTTTTCTTAAACATATGAACTTATTTTTACTTGGACATCAGAAGGACACCTTAAGTAATTCATTTGTAATTTTATAGGTTGAATCTCTGTACTATTAGATAGGCAGAAGACAACAAGTCAAAGCGTAATCTACTTTTTGTATGAAATTCTAAAATTATCCATAATAATTCTACTAGAAGGACAAACCTATTCTAGTAGTAGTAGCATTTCATTTTGGATTTCCTCCTTTTTTTATAGAAGTTTTTCTCCGATGATCACCATTTGGCAAGTTCACGAGTTAAACTATCTACTAGAGAATTCTTCAATCCCTGTACATGTTCAACAGAGACAGAATATTGGTTAAGTCATAATTATCATTGCAAGAGTCGCCTTTACGATTGCATATTTGATAAATTATTTTTTACAAAACCAAGTATTCATTTGCAATCGATTCGTATAAGAAAAGGCTTCGAAGCTAAAAAGATGAAGAACTTTTCAATTCTTCTTATAATTGCAAGGATTTATTTTTCCATCATGGAATAGGTGCATTGTACTTTATAAAAAACTTCCACTATAGTATTTACATAGTTTTTATTCTTATTTGATTTTGAGTACTGCACTCCAGTACTCATTATCAAGAATTAAGAATAGGAAGCTTTTTGCACAACTTTTTGAAGTCTTAAACAATCTTTGAATCACCAGAAGTCTATGTCCAAATTTACTTCTTTCTTGAGCTTTTGTTGTAACAGTTTTCTCAATTTAGCTAAATCTTTAATAAAATCTGAAGCATAGATAAAACATCTAACAAAACTTTTCTAATTACTTTCTATCTTCAATCTTATCAAGAAAATTTTCTATTTTTTCTTAAATATGCTTTTGTCAAATGATGTGTCTATCTTTCATTTCTAGACCTAAAAACTTTATTTTTTGCTCAGCATAAATGCACTTATTCTTACCGAGGATAATACCATAATTAATTTATATTTTGATGGCACTTAGAATGCCATCTTTGTATTGTTCTATGGTCTTAGAAAATATAAGGATATCATCGACGTAGACTAAACAATAGTGATTGAGATCTTTGAAGATGTTATACATTCTCCTTTGGAATATTTAAGGCGTATTTTTCAGACCAATGACATTATTATGGCCTCATAATGTCCTTAATGGACACTAAAAGCAGTCAAAGGAATTTTTTTCATCCATTTTTGTTTGTCAATATCTACTTTTGCTATTTATTTTTGAAAACTAAAAGGCTAATTGAATTCTATTGAAAAGAACCGTTTTGTTAGGAATATAATAACTATCAAAGACAAAATTATCATTAAGCTTTTGTAATTGATTAACATCTTAGATTTTTGTCTTTTTTATTCAGCATGATTTCTCACCATGAAAGTAGGACTAGTGTGAAGCTATTCTTGATTAAAGATTTGTCCAAATTTTTTTTGATTTGCTTATCAAATTCTTGGATATCCTAGTGTGCATATACCATTAGTTTAACTCGGATAATAGTGTTACGATTTAACAAAGTAATCTTTGTAAATGTCTTATCTTTGTCCCAAATTTTAAAAGGATTATCAGTGTAGACTTCTCCGGATAATTGCTCTTGCTGTTCAACAATCTGCTCTTTGATAGATAACTCTAGAATGAGATTGTTAGTGCTACTTCACATTGTGCAAGGATTACCTTCTCACCATGCTAGCTGCATGCAGACTCAATTTTATGATGAGTGTATGCTTTATTTAATTTATCAATAGGAAGCAAGTGACCATTTATTGTGAATATGATTTGGCTTATAGTTTGTGTACATGTAGAATATGGCCTTTGAAAATATTTCAATAATCTTATCATGGAAAGATTGATTAGTAGCCCATAGAACTGATATAATGCATTGAACTCCTATTTCTATTGCTAACCCTTCTATGGCTTCGTTGAGGCTCATTATGCTATTATTAGCTATTCTTACTTAAAAAGGGTTATTTAATTTTTTCTACATGAATTCTGAAAATAGAGGTCTTTTTTCCAAAATAGATATAATAGTCACTATTGATGCATGCATACAATTCTTATCTATTATATCCCTCTAAGCATATATTTATTGGGATATAAATGCTATTAGGATTAGCATAGGCGATTTCATAGTCTATCTACATAGCCACATTTTTGAAAAGTTTATCCTCATCATTTGGCTCACTAATGGTGCTTGTTTTGTACCTAATGAATTTTCTATCGAAACCCACACTTTGATCTATACTGTGTCTTGTGGACTTAAAACTCATTCTACTCATTTCACTGGTTACAGTTTTTACACCATCGTCTTTAAGCTCTTCTTTAGCTATCGGAGATCCTTCTCCTCATTTTGATATTCCACTTGTACTTTTTAATAGTTAGGGTTTAATTAGTGTTATGAGAACTGGAACCGGACCAATCGGCCCGATTGACCGGGACCCATTCTCCACCCCAGTTTTGAAAATAACTATAACTGTTCAAGCTAACAAACCACCAAAACTCAGTCAAAACTAGCCAACCTGTTAAACTAAAGACCTGACCAAACCGCAGTTCGACCAACTTTTTTATATAAGCACCAATAAATGGAAAAAAATGACTTGACATGCCTACCTGTCTTCTTTGACGTCCACAAACCTTTCTCTGGTCTATGCTCCATTGAGAGCTTGGTCCTACCTTCATCCCTAACATCCCAAGTAGGCAAGCATTGATATGAGCTGAGATAGAGAGAGAGAGAGAGAGAGAGAGAAAGAAAGAGAGAGAGAGTGTGTGTGTGAGACAGAGATAGAGAGAGAGAGCGAGAGAGAGAGAGTGAAGGATAAGATAGAATTTTCAGAATGGGGCTTGCTGGCTTGAGAGAGAGAGTGAAGTAGAAGTGAGAGAAACAGGCTATGAAACTTGAATACTAAAATTTTAGCGTTTTATTTCTTTCCTCTTTGAGTCACTAGCTTTTTTGAAATGTGGGTCACCTCTCTCTCTTAAATTTTCATTTTAGTTACTACTTTTTGCTTCATTTTTAAACAACCAGGTACTACATCCAAAAGGGCATGGTTTTCTTTTTATTTTTATTTTCTTGATTTGTTGGATTTCAATTGTGCCAAAGTATTTGGTGTTGTGAGATATTTGATCTTGCTATTATTAGACCAAGTTTATTAAAAAGTATGTATATGCGTGTTGGTGTGGGGGGGTGTGGGGGGTGCCCACACATACAGAGAGATCAATTGGATTAGACAGGGCTCATCCAATTTAATGATAAATCTAGTCAACTAGTCCAATCCGATCCTAATGGTCTATGTGATTGAACCATCACTACAAGAAAGGTTGCTTCCCTCCACATTTAATTTTGCTAATAACCACACTTATAAGTGTGGAAATAGCGGTTGCCCACACTTAGGCTAAATGTGGGGAAGTTAAGTGTGTGGAAGTGTTCTCCACACTTAATAAAAATGCTGGTAGAGCTATATTTCCCACACTTATAAATGCGGAGTAAGTACTAATTACCCACAATTTATGTGTGGCCATTTTACGCTATGCCCACTCTGAAAGATGCGAGAAGTCATAATTTTCCCCACACTTAGAAGTGTTACTAGTGTCGTCTTAGTTTTTAAAAAAATAATGCTGGTAATTAACATAAAACTTATTAAGTTAAAAATAGAACAATTGTATACAATTGTTCTTTTTTTAATTAACAAGTTTTATACTAATTACCAGCACGCAGCACCCTACATAAATGAATAAAATTAAGAAACCAACAAATTAAAATAGATCAAACATCAATTAAATAAATTATACGTTAGTGCCTGAAAAAAAAATTTGTAGATACAACAACAAAGACTAAGGTAATAAAGACAAAGGTAATCAAAACTAAATATTATTGTATTGTTTTGAATCCATTCTGCTAATTTTTTTGTTGTAGCTAGCTTATTGAACATTTTATTGTTCTATATACTACCTAAAATTATACTTTGAAAAAATGCCTAACATCCAAGAATATATAAAGAAATCTCCATCATCGTTTTCTTCACTGAGAGATGTTAGCTCCAGAAATGCAACTTGTTAGACAATTGAAGCACATAAAAAAATAAACTATTAGAAAAGATAACCACAAAGATTAACTAAGATATAGACTCAGCAGAATCAAGTTTAAAGACGCGCAACAGAGTTCAACCGATAATGGAATCCAACCGAGTTCAACCAACAATAGAACCGAAGTGAGTTAACTTAAACCAACAATAAAATTGAACTGAGTTCAACCAACAAGAAAACCACTAGTTTACCAACAATAGAACCCAATTGAATTCAACCAACAATAGAGCTAACTGAGTTCAAAGTACTACTGATAATAAAATCCAACAATAAAACCACTAGGAGCCACACTCATACTCAAAGCATGGATACTCCACAGGACCGCATGCTTATCCTTTCCTGCGTCATAAGATGCTGGTTACAAGAATTGCATAAAACAAATGCAAAATTTTTATGAGAAATTTCTCAGAGCACCCCAAAGCAGTTTGGCAGAGATTGTTGCTAAAAAGTAGCCAAGACAAGTAATTGAAGGATGCCTATTGCAAGAAGAGTTCCTTTTTTGGGGGGGAGGGGGGAGGCTCCCTGATCCTGTTCTCCTGCAAAGACGAAGTTGTTAATTTTCAGAATGCTTTTGCACCCTTAAACATATAGGGGTAGGGGCAGCTTTCAAAAGGAAAGTAGAGGGGAACACGAAGCACTTATGAAGGACCCAATGTTTTTCAATCTTCTGATGCTGTCAAACAAGATCATGAACATAGAGCTGGTTCAAAATCCTTGTTCCATTCAAGTTGTCAAAAATGATGCGAAAACACGTTTACCCTTCAACTAGAATGCCAAACTCAGTTGCCACAATGGAACACATAAAAAGGGGTGGGGGGAGCATTCTAAACTCAACAGACTTCTCCCTCAGGACAATGTATTGTAGCAGGTCTCACAATTGAACCTTTCTATATTACCACAGCGCCCACTAGATGTACTTTACACATCGCAAGATCAACAAAATAAAAACAAACTGTTTGTTGAGAACAAGAAGAAAAAGTATACAAATTTTTCAATGATTTTCAGAATTCTTTTGCTTAGTAAGGTAGCAGTTAAGTTACTCAATCACAACAAGGTTATGCTAACCACAAGAAGGTTATGCTATTATTCATATTGACCAATTACCATGTTCAAACTACTTCATTCCACTCCATAAACTCTCAGAACCCCAAAAGCTACAGCAAGGTAAAAAGTGCAGCATCTATAAAGTAAGCAGTAGTTATTACAACAAATTCATTTGAACATGCTTAACAGGACAATTGGATTAAGGTATACATGTGGAATAAAACCCCCACCGATAAGGCATACCTCTCTAGGATGTATAATAGGTTTATGGTTCCTCACAAAGGGAGAATGAGCCTCTTCATTAAACTGCAAAAACAAAAAGAACCCAACAAACAAAAACGTAAATGGAACAAGAAGGTCTCACGATCATTAACCAAATAAATATTGTTGACACAATATTTGTTACGCAAGGATAAAGTCACCTGTGATATATGCTCTGCAGCAGCAACCCTAGGTTTAACTACTTCAACATTTGCAATGAAGAGGGTATTAGGAACACTTCCATCAGTCTGAAAAGTAAAGACATAAGAAATGAAGGTCATTCCAAATGTAGTGATGCAATGATGAGAATGTACACAAGAGCAAGCCAATAGACAAGATTGAACAAGACATTTTTTCAAAAATTTGACCAGTAATGCATTCTGCAAAGTGTCTCTTAGGATGTATCACAAATACCATAACAAAGTGAAATCACATATACTTCTCACAAGGCTAATTTAACGCTTTACTGAAGATTTGGACCATTGAAAACTCTGAAGGTTCTTTTGCTGCAGTGAAAATAAAACTTCTAAAACTCAACATCGATCCTCTTTCTGAGTCCCTATAGTGCACCAGGCATCAATTCCACTTAAGTCACTGATACAATTCCTTAACCTCACCTACCTCAAGGAAAGAAAGAAACAAATAAAAGCATACAGTTTAAGGGTGACATTCTGATTTGGGTATCTTGCAACAAACATTCTTGTATGCTTTGAAAGTTTATTTCACGGCATGGGGCTTCTAATAAAGCACTGACCTATGATTGAAAGCTCTGAAGTAGAAATTGATCTTATTGATAAAGGGCCTTCTAAGTTCGTTTTCCAATTCACTCAAATAGCTATATAGCAACCAATGTGTCCCTTCACTACTCAGTTAGGGTTGTCTTACATCGTGAAACGACACTTTATCCATCCTCATGATCAAAAGTTTTCTAATTTAAGAAACTTTTAACAACTATTTATTTGAAGACATTTTGGGCACATTTAAGGCAAACTGAGGAAATTTTAATCAGGTTAAGCTCAAAATTCACAAAATAATGAAGTCAAAGCTTATAAATCACCAAGAGAACCTTTACACAATCAAGTCCCAGCAGTTTGCAATGAAAAGAACACAAAGCACACACTACATACATGAGGCAGGGATAAACCGAGGGCTACTGCCAAGATCACAACCTCGATCCTTAACTAGACATGACTGCCTGCCCTTAACATCAGCGTGGTGCACCAAATGCTGGGTTGCTATGGGATTGCTTTATTTGTTTTCTTTAACAATGCCAGGCCAAGTGGCATGGCCATTCCTCACAGGAATCATAGCTACGATTTTTATGAATAAAATTGTTTACTTTATCTAGGGAGGACATTTTCATATCACCACAACGTAGCCAACAATGAATAGTGTCAACTAATAAGAGAACTTCTGCTTGATCCATTCGTTCATATCATCAATAGGAACCATTCACAACATAAAAAATCAAGGATCATATTCTTACCAGGTTAATTAAGAGTAGCCATCAACTTATTCCAAGTGATCTTGCTCAGTATATCCTTGTCTACTCTATGTTTGCACTCATTAAAAGCCTACAATAAAAGATGTTTCACTTCCTGATTTACTTACACAAAAGGAGATGATCAATCAAACCATAAAAGTAAGAAACCATATGTTGTACATACCATGCCATCTAGAAACAAATGAGCAAATTGTCTTCTCTTTGGAGTCCTAAAACTTCTTACCGTGTCTGGATTTTCCCCAATCACTTTATCCACGAACTTCTTGATAGCAGCAAAATCAAGCTTAAAAATAATTGAAATTAAATCATTTGATGGAGATACTGAAGAAAGAAAGCAAAGATAACCACATAGTTGCATTAAAAGAAAAGGGGGCAAAAAATGGTTGTCTAATTATTGGTTTATTTCTTCGATGACTTACTTGATTGGATACAGGCTAATGTTGTCAAGATCAAGGGGAACCCAGTTCCTAGGAACTTTACTTAGTAAATTGTCCTGTAAATTGGTGAATACCTAGCATCATAATCATAACCAAAGTGACATCCACCATTTTCCTAATTTCTACTCAAGAAATAAGCGTTGACAAGTTCACTGACTATTTTGAAAATGGAGATAAATATGAGGTCCAGAGACACATGAAAGCTAAGAGCTGAGTTTACACCTTAATGAATTCATTGCCAGCTGACATTTGTAGGTTTTGGTTCACATTGACAATATTACCGCCATAATTTGTACAATACTATGCATATCTATATAATCATATTACAAGTATAGAAATATAAATAGAGTATCTTGATGCTTCAATGAAATGAGAGTTTAAGCCTATCATAACAGGCAACCTATATGTAAATTTTAGTTTTTTGCAATGATTGATTAACCATTTGTGTGTTCATTTTTAGAATGATCAACATGCTAACTGAGTTGACTCAGGCTTATTGTAATTCACAATTTCGATTAGCTTCTTAGAGATATTACTGAAATCATCCTAAATAAATTACAGGATTCTCCATGTTGATAGGCTAAAATACACAGAAAATTATCAAAAGCACTTCTACTTCAAGCCACTTACGTAGAAACCTTATAAACAGATACTCCCGCAACATAAGGCCCATTGCTTTCTAGAAGAAGTTTCTTTGATGGGAGAACGATGATTGAAAAGTGCGAATAAAACGATTGGAAAAGACTTCTTAATATCTTGAAAATCAAGCAGAGAACACATCATCGAATATAAAAAAGACCAAAAAACACACGTTTCAACCATGACATAAACGAATTCCAAAGGCAAAATCCCAAAATGCTAGGGACATACCAATAGAATAGCCAACAAAGAAGTTCTGGCTTACAAAATATCGACAGTCAGGAAACTATCTACTCTGCATTCCTTGGTGCACTGTCAAAAGTTATACTAGGAGTTCTTCTTTTAACAAAAACACTTGTCAATTTATAAATTGGATTTAGACACTAGAATGTGACATATAGTACAACACATACATGTTAATTATTTGTAAACAAAGTTCCCAAAATGAATGAACTACAGACTTTTAGTTACCCTCTTTTAACCTAGCGTTCCCTATTCTTATGAACTCTAGTTCCTCTATCTTACACTCAATTTTCTTCCCTTGTTCTTTTTACAAGCATAATTAACCATCATATATTCCTATCAAGTTTTGACTGACCAATTACAGGGTGTTCACGAGGAGAACAATGCATCACAAATTGCCAAAATCCAATTAAATTAGGATCAACCGAAAGACAATACAGGCAACAAAGCAATCGCAGAAACTTTCTGCTGCATCTGTAATAACCCTTTTTTCGACTCTCTGTTCATCGTCAGTACCCCAACAGCCATCAACAGCCAGCCTCAGCTCGGGAAAAAACCAATAAATCTTCTAAACAAATAATCATCAACCTCGTCATGGACTAAGGTTTCCACTTCAGTTCTCTAAACTCCAATCTAACACAGAGCCCCCTACAAAGGATATTATTTATACAAGATTAAGACACAAATTACTAACTTCATAGTTGGAGCCAAATGTTTGCCTCGTCAAAGAGCAGCACATGTAAATTCACACCGTCACTTAGGCTTAATTCGAAGCAAACAATTTTGAGCATGAACCTAGATTGAATTATGAGATTAGGAGAGATATGTACCTCGATTGAATTAAGCCTTCAACCTCTTGAAGAATTCCAGGCCGGTTTGGTAGAGGTTGCGAATCTTAATCCAGAATCAGGAAGCCTACAAACCAGAAAATTCTCAGAGTGAGAGGTAGAAGAAGTATTCTAATTTCTCAAATTTTGGGTGATTCACTTCGAACGAATGAATTGGCTAACCTTGCTCGCGGGGACTGGGTGTGCGAATTCTTGAATGTTTCTTGCGCTAATCCTTCTTCGATTTTGGTGATTCTCAACTGGAAATTGCCTTCTAAGTGAATGACTTCATCAGATTGAATGAATTGAGCGAATCAATTGGTGATGCAAAGAGATTGAATGAGTGAACGAACGAAATCAACGATTAGGGCAGATGATCGATGAAGGTTCTGGACATGCGTGCAGTGGGTGTGGTGTGGAAGAGTGAAGCGTTCACTTTTCAATTTGTGTGAACATTCATTTTCGCTGCTTTTTTTAATTTTCACTCAATTAGGCGTTAGTGAGTCCCACCCAACATTAGACGACGTCGTCCTTTGCTATAGCTTACTGCATTAATTTAATTTTTTAAGTGTGATCGAGTACATATATTTATTATATATAAATATTGAAAATTTTTGTAAAAATAAACTATCTTGATTCCAACTATAATTAACATAATAAAAAGCAGTTACAAAAATTCTTTTATATTCCCCACATTTAATAAGTATTGGAAAAGGGTTATTAGTTCCCCACACTTGTTAAATGTGGAAACGAGGACATTATCAAATTTTATCATTTTTCTCCCCACACTTCAATTAAATGTAGTGATGTAAGTGCGGGAGGATGCATTATTTCTTGTAGTGCATTGACCCAATTTCATGACCGAGTCGATGACCGAGTTGGTTCTCTTAACATTGGGTTCAATAGTGATTTTTCCATTCTCATCAATTTTTACTTACATTTATTATTAAATTTTGTATGATTGGCCAAGCTAGATATCCAACTCCTATCAATTTTTATCTCCTGCGTATTGGATTTTATTATTTGAATTTTTGATATTGGAGTAGGAGTTTCCAATTTTTCTTCTTTTATCATTGTTACTTTTTTCTTGGGATCTATAGTATTATCTAATTTATAGAATAATTTTTAAAATATCTTTTAGGCTCACATAATGTTTAGGTCGGCAATTGAATCATGCTGAACCATTACACAAATTGGTTTTGATCCCTATGATAATTGATTATTAAATTTTGTATGCTTAGTATCACAAAACAAAGCATAAAGATTGATATCTTTATCATAATATTGTAATGGTGCAATTTGGACTTGAACATTTCCAACAGTGATATACCTGTACTTTCTATACTTGTTATGCTTAGGGATGTTTTCCCTATTTATGACACTTGCTTCACCCACATCAAATTTACAGTCTTTTATCTCTAAATCCATTCCATCATTTCGCATATGTACGTACTCCTTAATTGAAAGATGTATTTTTTCTAGATCATATATTTCTATATTATAGAAAAGACCCAATCTTGCTTGACATCTCCATTCTCATTGTCTAGTATAAATTCTTCTCCATGAAAGTCAATAAGACTGACTGAGCTACTTTCCATCATATAACTAGTTTCTTCATAATAACTTTCTTTATATTCATCTTACATTACTATCTCAACAATTCCCTTATTGTTTTTTGGGCTAGGTCTAGTGTTTCTTCTTCGCTAAGCTTAAAATAGTTTAAGCTACCCAATGTTTCAATAAGTTTGTTGTTCTTTTTATTTTTGTACTTGTTTGCGTAATGACCTACTTATCTACTTGTCCAAAACTTACAATTATTTTTCTCTGCAAGATAATAAGTAGCTTTTCTAAAAAAAATTTGCCTTTTAGGGCTTAGCTTGCTATGATACTTTGCTTGACATTTTTCTCCCCTTTGCTTGTTAAAGCTCTTTTTCTTATAAATTTTTTTCTTTTCTTTTCTTATATTCATTTTCCTATTGATGAGGACTATCCCAATAGGTTAGAAATTATTTCTTCATTGTCTTTTTTTTTAAGAGATCAAGACATTGATCATTAACCTATTTCCTTAAATAAGATGTTCTTAGACCAAGGGTATCAATTACTTCCTTTTTTTCAAGCCATGTAATGTATTTTTCATTGATTATATAATTTATGGGTTAAGGCAACAGCATACCAAAATTGAATTCATTATATCCAATTTTGTAATAATATTAATTGAATTCACCAATATAATTTTTCAGATACCTCATGCCCCAAAGCTCTATGTTATTAATCTTTATTTGTCACTCTCTAACTTTTTCTTCAGAATCATGTTTAGCTCCAATAAATTCAATTTTAATTTTCTTACATAATTTTTTGAATATGGCAACTGATGTTTTCATCATTCTTAATATGCTTTTACCTTCCTCATCTAACCAGTCAGCTATAGTTTCTAAAAACTATATTCTATATAATTTAGAAAATTTCCGACAGACCATCTGGTATTCAAATTTAGAATACTATTCATACCCATCTTCCAATTCTCAAAACTCTTTTCTCTATTACTCAATGTTTAGAATGTAACTAATTTGACTAATTGGGGTAAGGCCAATCTCTTCAAAGGATGTGATTTTTCTTGTGATGAACCCAATGAAAAAGTTGGTTGTTCGTCCTAATGGAACATATCTAAGTCTTATAAAATGGGTATTTTTTTTATAGACAATTCTCCAAACTCATCAGATTTCGGATTATGTTCCTACCAAAAATGGATTCAAATTTGTCAATATCAAGTTCTTCGCTAATTTTATTAATTTCACTTTCTACCACCAATTTTTCATTTTTTTTCTCCTAATTTCTTTTAAAGGAACAGCGTGCAAATCCTCTGATTTAATTAGGTTTATTTATTGATATATTTTTTCTTCTAACTTAATATTATTTATCTCTCCATTATCAACAAATAGTACTTCTTATTTGTTTGCTATTCCGCGCCCATAATTTTGTTTAAATCTTCTGAATTTTGTTCTTTGTGAAACATATATGTAACTCCTCTGGATTGTAATGCATATATTGCATCCTCTTTCTTTTTCTCCCCCTCTTCTTTTTTTGATTAACTTTCATTTGATTTTGTTACTTCTTTTTCAATTTTTATATCTTGCAAAGAAAATGAACTTTTGTTTTTTAGGCTTTGGAAAGGATACTTATGCTAAATGTTGTACTATTACCTAGATCAAATTTTCCACTATGTCTAACTTCATTGGTTAAAGAAGTCTGAATTACAGTGAATTGTTTCTTTAAGTCCTTAACTCTTCTTAATTTCGCTTTTAATTCTAAAACTAAATCAGTCATACAGTTTAGTTGTGCCTTATTGAAGTGATCCATCTAGAGTATGCGCAATGTGTGAATAATTTGAAGCAGGACATGTAGATGATTATTCAAGTATTAAATGCAATTAATAAGTTTAATCAACTATTGACTAACTTAATTATATTAATTATTTTTTGTTTGTGTGGCTCTGATACCAAATAAAAGAGGGTTTTGAGTAATAATTATGAACATAAAATCATATGCACAAAATTACAATTTTCAAATATAGTTTTTTCAAGAATGAGGGTAAAATATGCAAATATGAAAAGTTTAGAGCGATGTTCTCCCTTAAAATAGTTATCACCAAATATATGACCATTTAAATCTATTTTGAAAACAAGGTGTTCTAAAAATAGTTTACACAAACTACAGGATACTTGACAATAGACGAGGCCGCGACCCGTCTCGACTCTAAAAATGAGGATCGGTGTTGGCTTTGTTTTTTTGCCTCTGACCCCCCCTGACCCTCAAATTGAGGATACCTAACTATAATGAGGGTTGGGTTCGGGTAGAAGTTTTGACCCTTTTTCGTGACCCACTGACCCTCACTTTTTAAAAAAATAAAATTTAAAATTCAGACAAAATACTTAGAGTTTGATATGTTCAAAACCTTTTAACTTTCTATTTTCTCGTCTTCTCTTAGCCTACCCACCTCACTGATCTTTCCAAATCTCATTTGCTCTTAACTTTCAAATGCTTTCTCTCTGATGTTTGAAGTAGTTGTTTTAGTGAACTAATCGTTTTTATCACTAAACTAGTGCTTTTCCCTGGCAATGTGCAGAATTGCTTTTGAGTTTCCATCAATAATAAATATACATACAAAATAATGAATTATCTAATATTTCTTATGATGTTCAGGGGGGGGGGCATTCATGTGTATTGTAACTGAAGCAAACAGTGCAACGTTTTTTGCTACACAAATATCATAAATCTTTAAGTTAGAAAGAATCAACAATCATCTGCAGCTTTACATGGCATAAATTAGACGAATATAAAATGCCAAAAAAAAAAAAAAATGCTTATCCACTTAGCCTGAGATGACCCAAGTAAAGAAGTTCGACCACACTCCCCACAATCTACAACGATACTATCGTTTATTGTTTTGACACATTGAACCTAACTAAGCAACGATGATGGGATTATCCAACAGAAATCTCTTGTTCGGATCTAAAAAAATTTAGGCGATAGAAATTATAAGAAATTGTTGAATTGAAACCTTCCAAAATAGATTATGTTTAATTGAGGTGAATTCCAAATATTACAATCAAATAAGGCCTTTTCTTTGGAAAGAAAATCTTAGATATCTATGTACTAAAACAGATGATGTTTAATTTAGGGCAATTGTAAATGTTACAATCAAATATTGCCCTTTTATTAGAAGAAAATTTTACAGCTCATGTGATTTATGGCATATATACATATAATTTTCATTTTCATTTTTTGTGAGCTTATAGTAATCACAATATTAGTTTAAGGACTAATTTAAATTTTTTTAAATTATTAATTTTTCAAAAAATTGGTGTAAACATGTGTCAAAAATTTAAAATTGGTATAAACACACACACGCACGCACGCACGTGTACAAATTTAAAATTGGTGTAAACACACGCGCGCGCACTCGCTCACACACACACATACACGCATGCACATATATATATGTACACACACACACACACACACACACACATATATATATATATGTACGTACACACACACACACACATATATACATATATATATATATGTACGTACACACACACGTGTGTATGTGTGTGTGTGTGTGTGTGTACATATGTGTGTATGTTTGTGTTTGTACACACACACAAATATATATATATATATATATATA
>JACYFF010031958.1:23731094-23797100 GCA_017589665.1 Selenicereus undatus | reverse complement strand
CACACACACACACACACACACACATATATATATATATATATGTATACTCATTATATTTTCCGTGGACAATTTATTTAATGAGATGTTTATTGTTGAAAAATATAACACAGTGAAAAATATAATTTACAACATAGGACAGTTTTAGGAGGCAAGTCTAACCCAACAGCCCAATTTTAGGAGTCAAGTCTAACCTAATAGCCCAACGTACCTATATATGGTCAGAGTCATTGCCAAGGATATATTAACCCAGTTTTAGGAGTCAAGTCTAACCTAATGGCCCAACGTACCCATATGGTCAGAGTCATTGCCAAGGATATATTAACCCGTATAAGGGTCGAGAAAGATTAGGGTCTAAAAACCCCCCATTTCCAAACTCTCATAACCTGACCCTCAAGCCAACCCAACCTTACACTCAATTTGATCAGGTGCACCTGACAATAGTTATCCCTCTCTCTCACGTAGACATTCAGGACTGATAATCTGGCAAAGCTAACTGAGTAATTATTTCCTATCTCTCTCTCAGAAATTCATGGCTGATAAATCTGGCGAGCGTACTAACAATGACCCCCTCTCTCTTTCATGGCTGATAATCTGGCGAGCTAAATGCAGCTTATCACTGAAACAATAGACAAGCAACCAATCGAAGGATATCAACAACACTGAATCAGTTGCCCAAAAATAAGGCCAACACCACAATCTTCTGAATGATTATTATCGCAGGCATTTGTCAAAAAACACAATGCATTGTCTATCTTTATTTTTCAACCTGATCTATGAACCTCTACACTCATATGCAACCGCACTGGCTATAGAAACCAGTTCCATAGATTGACGGGGAAAGCACTGGGAAAAATTAGCAACCAGAAAGAGTTTAAGCATCGTCAAGAGCAAGAACTCCAGGCAGCGGCTTGCCCTCCAAGAGTTCCAAGCTAGCACCTCCTCCAGTTGAGATGTGGCTCATCTTGTCCGCAAGCCCAACCTTCTCAACAGCAGCAACAGAGTCTCCTCCACCAATGATGGTGGTCACGCCTTTTTCACTCAGCTCTGCCAACTTCTTTGCGATGGCCTGCATATCACAATAGTAATTTTGTTGGTCCTCATTTTCAGGGGATTTCTAGCAAAAAAATGAAAAAGATTCATAACACTCACAACCCCCCCCCCTCTTTTTTCTCTTGGGTTAGGTCAAAGGCAAAATCAGCAGCTTGACGCCTTGATGTTCTATGATTGAGCCAATTTCTTCGTACCAAGCAAAGTAGCTGACCGAATAGGCGAATAACTACTAAAGCCACCCAACTACCCACCAAAACACAGACCCCCTCCAATTTCCTCAATTCTTTTTTCCTTGGGCTTTTGTTTTGGGGGGGGGGGGAGCTCAGCGGGAAAACTTAACGCATTTATACCACATTATGGACGTAGGAAAATAGCTACCTAGCCCCTGGAAGATATGGAACATCCATTCTAGTTGTGTGCTTCTTAGGACAACCTTGAAGCCGAGTAGATGATGTACCCGATAAAACACTCATAAATGAGAAGAGTGCCACCGCTGCTGAACACACCCCCCCCCCTTGAATAAAAAGGAGAAAAAGAGTCCAAAACAGAGGGGAGAAAAGGGATAAAAGTACTAGGGGCATCAATCAACCCGGGTAAACGTAAATAAAATGGATATCTTAGCTAACTCAATCTCTTACGTCAGTTCCCGCAGCAAATTTTTCAAATTCGAAGACACCCATAGGTCCATTCCATATGATGGTCTGGGTCTTATCCAAGGCCTCGCTGAAAGTCTTAATAGAATCTGGTCCAATGTCCAACCCCATCCATCCATCGGGAATAGCATTGGCAGGCACAACCTACAAGAGGAGAAGCAAACTATCACTAAAATTGCCTGAAGCATGAGCGCACTACAATTCCAATCTTCAAATTAATACAATAGCAAATATCTGTCAATCACACACCTTGCTTTCAGCATCAGCGGCAAACTTATCAGCAATCACTACATCAGTAGGAAGCATCAAAGACACTCCTTTAGCTTTGGCCTTCTCCATAAGAGAGTTAGCAAGATCAAGCTTGTCTTCCTCCACAAGAGAGGAACCCACCGAGCATCCTTGGGCTTTGTAGAAAGTGTAGATCATTCCTCCACCAAGTAAAAGCAAGTCAACCTTAGCCAGCAATGATTCAATCACTCCAATCTTGGTAGAAACCTTTGAGCCACCAACAATAGCAGCGAATGGTTTCTTTGGGTTTGCCACGGCTCCCACAAGGTAGTCAAGCTCCTGCAGTTGAGTAAAAAGGCCCAAAATTTAATTAGTTGCAAACCCCAAATTTATAAAACCTCATTGGACAAAAAATAAAACAGGCTGTGAAATGCACAAACTGAACGTGAGAAACGTAGGAACATAGCCAACACCAAGTTTTGGGCAGTCTTAGCATGATCATTGATCAGTAATTGTATCATTATTCATAAATAATCTACTGTAATACTTCCAGTAATTTCTCATACACTTATTTTTACTGATAGCTCCAGCATTGCTAAATGCTAACCGCACAATTGAATTAAAAAACTAAACTGTTATTGCACTAGAAGTCAAACTACAACCTCAAAATTCTTAGCACAGACCCAGGCCTTTGTACAAAGTGACCCGAGAGGAAGACATCTCACTGTTGTCCATACAGTTCGCAAATTTATTGCCCATTAAACAGAAGACCCCCTTATTTGTGAACATAATAAATGAAATCATGCGTCCATGTAAAGTTGGCAGCCAGAAATGAGCAGATTGCATTTCAAAGGACTGCAGAAAACCCAGGTGAAGACAGGGCTGCGTACATGATACAGAACTAACTAGTGCATACGGTATTGCATCTCACTTGCAGGGAAATAATGCATGCCACATGCAAATTTTAAACCCCTCCAACCCCCAACCCCCACTTTCAAAAAAACAAGAAAACAAACACTAAAATAAAAGTCACTCAAGAATGGGAAAGAAAGGAATATTTGCAATGTAAATACCTTTTGCATCAAGAAACCAGCAACGGCAGGCTTTACATACTTGGCAATCCCCTCAGTGGAGGCATGCGCTCTGTGGGCTGAACCAAAGGCATCATTAACATAGACATCTGCCAAAGCAGCCAACTTCTTGGCAAATTCAGGATCATTCTTCTCCTCCTCCTTGTGGAATCTCACATTCTCAAGAAGCAGAACGCCTCCTTCAGGCAATTCAGCCACCATTTTCTCTACTTCCTCACCAATACAATCATTTGCCATCTTAACCTGTAGAACATATACAAGTAAGAGCAGAACGACAGACAACATTTTAGTCAAAAAGATCAAATAACCAGGGAGGGGGGACACTGATATCCATCAATGTTTTTTTGTTTTGGGGGGGCGGGGATGTGGGTAGACTTGTGAGGAGCATAGAAATTAACCTCAGTTCCAAGGAGTTCAGACAACCTTGGCACCAGGGGTTTCAAGCTGTACTTAGGGGTGGCACCTTTAGGACGGCCCTAAAAACAAACAACCAAAACAGGTCAGAAATAGCGATGCAGTAAAAGCAAGACAAGAAAACTCTATAACAAGGTCCAAGCAAACAGGAAATATTCCACAAAAGTGTTTATGCCATCAATTGGAATCAATCTCTCTACGGAGAGGGATGTTAGTAGAGGAAAGGTTGCCTACATTTGGATCTCCTCAGACCCCGCGAAAGCGGAACCCGCACCGGAAGGTGTTGTTTGTTGTGTTATTGTTTGTTGCTTATGCCATCGACGTCAACTCTCAAGGATCACTATGACTAAACCCAATCTCCAGAACTAGGGAGTAAAAGGTTACAGCTCAAAAGGCCTAAAGTGCAGAGAACAAATTAAAATAGCTCAGACCACATTTCATACACATAAGTCGTAGGCACCAGACAAATGCAATACATTTTTTTATTAAAATAATTGCCCCTCAAAAGGGGTCATTATTGTAGTCATATTCATTAAAAAAAACTTTTTAAAAAAACCGCTCTTAGTCACCAGGTCATTGTTGAGCGTTTGCAGAATATAATGTGTGTTCTTTTTAATTTTTCTACTGCATCTCTACACTGTGGTCTTCATTCAGATGTCAAAACTTAAAACAGCTTTACATTTATCAAGGTCTCAGCTCAAAGAAAAGGATTCTACCCAAATTTTCTACTACACTACATCATTTCCAAAGTTATCTGCAACTATCATATCCATTTTTACATGCTTGTACACCTATAAGTTCTTGCTAACTTATTGATTACTTTCTCAAGTTATGTATTTTAAAAATGGGTCAGCCTATTAAAGTCACATGAAATGTGGGGCACAGCACTCATAAATACAACTTAAGTTAAAAGACCTGCCAGAGTTAATGTCTGAAATAAATGTTACAAGACATTCTGAGGGGTTGTACAAACGTTCAAACAAGCAAACTCATGCATGCCACGGATTTGAAAAAAACTCACACACAACAATGCAAAACAACAAATCAACTAAGCCCCCAAACCCCCACACACTGTTGATTCTACAAACACCCGAGACACGGAGCCATGTAGACAACAACCCAGTTGGCAAGAACTTCAAACTTATGTCTGAACTGTACCAACCCAAACAAAATTGAAATCCAGGATCTTACATACAACCCAGAATAATAAAAAAACTAATTGCAGCTCATATCTATAACAAAGATTCAACGAAAACCCAACTGCACAACCACACAGCATAACTTTACAAAACAAATGCTACTGCTTCCATAAAACCAGATTTACAAAGGCCTAGAACCAAATACCCATATAGCCCAAATGTAGTCACATATGCGGTCGATCCAAACACCAGATTTACAAAGGCCTATAACCAAACAACACCCATAGAGCCAGAACTTACACATGCTGCCGATTCAAACAAACCCCACATTCATAATTATACAACTCAAAGTCATCCAAATCTCCAAAACGGCATTGTCTATCAATTCAAACAGAGGTCAAATTAAGGACTCAACAAACAAGCAAATCACAAACCTTTAAACTCATTTATAATATATGGCTACAAATAAAGGAAAACCCAGATGCAAGACACCGCATGACAACGAACCCACTTCACAAAATCATCGAATGACCCAAGAAAGAAAAAGGGAATGAGAAAATTACCAGATGACTGCAAAGGATAACCTTAGCGCCATAGTTCATCAAGTACTTAATAGTCGGTACAGCGGCCCTGACCCTAGTATCATCAGTGATGTTTTGATTATCATCCAAAGGAACGTTCAGATCAACCCTCACAAACACCCTCTTTCCCTTCAAATCTGCCTCCTTCAAAGCTGAAACGCTCTTCTTGGTCGCCATTTCTGAAATGAATCCACAAAGCCCGAGAAACCCAGATGAAATAAATCAATCAGCCAGAACAAAATGTGGTTTGAATCAAAATCTGAAATATATGATTAGATAGAAGAAGAGGGAGAAACATAGATCGGATCTCAGAAGCTTACAAAAAGAGAGAAAGATTTTGCTTGAACACCGGCCGTTTAGAGAGAGAACCAAGCGGAGTAGAAAAATAGATGGAAGGATCCAGAAACTTTTATAGTGGTGGATTGCGTTGAGTTGAGCTGCTTTAGGTTCTAGAACTTCGGAAGGGGGGGGGGTTTCCAACGAGTTGTAACAATTATAAAACATGGTGCGCCCATGTAAACCCTAATTAAAAGCTATCAAATGTTTAGGTAACACTATCTAATAAAAATGTTAATAAGATGAATTTTTTTAATTTCTACGGATCATTTTTAAAAAATATTGAAATGATAAATAATTTATTTTAATATAAATTTTTTAATTTAAAAATAATGAATAATTTATTTAGCATTATATAAATTAAAGATCACCATAAATTATTAGTTACTTAAAAACTGTTAAAAATTTGCCATAAAAAAACTGTTAAAAATTATTTTAAAGTGTCTATCAGATACTATTTTAGGTAAAAATAGATTATGAAATACTAGACTTATTAATAAAAAAAAAAGGTTAATCTCATGAAAGGAAAAAAAAAATCATTGACATGATGGGTCTTTTCCGTTTGTCATTGTTCTTGTCTTATTGGGATGCTTTGTTATTTAAAAAAATAGGTAACAAATTTGTGGCAAGGAGCATATTAGAAATGGGATATTCTTGAGCATTGTGAGAGTATAAATTTCCTATGGGCATCTTTCGCCAAATAAAAGAGAAAATGACACCGTGTATGCCAAAGTCTGACGCACACAGGCATGGGCACTTGGGTTTACGTGGTAATTTCTTCAATAAACGATCAACTTCTTGGTTGGATGGTTGAAAAGTTAATCAAATAAATGCCTTTTTCTAAAAATTCAACTCTATAAAAAAAGTATAATAAACTAAAAATGAAGAAGATTGGGGACTAGAATTAAGATAATTCAATAGTTTTTTTATATTACTGTGAAAAATAAAAGATTTATTAAAATATATAAATTAAGAGTTAATAAAACCTTCTAATATCATCATGGATGTAGTGAAAAAAATTTGGGGTGAGGATGAGTCACTTCATTCTCATACTCAAATCAAAATATCGAACAAATCAAATGACCCTCCAATGTCCTATTTTATAATATGCACGGTCCGTATGAATTATCATAAAACGTACACATATAAACTAAAACAATCTTCAGTGAACCCTTTAATATGCTATTTTATACAAGTACATGCATGAATTACCAAACAATATAATAACATATGAGATTATCTACATCAACAAACCCAACAAAATTTTAAAGTCATACATAATACGTTGCTATAAAGAATTTCACACAACAGCAAGTAGTTATGGGTATTTTACTGGCGAAATGAACTGAGCTCTCCCTATAAAAGAGATCTTAATGTTTGCTTACCTTTTTTTTTTTTTGGTGACAGTCAAGCCAATCCACCACCTAGCTGGAAGGGTAAGCAACCTCTAGCAAGGAGTGAGGCCTTGTTCTTTTCGTGGGTATGTTGCATATGTGGAATGGGAATGAGTGTAAAAGAGTGAGAATAAGTGGGTAAAAGTGGATAGGAGTGGTTTGTTGCATGTGGGAGTAGTAAGGAGTGTGAATAAGTAGAAAAAAGTGGAAGCATTAATATTAGTTACGTTAACGAATTGTATAACATAATAATAACTATGAATAATTATAATAACACCAACAACAATAACAACAACAACAACAACAACAATAACAATCATTAATTAATAATAAAAATAATAATTAATCATGGTAATAATTATCAACATTAATAATAATCATTAACAACAATAAGTACAATAATAATTCTTATTAAAGGTAATATATAATAATAATCATGATAATTTTTACTATTAATGATATTAGTGATTAATAATATTAATATTAATACTAATACTATTAATTATTAAAATGAATAGTAGTAATCATCACTATTATTGTTAATAATAATAACAAGAACAATTCATATTGATAATAATAAAAATTACTAAATACTAATATTAACAATAATTAACAATAAACAAAATAATTAAAAATATTAAGAACAATAATTATTAATATTAATATTAATTATACTATTATTATTAATTATTAATTTTAGTAATTATTATTTAAAAATTAATACTAATTATTCAATAATAATTACCATTAATTAATAATAAAAATAACAATGAATCATTCTAAATGATAATTACTAATAAAAATAATAATTGACAGTAATAATTGCACTCAGAATTCTTATTAGTATTAATAATAATCATAAAAATTGTTAATATTAATGAATTTTATTATTACAAACATTAATATTAATAGGAATAGTAATAATTATTACTAATTATTAATATTATCATATATAATTATTATTATCATATATAATTGTTATGAATATTATTAATGAATATTAGTAATTATTACAAAAATAATTATTATTAACATTAATAATGATTATTATCATTAATTTTAATAATAATAATTAATATTAATATTAATATTAATAATGATTACTGATGAGTAATATTAATAATAATTAGCTATAATAAAAACAATATTAAATAAAAATTAAAAATAATAATAATCGCTGTTAATATTATTAACAATAATTATTAATATTATTCCTTAATAATATGAAAAATCATCATTTTAAATTTAATTAATTAACAATAATAATAATTGATTATTATTATAACTAATGTTAAAAATAATTACTATTAATATTATTAATAATGCGTAATAATTATTGATAGTAATTGTTAATCTTAATAATAACTAAGATAATAATTACAACAATAATTCTTATAAATGTTAATAATAATCATAATAAATTTTTATATTAATAATATTAATTATTAATATCAAAATTAGTATTAATAGTGATAATTATTATTATTATTATTATTATTATTATTATTAATTAGTATTGTAATTATAATTATTACAATAATTATTTTAAATGAATACGAATAATAATTGAAATAATAACCAATAATATCCGTAATAATATTTATTATTATTATTGTTAATAATAATTTTTATTAGTGTTAACATGAATAACAATGAAAATTATCAATTACTAATATTTGTGATAATTACCAATTATAAAAACAATTATTAATAATACTAGGAATAATAAAAATTATATTAACTAATAATAATCGTTAGTATTAATAATTATTAAATTATTAATTAATTAATTAATTATTATTATTAATAAAAATAATTACAATTAACATTATTGTTAATTAATAATTATTATTATCAATAAGTAACAATTAATAATAATTATTATGATATTACTAGTTATTAATTAATAATAAAAATAATAATGACTCATAATAATAGTTATTATTATTAATAATATTAATGATTACAATAATAATTCTTATCAATATGAATAATAATAATAATAATAATAATAATAATCATAGTAATTGTTGATATTGATAATAATAATTAATATTAATATTAATATTAATGTTAATAATTATTGATAGTTAATAACAATAATAAATTATGATAATAATAATAATTATTATTATTCCTTGCTTGCTCCCCTTTCTTTTTGTACAAATACTTGCCGCCTCTGCTCTCGTGCGGGCCCTAGGAATCCCTTAGCAAATATTATTATTAATAATAAAGATTAGTAATAATTATAATAATAATTACTATTGATATTAATAATTATTATTATTACAACTATGAATAATAATAATTATTATTATTAATATTAATAACAAAAAAATACTAATTACTAATACTAATAATAATAAAGATTAATAAAAATAACAATGAATAATTATAAGAACAATAAGAATTATTAGAGTTATTATTTATTAATAATTAATAATTATTATTAATAAATTATTAATAATAGTAACTATTATTTATACATTAATTATTTATTTAAGGATATAATTAATAATCATTATTATTATTAAAAATAATTACTATTAATATTATTATTAATTAATAATATAAATAATAATTAATCATAATTGTTATTATTGTTATTATTGTTGATTAACGATAAGTGTTACAATGGTAATACTTATTAATATTAATAATAAAAATCATAATAAAAATGGATGAAAGTGGGAAGAAATGACATTTATTTTAAGGAGTGAAAGAGTGAAAACGAGTAAGAAAAAGTAGGAAGAAATACAATGAGAATATTTACACACTAAGGGCCTATTCTTTTCTTTGGTAAATTAAGGTTGAAAAAAGGGTGAAATTGGTTGAGATAAGTCAAAATGGGTCAAAGTTGATATTTTTTTATTGAAACGGGTTGAAGTATGTTGAAGTGAATTGAAATACGTTGAATTCGGTTGAAGTGGATTGAAGTTGATATATTTTTTAAAATAACGAGAATACAATTTTGAAGGAGATGAATTGAAGTAGATTAAAATTGATTAAGGTTAATATTTTTTATTGAAATATGTTAAAGTTGATTTAAGTAGGTTAACATTGGTAGATTAAAAATGTCAATGAAAAGAACAAACCCTAAAACATGACCTAAGTGGGAGAAACCTGACAGCATGAATAACGGGACAAATCTTGCATTGGGTGTGAGACTTGAACGTCTTAACATTTTTTATTGAAGAGAGAATCCTTCTACTTAATTTAAGTGGCACTCCTCACTTAGTTTCCTTCTTATATTGCCACCAAGAAGGGGACTTTGTTTACAGATTTGTCAAACACCCAACAAATGAAGCATTGTGCCGATCGTCCTTGCATCTTATAATGCTGCATTCACCTTTACTTAGTTGCCAAAGGAAGAGGACTCAAGGGCCACCGGAAGGCAAAAGCCCAAAAATCCAAGGAGAGATGTATCGCTTCCTCCTTCACCAGCACACGTATAAATAAACATTTAAAAAAAAACCCCAAGCAAAATGAAACAACATCCTACTATTTGCTCAGTCTATAATTACAAATTACATCTCGCAGAACAAGAAGTGAACTTTTTCATAGCCAAAAAAAAAAAAAAATGTATGCAATGTCATTTAGCTTACTCTAATCTGGAGTCAAAAGGGGGAGAAAATTCCATCTGCAATTTGTTCAGCTTTGCTTTGATTTCTTGCGTTTTCGAGTCTTTTTCAGCAGCCCTTTGGCTGCCAATGTTTTTAATTTCTGCTTCTTGCGCTCTTTTACCTGCTCCTCAAAGCCGTCGTCCAGCATCTTCATTGTTGCCACTCTCCTCGCCTTGTACACCTGGAAATTGCAAAAATTAGTGAGAAATGCGTCAAGAAGTATTCAACGTTGTACACTTGTACTTTAAATATCGTTCCTAACAAATGCTCACACAAATTTGATCGTTTCTAAATCAACTTTGTCCCTCTGTCTAAATTCTTTAAGGGTTCACTGGGAACATTAGGGATGAAAATATTACCCGAACCAAAAAAACCCCATTAAAATATGCCCCATTTAGCACCCGAATGGGTGATGGAAATGAATTTCAACTGGATGTGGGTATGAGTAGTGTTTGAAAATGAGTATAGGTATGGACATGAATTCTTAAAACCCGTACCTGATTATGTACAAGATTTGCTAATAAAAGGCGACCAAAATACAGTAAAATCCGAAAATAAATGTTGTGCATGAAATTCTAATAGTATAGTGTTTATTTATTTAGAAATGAAAAATTAAACTTTTTTACAATTTTAACTTCCGTGATGAGTTTATCTGAACAAGAACTTTACTAACATTGCTTGAAATTGCTAATCAAATATAGCATGTATGAAAACATGGGTTGAATAAGGGCGACACTTTGCGCTCGCTCTATATCCCCGAATAAAACCCGTAAATCTGAAAAACCCAATGGATATGAGCATAGGTATAACCATCAAAAATACGATGGGTATAGGTATGGATATAAGTATGACTTTTGAAAATGGGTACAGGTGGCTCATCCCTATGGAACATTTCATAATTTTTTATACATTTCACAAATAATCAATAAAATAGCCACCAGGAGGGCTTATGTTGAAAATTTGGAATACACGAATGTAGATTAGATAATGTATAAGACCATGCCCTTTCTAGAAACAGAACCCCAAAATCCTACATGAGGAAATGGGTTTCAATCATTTTTTGAGGAGTATATGTACATAAGTGATTCAATTTTTTATGAAATACCCAACAATACAACAAGGAATTGCAATTGAAAAGGCAAAATCAACTTCCACCTTGCTCACTGTCTCACTGATTTCGCCTTCACTACCTCTGTTGCACTTGTGTAGCAAGTAAGTACATTACTTGGATGACTGTCAACCCAATTCCTCATTTTAAAAAAAAGGGGAAGGGGGTTGGACGCTGAGACTAGGAGTTGAGCAGGACAGTTTCTTATCAGGTATCTAAGAGTACATAGGCCTCAAGAATGCTGGCACTCAAAGCTTTTGGACAGAGACCCCAGATTCTATAGCATTAAGCTGCTAGACACTCTATTTTGTGCAACCCATTCACTCACTCTGGTATGGAATCCAAGATTTCTACTGCAATGTTTTTTATCTATACAAACGGGTCGTGTAAAAGATTCAAGCCAAGAGTAAGGCTTAGATGTGACACTTCCGAAAGCTCCAAGACATAAAGACACATTTTGAAGAACTGAAAAGAATTAAATTTCAAAAACGTTGCATCAAATAAGGCTTCTTTTAGAAGCAAACGATGGAAAGAAATCACAACCTTCAGACAGAATGGGCAAGGTCTAATCCGCTAAAAGGGAAACAACTCTGGAAGGCAAAGCTAGAAGCAGATGAGCAGCATTGACCAGAACTGCTCAAGATAAGCAATGAAATGCTGGCATACCCTGCATAATCTAAATGACTGAATGCTAAAAGCCTAAACTTTCAGAACAAAGAAGGATGCAGCAACTCTTCTGATATGGCCATATGGGGAGGGTTAGGAACACCCAAATAATAAAAGTACATCAAGAAGAGCATGGGAGGGGACCACTAACAATGTTGACCATGCTCTAGGGGAGTTGCATGGGGCAGGAAGGGAGGGATTGGGGGAGGGGGTGAACGGGGGAGGGAGGCCAGACGAGAGAAGAGAGGGGGGCTATCCACAACCAGGAGGGACCTCGACCTTCACCAACAACCTCAGACTGGGGGCTGGTACCACCACGTGTTAGTGAGGTTACAGGTGCAGTCAATATGGCACCTGAGGTAGCTATTGGTCAGGGTTGGGATGTTCAAATTTTCCCCCCATTTTGGGGGGAGGGGGGGTGAGGCTGTTCTTTTTAATCCAAGGTTTGGGTTTTTAGCTTTTCTTTTCCCCTTTTTTCTTGCTTATTCATAACAAGCCTTCCTAAAATTTGATTTTATGCAGAAAGCTCATTTTTTCCTCTCTGTGGCAGGCGACTAGGGTTTCCCTAAACCAGATACTTGGTGTGAGAGCTCCATCTCCCTCGTCTCTCATGTAGGGTCTTGGTCGAATTTGGCTACTCCTACCTGTGAGTTTGATCCACCAGCATTCCCCATCTGGGTCTTTGTCGGACGTTGATGGGTTGACAAAGTTTCAAATCGTTTTCCTCGTGCTCTGAAATATGGCGGATGACTTGGCAATGGACTGGAGCCGACTGAGCCTAACAGCTACAGAGGATGAAGTCATAGAGTTTGAAGCTGATTAGTGAGACGAAGTGAATGCTTCAGAGGTTTCTCTCTGTCTTGTTGGTAAGTTGAACACAGGAAACCCCTTCAATCTGGAAGCCCTAAAACAGACCATGTGTAATGTATGGCGCCCCTCCCAGGGGTTAGTAATCACTGATATAGACCAAAATCTCTTTGCATTTCAATTCTTCTCTTCTGGGGAGAGAGATTATGTATTGGACGAAGGACCTTGGGCTTTTAACGGCCATCTCCTATTACTGAAGGCGCTGGATGCAAACAAGCAACTGTCAAAAATTGAGTTCAAAACAGCTAGGTTTTGGATCAAGATTTATGACCTCCTCATGAACATGAGAAATCTGAAATTTGTAGAAAACTTGGGTAACAAGATTGGTAAATATGTGGATGTCGATAATACCAATTTGCAGATCCCCTCCAAGGCCTTGAAATTATGAGTAGATTGTGACCTAGACAAACCCTTGCACCATGGTTTGATGCTCAAAATGAACAACCAGCCCACGTGGTTTAAAATAAAGTACATAAAGCTTCCTGATTTCTGCTATGCATGTGGACTTCTTGGCCATGTCTATCGACGCTGCATCCTCTATGATCCAAATATCTCAGAAACTGACCTTTAGTATGGGTCTTGGATACGAGCCTCTCCAGTTTTTTTTTTAAAAAAAACACAAAAACGGAGGAAAAGAAGAGATTCTTTAAGAAAAACACGGGCTCCTCAGGCTGAGAGGTAGCGGCAGTAGTTGTAAGACTCGTGGAAGGCTTGACTTCAAGAGGGCTGAGAGATAGCAGCAGTACTAGTAAGACTCGCATAAGGCTTGACTTCGAAAAGTCTGTGGTCACTGCAATGAACATCAACCAGATACCTATGCAAGTAAGCTGAGAGATGTCTAAACATAAAAGTCATGATGTTGGTGATAAAAATGATCAGGACACAAAGATTAGGCGGTTGTGGAACATGGCCCAAAGAACAACCATCAACCTCAAGCGACGGTGGTTGCCAAGCAACCCTACCGAGGCAAATGAGTGTTCTTTGCCTAAACTGTCGGGTTCTTGACAACCCCCAAGCAATTAAGAACCTCCGACGTATCATTGGAGGTTGTAGGCCCAATTTGGTCTTCCTCTCAAAGACGAACTTGACTAGCACTGAAACGAGAGTTTTTTGGGGAAACAACAGATGATTTTGTTGGGACTTTTTGTGGATTGCATTCTTAGTTTCAAAAAGCGCGAGGCGCACTGAAGCGCATAGGGTCTCAAGGCGTGAGGCGAAGGCGCACGCATCATAAACGGGAGGCGCACTACTATGCAAAAGTTTTTAAAAGTATTTCATATTTCACAAAGCATATTTTGCAGAAATAAGTTACATAAATGCATTGAAAATGTGATTAGACATCAATATGACTACTAACATAGCAAATAATCTTAAGATATGTTATCTTATCATCGTAGTTCCCCAATGCATGTACTTACGGTACAAGTTTAGCTCACCTTTTATCTCACAAGGAAGGAAAAGAAGAAAAAAGGTAAAGACAAGGCTAAGAAAAAGAAGAAAAAGGGGGAAGATATAGTCTTGCATCCTTGAGGCGCACCTCATCCCCTTCGAGGCACTGACCCGGTAGCCTCACGCCGAGGCGCACCTCGGCGTGCCTCAAGCGGGCTTTTTTAAACTAAGATTGCGTTGGTTGCTTGAGTGGCCTTACCATGCTCTGGAAAAAGCAGCTCTCGGTAACTTTCCTTTCATGTTCTTTCCATCATATTGAATTCTCGCTTAAGTGGATGTTGGATGATCATGAATGGTGTTTCACAGGATTTTATGGTTACCCAGAGACTCAAAGTAAGTTCAAGACTTGCGATTTGCTACTTGACCAGTCTGTCCCTCCTAAGCTTATCAGGGGCGACATCAATGAAATCATGTTCAACTCTGAGAAGAATACTGGCCCCCTTAAATCTCATTCTATCCTAGATGTCTTCCAAAACACCCTCGCTACATGTGATCTCTTTGACTTGGGCTACTAGTACACATGGTGGAATTGACAATCGAGGGATGATTCATTTGCAGAGTGACTGGACAGATTTTGCGTTGACGCGGCATGGAGCATCCTCTTCCGGATGCAATAGGACCCATGACTTATCTAACAACCTACCCAATCCTTCTCAAAGCCTTTCTCATCCACCATCAACATAAAAGGAACACACTTAATCGTTTTGAGAATTATTGGGTCATGGATGAAGGTTGCGAGAGTATTATGTCTAATGCCTAGATGCGCCTAGCTCCGGATGAACCAGTCCAACGCTGTGTAACCAACATAAAGCACTGCATGTATGAGCTTCTTGATTGGAACCGTGATGTTCTTGGTAGCATTTGTCAGCGGATTAATCTCCGCCAAGACAAGCTGAAAATCGTCTCAGACATGACAATTAGGAAATCTATCTTTTTAGGAAATCTATCTTTTGTGAGATCAATGAACTCAGATAGAAGGAAGAAGTTTATTAGTGGCAAAGGTCTCATAGGGACTTTCTCAGATTTGGTGATTGTAATTCTTCATGGTTGCACACCAAAGCAAATATGAGGCGGACAGGGGGCCCTGATGGGAAGCGATACACCAAGCAGGGCGTACTTGCATTCAAGGAATGCACTGTGACAAATTATTTCCAAAGCCTTTTTAATATTGATGATCCTACCAATCTTGATGTTGTCTTATACAAAATACATGCTCAGGTCACGGCTGTATTAACAATCACCTCACTAAACCTTATACCGCAGGCCCTTCGACAAATGCATCCTGGAAAAGCACCTGGACTAGATGGGATGAACCCACAGTTTTTTCAAAAGTCTTGGCCAATGGTGGGAGACGATGTTATGGAGGCTGTACTTAGTATCCTTAATGGAGGTACCTTCCCCCCTTCCTTTAATCATACTCAAGTGGTCTTAATTCCCAAAAAACAAAACAGAACACAAACCTCATCAGTGACATTCGACCCATTAACTTCTGTAATGTTGTCTACAAGCTAGTTATTAAAGCTATTGCAATTCGGCTCAAAGTCCAGCTCCCTTCTATTATTATATCCATCAATCAAAGTGCCTTTATCCCTAGTCATATAATTACGGATAATATTCTTGTGGTCTTGAAAATCTTCTATGACATGAATACTCGGCCTAGAGCCAATGGGGCATGGCGTTAAAACTAGATATGGCAAAGGCTTTTGATAGGGTTGAATAGTCCTTCCTCCATGCTATCACGTTGAAATTGGGTTTCTGTGTTGATTGGGCCAATCTGGTTATGAGACGTGTTGAATAAGCCCCCTCTCCTTTATTATCAATCGTAAGACGAGGGGATTTGTGGAACCTAGTCGGGGCATTAGGTAAGGAGATCCCATCTCCCCCTACTTGTTCCTTCTTTCTGCTGAGGGTTTATCATACTTGGTTCTTGATGTTGTTTCTCATGACCAAAATTACTGGTTATCGTATTTGCCCTGAAGCCCCCTTGGTGTCAGATTTGCTCTTTGCGGATGACTATTATTTCTTGTGGGGCTACTGAAAATGATGCTCCTTCAATGAAATCTATTTTGCACGCTTATGAAGAAGGCTTAGGATAGGAGGTTAATCTTTCAAAGACAAGTATCCTCTTTGGCAAGGGTGTTCCTCGACAAAGGAAAGATGATGTTCTTTATCACCCTTGACATAGGGAGGTGCTCTCCTTTCACAAATATCTAAGTCTAGTCTTCCCATGAAAAATGGTAAGTCTAAGAAAAAGACCTTTATGCCCATCAAGACCGCATCTATAAGAAGATTAATAATGGATATCTTGGAAAACAACTGTCATAAGATGGTAAGGAGGTGCTCATTAAGGCAGTTGCTCACGTCATTCCGCAATGAGCATCTTCAAGTCCCTAGTGACTTTACGGAGAGTATTCAGTCATCTATTACTAATTAGGGGTGGGGTCACAATGATACTAAACGAAAGGTTCACTCGATAACCAAGGCTAAAAGTGAGAGCAAATTAGTAGGAGGTCTTAGGTTTTGAAACCTAGAGGCTTTCAACCTTGCTCTGCTAGCCAAACAAGTTTTTCTGATTTTTATCCCCTTTTGCAAATTTTTAAATGGTTTTTCCTCTTTTGTTTTTATAATTCACTAGTTACAAGCTTCCAGCAGGGTAGTCTTGCATTCCAAATGTGATAAGGCCTAGGATGAGCCGAGGAAAATTAGCCCCCAAGTAGGTGTGTCAAATGCTGATTTCAGAATTGAGATGAATCTCCACAATGCCCAAAGCATATATTAATACTGTCTAAAATTCCTAAAAATAAAAATAAATTTAGAGTCCGTCAAACACCGGATGCACTTTTCAATCATTTAAATCCATAGTACTATTATTTTCTTCATATTGTAAACATCCAAAGCCATATTCTATTTAAATATAAGGGGGACAAAATCAGTGTTGGTTGATGGCACTGATCTTAGACTGCAGATCTAGTACAATTAAGGATAGTAAGAAAGCATGGTCATTCCCTAGAAACGACCCATTTTGACGGTCTATTTCTTTTGGTATGAAATTCAGTAGATAAGACCGGAAAGGCTTTAAGATCTTACCTTAGTAATTTCAGCAAGAACCTCTTTTTCTTTGCATTCAAACTCTTCTAGTGGCTTACCAAGCTCAGCTTCTATTCCATGTACAAGTTCCACATCATTCTACAGCAATAATGCAAAAATGAGGCCAGCATATTACAAGGAAGAGAGTGGATAATACAGATAATCCTTTATAGAAGACAAATGTACAGTTTCACAACAACAGTAGACATTAATGTGGTTCTAACCTCTGTAACAAAGCTCACAGCAAGTCCTCCTCTACCAGCTCTTGCAGTACGCCCCACACGATGAACATAGTCTCTAGGATACCTGTACTAGTACAGATTAAGATCAGGCAATGATATACTATTTCTGGGGATGATAATCCACAATCAATGAACTTGTGAAAATCACCTTGGTATGTCGTAATTTATTACAAGATCAACGGTTGGGATATCTAGCCCACGACTGGCAACATCCGTTGCAAGCAATATAGGAACCTGCCCCGACTTGAATTGGTTTAGAGCAGCAAGCCTTAAACACTGTGAATTAAATGAGTGCAATGCTGCCACTTCTTGACCAAGCTCTTCCAGCAACAAACTCAAAAGGTGACATGTTCTGTTTACAAGATTAGCAGGTAATAAGATCAATGCCAGCAACAAATAAACAGATTGGACAACACGCTCTTCACCTTCAAGCATGATTAGTGCAATAGGTGAAGGTAACTTCACAGTGGCCTGCCTATGTAATCCTAAACTGGCAAAGATAACAAATCATGCACTAAATTAGCAGCCCACTAATGATCCAATGGAAGATGCCGTTTTGTGATTAGAGCTACAAATAATATGGTATATTGACTGGAAACAGTACATGACCCTCAATGAATGTCCACAAATTAGCTGAATGTTGAGTGGAAAAGTACATGACCCTCGACAAATGACCATAAATAAAATAACTACATGTCCTTAAAAGGAAAGAGTCAGACAAAGGACAAAAAAGAACAGAACAGGGATAAGTTTTCCTTTAGTATTTCCATACCTGCACCTAGATACAAAAATAATGGCAGAGCGCACATCCATATCTTCCATCTTTGACAAAACATGTAGAAGGTAGACATCCTTCACATTTTTTGGAATAAAAATATATTGTTGTTTTAGAGATTCTACAGTCTTGAATCCTTCATATGCCTCATAGAAGTAAGCCTTGTTTGCAGAAAGTTCGAGCAATGTTTGAAGATCACTGGTCATTGTCGCAGAAAACAATAAAGTTTGTCTTTTCTTTGGTAAGCACTGGAATATCACCCGTAGTTCCTCCTCAAAGCCAACATCAAGAACTCTATCTGCTTCATCCAACACAAGAAACTACCATTTAAAGAAAAATGCAGTTAGACATCCACAAAGGGCTCTATCCAGGACATCAGAATGTCTACAAGCAATCATGAGTAAAATTGCAAAACTCATAACACGAAATATCTTTCTGACTTCAAACCAGCATTCGAATTTCCACCAATCTCAATTGTTTATGAATTCAAGATTCTAATAAAACATCAATTGTAGAATCTCAAACCTCAAATTCTTGCAGAAATCTTGCAACAGAAACCTAGCATACAAGCAATCCAACCCATTGCAGCAACATATTTGTACATGTATGGTACAGTTTTCAGACTTGGGAGAGAAGTGGCAGGAAGTTGATTAAGTAGCAGGGATGAGAAAGTCCATCTGCTCTATGGAGATTATAACAGTTTACGTAGGGGTAAAATTTGCAGCTGAAATCTCCCAGAGAAATTGAAGCAAGTAAAAAACACCACAATGGTAATGCTCACAAAAGATGCAACAGAGAACTGAACATTAGTGACAGAAAACATATATTTTTTGATGAATTGAACAAGGATTCCCGCGCTTCACACATTAAGAACCAAAGGCTAGGGACAAATTAAATACCCAAATGCCCCGTTGAATAGGAGGGAAGATTCTACTGCATCACCAAAAGTTTTCATTTCTAACAGTAAAGCTAGAGTTGATCCAAAACCAAATATTCAAAAAGCCTCAAGGTCAGAGTGCAAACTTTAAAGACTCCCAGCTATCAGCTCATACTTCGACAAGTATCATGAATAACTATAAATGCTGAGAGCTTACCAAAGTAGCTACTGGAAGAATGCAAACACATGACTATTAAACACCACTTGAATCAAAGTTGTTCATAATTTCAATGATGAGCAGCGGTTCAAAATGCAACTGACAAAAGTGAGAGCAACAAGATAAGTCTGATCGAACATTGCTCAAAGTCCGAATACAATAGACTGTCAACGCATTCAGTAATTTAAATATAAGGCAACAATCACCTTTGTTCTTGAAAAGACCGGAGGTATATCAGGATTATTTTGAAGCAAGACTCTTATTCTTCCAGGAGTTGAGATGACAATGTGAGGCCTTTGCAATAGTGTCTTTGCCTGGACAATCATATCCATTCCTCCTACAACAACAGAACATCGGACGTGCAAGGTTGAACCAAGGGCACGAAATTGCTCAGCCAATTGATATGCCAATTCACGAGTAGGTGTGACCACAAGGGCGAAGACCCCATATGGATCCTCAGCTAACCGGTGAAGAATAGGAAGTGCAAAAGCAGCAGTTTTACCACTTCCAGTCTGGGCTAGGCCCAAGACATCGTGGCCCGAAAGAATTTTGGGAATACAGTAATGCTGAACCGGAGTCGGTTTTTTCATGCCAAGCTCAGAGCAAGTATTAATGGCCCATTCAGAAAGGTCTAAATCAGAAAACATGGAAGCTGGTGCACCAGAGTGGCTCACCTTTTCCACTTGCTGCTGCTCCTCAGAATTTTGGGTATTTTCACCGGGGATTGTGCCACATTGAGGCCGTTTTGAATAACCTTTCTTTCGTTTTGAAAATAGTGGAAAACTCTCATCGACCAATGTGTCTTCTTCCATTTTTAATGGGTGACTGATATGTCGTTGGCCTACAAAATATCCCATAACATTCTCACATTATAAACCTTTAAAAAAATTGAGAAAAAAAGAACACAACCAACGCGTATTCAACTCCTATATCAAGCATAGCGTACAAAGTGAAAAATAATTTGCAAAATGTTTGAAAACATATCATTGAAAATCAAATGTCAATTGACATTTCCAAGAACATAGCAAGACTATGCCTAAAAATTCAAGGAAACAACAAGGGACGGATCCAAAAATAAAACAAAACAGGGTCAGGAGTAAGTAAACTTTGTGTGTGTGCGTGTGTGTGTGGACAAAAGATATGATGTAAAATTTAACACAAATCAAAATGATTGTGTTGCTATCTTTTAGAACTATAAGCCCATCTAAAACTGAAAAATGATTCGTAATTAGTCAAAATAATTTATCTTAGACTAATTAAAATGATAATTCAATTATTCAACTCATTTTGATACAAACTTGGATGGCTATCTTTTACCTCCAAATTCACATACAAAATACAACAAACTCCCAAATTCAACAAATTTAACTCCCGTTTGAAAATTGAAATTAGTATTATGCAGTTATACATAAATGCAACTCCCATTTCCCGAATTTCATATCCAATTCTCAAATTCGACTCCAACGTTCTATATCCAAAATGCAACTAACAAATTTAACTTAGCCTAATGAAAATAAGCCAATTTCAACACAGTAAATAGCAATGAGTTCAAGTATTGAACTATTAAACTCCAGCACGACTATCTAATAACAAATATAACTAAAATTAGCAAATAATTTAAACAAATGAAGCTAACATAAGTAACTAAAAGCTAAATAATTGATAAACGGACAAATAAAATCTAAAACTAAATGTAATTACCTACAACTAGACTTAGAGTTTGTGCCTTGTGGTGGCGGCGGAATGTATCGTAGAGGAGTCTGGCGAGCAACTCAGCAAGGCTGCGGCGACTGGAGACAGCGAGCAAAGACGGCGGTGGACGGTAGGCCGTGGCCGCGGCTTCTCAGGGCTTGTGCCTTCTTGGTCGCTGGACGGGCCGACTAATTCGGTACTTGCGGTTGTCCCACGGGAGGGAATAAGCAAGAATAATAGAAGGGAGCCGGGTTGGGCCGTGGGGCTAATTCGGTAAAATATGTATATACATATGCATGTTTGTATATATGTCTGCAACTGTACATATATATATTTATACTAATCGTACCCGCGTGCTATGCCCAGGTTATTTTAAAGTTTCAATTTAAATATTTTTTAAAATAGTTTTTTTTTAAATAATGTCATTAACATAATATAATTTAGTTTTATGACTTTTAATTATAAATAAAAAAATTTAATAAAAATTAAATGTTAAAATATTGATTATGCAACACATGTCAAGACCACATCACTCGCACTCAGTTTTATATATACTAGTTTTTTATCTGTGCGTTGTATGATAGCTACTACTTCTCATTTGATAATTATCGGTATCTTGTTATATATGTTTTTGTTGGTGCTATACTATATTGAGTTCTATAGACTTGATGGTAACACCTCTTTTCAGACTTTATTTCCTATGAAATCACCTTAATTATATGTACTTGGATTTTTTATGTGCAGTCTATCTTTTTTAATCTTGTTAGTCAAGAAGTTTTTTATTGTTTTTTTTTGTTTTAATATATTATGTGGTTTGTTGCTACATGATTTTTTTTTTTAAAGTTTAAAAGGATCATGATTATGTGAAATAATCATATTGACGATGAGAGCAAAGGAGTAAAGGAAAACCATAATATTGTCATTAATTTAATGTTGTCTTTATTAAACTTGGGTTTTTTGTTTTTTAAAAAGTATCATATGGTAATGTGAAATGTAACGTGTGAAAAGTAGTTCTAATATGAAATATTCATATGGTAATATAATGTGTGTTACATACGGGTGATAATGAATGGCAGATGTACATAACTTCATTTTTTGGTACGTAGGGCAAATATTTAGAGTCATGACATTATCTGAAGTATATATTGTAATCTTATTTGAAGGGATCAAATTTAAGTAGGAATTTTAAATTGTGTATATTTTTCTTTTCATTTTGGTTCCTTTTTATTTGACCATTGTAGAATAGTTTGCTATATACTTGCAAAACATGCCTTGTGGTAGTTGACCAACTCAAGACTAAAATGGTTCTAATTTTAGATTGTATAACATTTATTTTTATTAGTTTGCTATATTTTTTGTTCGTATCAGGGATAGGGGGATTATATTAGGCATGATATATGTAAGGATACGTTTCTTCCGAACCTTAGGAAACTATACTTGTGGGCACATCCCCAACGCAAAACTCTTTCTCAATGGCAAAGGGGTTTGCTAATGAGTTAGTTCGTGGGCTATACCATTCCTTCCTCCCAATGAAAGAAAAAGAAGAGAATGCAATAAAATGTAATAAATTAAGCATGTCTTTCAATAGAATGTTTATTTAGTTGTCATCAACGACTTTATTCTGGAATGTCTAGAGAAGAGAGAGATAGTGCCTCTTGGCCAAGAAGTTGGCAGCCCTATACCTTACACTAGTTCTGATACTTCATAAGCAAGCTCTCTCTTCTTTGATCAACACCTTAACAAATGCCATTGCCTAGTTAGTACCTATAATAACACCATCATCATGACTCCTTAACCAAAAAGCCCCACCCCTAACATCCATTACCAATGCTTCCACCACCAAAATTCAGCTTCAACATTATTGAACTTGGAGGCTTCCAAGTTATCTAGTGTGACACCATAGCACCTCTCTAAACAACATGCGCTTCCCGGCAGCTTAGGACAAAGCTCCTAGGCCTTCTACTCAACCCAGCAAAATTGTGGTCTGGTCTTTTAAAGAGGAGTCGATGTCTCGCATTCCAACATTCCCATACAATGGCTACAAAGATCCCCAACTCATCATGATCACAAACCTCCACAACTTTTTGAATATGCTATGTCATAGTACTAAATTGGTCTTCCAGAGGATGGTGTCGCCTATTACATACCTGCTAGATTTAGACAACAAGAAGAGAGCATGAAAGAGTGTGCACCTCTAACTAAATGTCACATCCACAAATATCTCAACCAATGTTGAAACTAGGTATTCACTTAGCTATATTACTTCTAGTTGGCAGAGCACCATGGCAAAGTGTCCAGGCGAAAACCCTCATTCTAGGAAGGATATTCAATGCTCTAAGGATCTTCTAGAAAGATGAATCATTATAAGTGCTACTTCATGCATCAAGAAAATTTTTACTCAATGCACATGCCGAGCTTATGAAGAACAATCCATTCGAACTATAAGGCTAGGTTAATTGTCTCAAAGGCAAGAAGTACACGGACGAATGAAAAGAAACAACTCAACATCACCAAGCGTGAGAATACTCCTAACCTTCTCTTCCCATCAACGCACGCTAGCTGTATCAATTAAATAAAGCATCGTGACAACTTCTAGCTATGCAGGCCTTACAAGACCACCTGAAAAGTTGCTGGATATAACAAACATATGGTAAACTAAATATCTAAAGAAGATCCATATCTCACTAGCCAGCATGATCAACATTGTACTAGAGAGGAGTCATCCATTCAAAGACACCGAAATTGCTTTGTAAGCAAAGCTGTCTTAACAACCTCAATCTCTCTTAACCCTGACCTCCACCTCCTTCTATTTGTGAGGAGTTGCACCATTAATCCAACGAATTTTTTTTTCCTCTACATTATGTCCCTCTCAAAATTTGTTAATCATGGCTTGCATCATATGACACAACTTAGACATGAATTTAAAGACAGCAGTCACATAGGCTGGGATTGCTTAGGCTACAACTTTTGTCAGCACCTTCCGCCCCACCAGGACATCAAACAATCTATCCACCCTGAAAACATGCTCATAGTATGGTTAACAATATATAAAGAAGGTTTCCCTTATCCTTCCTGGCCCTTTTTCTAAACAAAACACTGGTGTTGGTAAGCTTAATCATTTGACATAAAGCTGACTCATATTTCCTAAGAACATGATTAACACTCTTGGGTTGCTCTTCTTTAGCATCATAAAAAATAATTATATCATCATCAAACAATAAATGTGAAATTATTATTGCCTCCATGCAAACATGGTATTCTACAAATCTGTGCAAGAATCTTGACAGCCCCTCATAACAAAACAAGAAAGGGTAAGGTGAGATAGGGTCTGCTTATCAGAGCTCTCTAGTTGGAATGGCATAGGCATGAAGAACACCGTTAATCGAAAAGAAAATGAAGTTGATTTAACAAACCTCATCACCAACTCCCCCTCATGAAATCTGAACCCCAAATAAAGCATAGCATTCTCTACGAAGGCTATCCGACTCTATCATATGCCTTAAACATGTCATGTTTGAGGGCCATAGCGCTTCCTATCCCCGTATTACCATGCATAGAATGAAAGACTTCATATACAATAAGGATCTTATTATTAATCAGACGCCTCGGAGTAAATGCACTTTAGGTATCATAAATGATGCTACATAATAAAAATTTAAGTTTGTTAGTGATTACTTTAGCCACCAGTTTATAAATCGCATTGCAAACACTAATTGGGTGAAAGTCTAATGGTCACAGGATACAACTTCTTAGGAATTAAGGCGACAAACTTGTGATTCATATTAGGAAGAATGATATGGCCATTTAAAATAACAAGAGTAGTAGAACTCCTATCTTTACCTATAATGTCCCAATGCTTTTGGTAAAATAGAGCATTCATCGTATCCCACCCTAGTACTTTATGGAGATGCATTTGATGTAGTGCCACCTCCACTTCCTACTTCGAATAAGTAGAGCAAAGCTGGTTGTTAATGGCTTCAATCACTCACCATGAAACATAGTTTAACACATAATCGATCTCTAGCCTAGAATTCCTGGTGAGCAGCTAAGAAAAATAGTGAATATGATATTTTGTACCTCCCTCGGCTCAGCATGCTCAGCACCACTATCATCTTGAATAATATTATAGACCCTTCTCATGCTGGTATGTGAATGAAACCATCTAGTGTCGGAGTCACCATATTTAGAAAATCTGTCATTAATGGATCCGTATTCCATCTTGACAAATCATGGCAACACTTCTCAATTTTGCCAGTGTTTTATCAAAGTTCCTGCATCCTAGCTCCCCTATCCCAGGCATGAGAAATAATGTCTCTACAAAGAGGGGTTTAAGACCTACATATTCTCAAAACTAAATTTCTTCCCATGTCTCTAGCATCTAGGAACCATATGATAGCATTTTAAAAGGATTGGGAGATGATCAAAGATACCTAAGTTAATATAGGCAACTCGAGCATATGGGAATATGAGGGACCAATAATTTTTGTCAAACAAAATCTGTCAAGATGGCATTTGGCTACTGGCTCACCATTCACCCATTTGATCAAAGTATAGTTATATCCTTTATAACTGAGATACAAAAAGGTAATTATCAATGAAGGCATCATGGAATTCATCAGTACGTTGTTACAATTTTGTTGGCTCACATCGCTTTTCCACAGGGAAGAAAATCTCATTTAGATCACGTAACACTCCTCTCTCATGAGAAGAATGTCACATTGTCAGGGCTTCTTGAAGAAACCTCACAGCTAGAAAGGAGTTTATTAGAGTGGTTCACTAAGTTAGAAAGCGTAACTTAAGGTAAGTCTAGCATTCTAAAACAAAACTGCTAGAGTTTCGCCTAAAACTATGATAAGTAGAATGATAAACTCGAGCTTATTGGACCTGGAAATAAATTAAAACTTAACAATGGAGTCAAGACATCGGGTCACAGACCCGAGTTACTTAGATTAACATCAGCTTACAATTGGTGAATAACAAAAGGTAAAATACACCTAGAGATAACATATCTAGAGCCAAATTATATGCTTGTAAGCATTACAACATGCTTACTTTTTTACAAAGGGTAACATAGTCACCTGCAAAATCTTGCACAATGCGTGCTGTTTGAGTTGGAGATACCTACAAATTAGTCACCCAAAACAACTTCATACCTTATTACTCTGAACCTAGAAAAGGAAAATAAAGAGGAGAGTGAGCTACCACATGCGTTGTGGTGATTCTTAATCCCAAGAAAACAAAACAGTTGCATACAATACCAATAAGTAGTAGACACACAGAAATTATGTTTATTATTATTATTATTATATTAGCCATACAAGGCCCCAAAATCACATCACCCTTCAGTTCATCCCATCGTTGAGGTTTACGAGCTATTTGACTCCTAGTTACACACTTAGGTTTGAACCATTCCATGTAAAGCTACCACCTGAGTTCTTTTAGTAAGGAACGGAAATAGGGACAACAAGAATACAATGCTCTATCCAAGTTAAGCCATTTCATTATAAATTGCTTTCTCTTTAGAGAATTTCATCTATAAATTGATAAGAACCCTTTTGAAATACTTCATATAGCTTTTCAAATCTTTGCATCGGCATAAATAAGAATCGAGGGGTTTTTAAATTATAACGGGTAATAAAATCAATTTCGAGGCATTCTATTCACAAGTTAGTGCTCTCGTTCAATGAGTGACATAACTCATGGCTTTTTGTATCTCGAGGCCTCCCAAAGTCAATAGACTCTTATCCTTGTCATGATCATGACAACTAGGATTCCTGCTCCAATCAGGATCCTAAGGTCTACTCTCGAGATTGAGTCCTTTACATTAGATTGTTCTCCTAACCCAAAACATCTCGAACGCAATTCACTTTCAAACACACTTAACATTAAAATTCCCGTAATATCAGAACAATGACATTTTTCATTTTCCAAAAGACTAATAACACGTTAATAATGGCAAATGCCAACTTTTGAAAAACATAACAAATTTAAGCTTAATAAAGAAAATTGGAAAATGATTTATTAGCCAAGTAAATCTCTAGTTTCATATAAGAAGGCTATTAAAACTCATTTCAGAAGCCACAAGTTTTCAACTCACTCATAACTAGTTTTACTTAAAAGAACTCAGCAGTTTGGTTATACACCTAAACCAAATGCTTCTAGGTTTGCTAAATTTGTTCAAAGTTAATAGGGAGGGACCTTAAGACTGTGTTTATAACCTTTTCACGTAACATTATTAATTAGAAAGGGTAATGATTTAACATCTTGGGCAATGATTCAAGCCAACTGAACGGTACAACGAACCTGTTGAATGTTCTTTATGCAATGATCATGGCCTTAGACTTAGCAAAATAGGGTAGGCAGGTTCAAGCTAAGAATAGGGCAGAATAGGAGAAAGCCGCTACCCTGTTCACGAACTTGATTCACTACTAAACCGATTCGTTGAATCGTTTAGCTGACTTCCCCGTTCCCGCTTAACTCCTATGCAAAATAGGGTAAGCATGGGTTGAGAGCAATAGCAACATCGCAACAACTAAGGCGTTAACGATACCACCAGAAATTAACATTACCTAATTTAGTGAAATCAAATATAATATCACAGCAAATCACACCTCTCAAATTCATCGGTTCAACACGCATACCCAATCTCCCTCATCACAGCACCCCCCTACACATTAACCACAAAATCCTCTCAATTTCAACCCAAATAATCTCAATTAACTCAATCAATCCACCTTATTCCCATAATTACTCATTTCACCATAATTCCAACTTAAGAACATAACCAAGTTTTCATGGTCAAATCAGAAAATCTTGAAAATTAACTAATAATTTTAGGAATTAAGAATCACCCACCTTAATCCAAGTCAAGGATCCGATTAATGGACTGAATGGGCGAATTCAACGCTGGTTCAAGTCTCATTTCTTTACCCCCTATTGGTCCCGCAGCCCTCCTCCCAGACCTGCTCTACTCAGTTTTCTTCTGCTCCTGTGCACTACTGCTACTGCTCACTATTCCCCCTCTCACTCCGACTTTTGCTTTATGCTTCACTCTCTACCTCTCGCTCAATGGTGGGAGTTGGTGGATGAAAAAATAGTGAAGATAGGTGTGGAGGTTTACTAGTAAAAGAAGATGAGTTCTTTTGTCCTTTTACGGTTTGAGCGCCTGGTGTCGTGTAGTGGAGTTGGGTCATGGGCGCTAGCACTTGATTTAATTGCTTCTTTTCTTCTTCTTTTTTTTTCTCTACTAACCGAAGATATGAAATAATTTAACCCAATAGATAAGCCCACAAGTTCTATTATGCGCTAGCCAAAACAATTCCACTAATCTCGCATGGCCTAATTCTCGATTATTTACTAATTCCAAGCGTTCACGTAACAAGTCACGAAAATTTTGAAACTACATTTTATAAATTTATACACTTTAGTAAACACACAAACATTAACCTAATTTTTAGAATATAATAAAACTATTGCTCATAAAATAGTTAGCATAATTAGTTACCTTTAACCGGGAAAAAAAACCACAACTATTACACATCATCACCTGTATAATCCACAACAAGCTTGAATGGGTTTTAATATTGGCAATCAATTCCTCTATCTTGTGCTTGTGTTGAGTCTCACGCTAACTGTGTATGCCTCTAAATCTCTATACATCCGTTTCTCCCTCCTAACAAACAATAATGTCCAGAAGATTATAGGGGCAAAAATAAAATCGTTGGTCCACCGGCGCGCTATCAATGTAGACCCTCAAAAAATTCTAAGTTATGGCTGAATGAGCTCCATCTCTATTGCATGCTTCTTGGTGTCCGAAAGAAAGACCACCTTTGACTAAATATCTCCGTAATAGCACATAGAGATGATCAATATAGTAGACTCATTGTTCTTCATGAAGGTGTGGCACAATCTTTGCTACTTCATCATTCTTTGAGAGCTTGTAATCTACCAATCAAAACTTTCTCTCTCCCATCTTCCCTCCTTTCATATCATCTAGTTTATGTTTAGGAATTTTAGGAGCACTCTGCATTCCGTCCATCCCATGTCAGGTCATATTAGTACCCACCTCCTCCCCCATCTTTCTTCCTCTTAACTTCCCTAGTGTTTGTATTAGAATCGTGAAGCTTTAACTTTGTCAAAATTCTACTACCACTCCCTCCCACCTTAACTCTGATAATTCCCTCTTTTATTCCTCCAGTTGTCCTCTAGCCTTATCCTCTTCGGTTTGAAATGCGGCATTGTAACTTTGGACCATATGGGAGTTCATATTCCTCTACCCTTCTATTAAAAAAAAAATCACAATCCCTATACACATGGCCTAGGAGATTGCATGCATAATAGTAGTCAGGTAATTTGACATATTTCACATTCACCTACTTCGGTTCCCTATTCACGTTTAACCTCACTCCCCTTTTTAGTGGCTTAGTTATATCAACATCCACTAAAAGCTTCAAGTATTTAAAAGGGGCCAAGTTGTCTTCCTCATCTACATCTACATAGGCCCTTAATTTAGACCCAAAAGTTCAGCATAGGCAAAGGTCTTTTTCTTTTTTCTCTTTCTTCATTTGAAGATCACAAATCTTCACCTCAAATAGATTTTGGAAAAATCGATGTTCGATTGCTCATCTCTACTCATCTATTTTTAGCAATTAGACACAACCATCAAACACTTATAACCCATCGTTTAGCATAACATCCTTGTTTGGTGGGAAAAATTTGAAAGATAAGTAGATTTTTATCCAAGTCTTTTGCAATGACACCCTTGGGATGCCTCTAGACGTCACATATATTATTTTAAGAGCTTTTGATTTTAAAAGGTTTTTTGTATGTAATTTCCCCATCAGAAACCTGTGCATCAATGTTTTCATCATCAGGGTCTTCAACATCAATTTTCTCCTCCTCTTCAACCATTAGTTTCAACTTATACAATTTAGATTCTAATCATGAAGCCATATTAACCTCAAAACTTGCTCCCTGTGGAATCGAGAGAAAAAGGCAAAAAGGGTTGAATTGATTGAGAAACAAATAGGCTCACACATATGAGACATGTAGACCAACCAACCAGATGAATAAAATTAACACAATCCCTACATAACAAGGGCAAAGAGCTTTGCATAGGAAGTAAAACTTTAGTATTTGTTTTTATCTTCTGGGATAAAAGTTTTAAAAACCCCTATTATCTTTAAACCAAAGAAAAGGGGAAAAAAAAGCCAGCTTGCTCACTTGCGCACTAATATTTTCTCTTTCTTGTCAGTTTACTACATTATGAAGAATTTTTTTTCCTTTTTATTTGATATCACGTTTGGTAGATGATGATGAAAGGGCAGATCGTAACAAAAGTGAAAAAGAAAGGAATATTTTAATGGAGATTACAACAGAACAGAAGCAGAAAGTAATCATTTTGGCAAGACAAAGAATATCAAAACCAAAAGTTAGGCAAAAGTCAGAAAAATTTGGCAGCTTTTTATATGTATCAATTTTACCTTTCACCCTTTTTCTTTGATATCTTTACAACCCTTGGATATAGAGGTGCTGATTTGTTAAGATCTGAAGAAATGGACTACAACTTTGCAATCAGTTTGTCAACTATAGAGGAATAGTGTCCTTATATCCAAGGGCTATAAGCAGATCAAAAGAAAAAAAGTAAAAGGTAAAATTAATAAATATAAAAATCTACCAAAATTTTCCCACTTTTGCCTAACCTTTTGGGTTTGACATTCTTTTTCCCGCCAAAATGGTTACTTTCTTCCTCCTTTTTGCCACAATCTCCATTAGAACATACACTTCTTTTTCTCTTATATTCTCATTTTTATTTTTATCATCATTTACCAAATGTAATATCAATAAGAAAGGAAAAAGCTCATGGTAGTGTAGAAAACTAATAAGAAAGAGAAAACATCAGTGTCCAAATAAGCAAGCTATTGCTTCTTCCTTTGTTTTGTTTAATTAGACCTGATCCCACCCCGCCCCGTCCCCAAAAAATTAGGATCAAGGTTGGTTTTTTTTCCTTTGATTCATTCCGACTCTCAAATTAAGGGTACTCGACTATGACGATGGTTGGGCTGAAGGTTTTAACATGATGACTCGAACCGATGACCCTTGCTTATATAAAAAAATTAAAATCAAAATAAAAGACTTTGACTTTCATTTGTTCAAGCCTTTTGGCTTCCTACTTTGTCTGCTTTTCTTAGCCCTCTCTAATAGGGATGGCAACGGGGCGGATCGGGGACGGGGGGTGTATCCCCCGTCCCCGTCCCCGCTGGGCAGCCCCGTTCCCGTCCCCGCCCCGTTCCCCGCTGCAACAAACACATCTTAGCAAATTCCAGAAAGGCAGAAACTTACAAATTCCCGAAACTTATGCATTGGCAATTTCAGAACAAAAACTTGCAATTTCAGAACAGAACAAATCCTGGCATTATGTTTATGTGTCAAGGATCCTTTTTTTTTTTACCAATTTGCAGCAAACACCCAAACACATCTTAGCAAAACCGGAAAAAAAAAACAGAGCTTACCGTCGAGGGGCTAACCGGCGACAGCAGACTGGGCGATGGCTGACCGGCGACAGCAGACTGAGAGGCTGACCGGCGACAACAGTCTGGGCGAGAGGTTGACCGGCGAGTCAGCGACAGCAATTCGGGGGAGGGGCAGATTACGCGAACTGGTGAACCGCGAACAGGTGGTCGACCTGGTGGTGCTGTGGTGGGCTGCGGTTAGGACTGAGGTGGTTCGAAGGTGACCTCAAGCAGTCAAGCAACTTTCTTCGAAGTTCGACGGTGACTCGAGTGAAGAAGTACTGAGGAGGAATGGAGGATTGACGATTTGAGCGATGACCACTGATGAGGTCTGAGGAAGCCGAAGGCCCGAAGCACTGAAGCAAGAAGGCAGAACCGCAGAAGCAGGGATTCCAGGAAACAAGCTTGAGTATACTTGAAATGGTTGAATCACCCACAAATTAGTTTATATATCTAGGGTTTTAGCTGTTAAAATTACATAAATAACCCATAATTGTTTTAAAACTTTTTTTAAATTGAGGTTATTTTCGTAATTTTAATTGGACACGGGGACGGGGACGGGGATTTTTCCCCAACCGAATTATCGGGGACGGGGGCATGCTCAGGGATAAATCCCCGAAAGGGGAAACGGGGACTGTCCCCGTCCCCATCCCCGCGCGGGGATTGATTTTTCACCCTATCCCCATCCCCATCCCTGTTGGGGGAGGGGATTTTTCCCCACTTCGGGGCGGGGCCCCGACGGGGACGGGGATTCCCCGCCTAATTGCCATCCCTACGTCTCTAACTTACCCTCTCCATATCTTACTAGCCCTCAACCCTTTCACGTTCCCTTTCTAATGTTTTCAAGGCTTGTTTTAGTGAAATAGTTGTTATAGTCACTAATTACGCGTTTGAATGTGTGTAATTATGATACTTTTCATTCGAACATTTTATTGTCCTTGGCCTTTCATTTAGTAGGATGTTTAGTGTTGAATTTTATGATAATAAGATTTAGTAAAAAATATAAGAAAAGCTTGAGGGTAGAGTCTGAATCAATGACCTAAGAGTACCTGCAGATTGTATCACGGTCGAGTGTATACCGACTCACATAAGGGTTGGGTAGGGTTAAGATAAGGAAAAGAAAGTTTGCTGACCCTCATTGCCTAACCTTCAATTTGATGAGGTCTAGTTTACATATAATAGGTCTTGAAGCACTTTTAGTATGCATAGACATTATTGATAAAAAAATATTATCTAGTGATCAACTATTTTGAAAAAAAAAAAGAGAACAGATGCCAAATTGGCAATTGCAAATTACATATTCACCAATATGAATTGCAAAGAACATTGCAAAAGAGAATAAATACATAGAAAAACACACGGAGTGTTTTAACTCCGTGGGGATCTAGTCATAGAATAACTAAAAATCATAAACTTGAAAGCCATAAGCCCAATTTAAGGCAATCACACTTAATGGTGCTTACTTGCTCCAAAACCCTAAGGCTTGGTTTAAAAAATAGTGGATCAAACAAATTCAATCATTAGCTATGAAATGCCTCTTTACCATATAAAGGCCAACTCAAATGAATTTTGAAAGTTGCTAGCAAATTATACACAATAACAACACAATAGTAGAAGACAAAGTATTTTGCCAAACTCGCATAATACAGATTGAAGTTCAAAAGCAATAATAAAATGAGTCTCTAGAATGTTATGAACAAACTTTTCTTATATTCACTTTCATACAATAGAACCAATAATTAACTTAAAATAGCCACAAATATTTTCTAAATCTACCATTGGTGTAATGGTTTATGAAACATTCATCAAATTCTATGCAACTATAAGGCAATATGCAGGTCACATTGGCAAGACAAAGCAAGCTGATGAGTTCAAAAACACAGTCAAAAATAAAGATTATTAGAGCTTTTTTTTAAGTTCATAAGAGTAATAAAAAAAATAAAGTGGGTAAAAAATTAAACTGATAGCAAAGTAGACAAGCATATTAACTTATAAGTTAAGATGCATTTCTTATTAATCCTTTGTATATCCATTGTAAAAAAAATGATTATGGAACTGATTGAGATGGAGGAAGTGGGTAATTGGATGTCAAATCTATATAACGCTTTTGGTCAACTTCATGAAGATATAGGTGTGACTCATACACTAGAGAAAATATACAATTTGACTATAAGCGAGCTGTATCTAACTTTATAAAGAATATGCAGGAAGGATTGGTTTTGGGGGTCGAAAAAGATTTGCCAATCAATCTCGAAGAATATGGTAATTGACATCAAGAAAACTTTATTGTGTCAAAGAAGGTGCAAGAGGTCTACGTAAACGTCATTACCTGACAATACAACATCGATTGAGACATGATGTGGTTATGATGCACATATGACTATTTCTATTAATTGGGAAACTGAAGAGTACAAAGTGCATTAATTTAAACCTAAGCATAACCACGAGCTTCACTTTCAAAGTGTGTCCAGATGCTTCTAATGCATAGAAAATGTTCCAAGCACAAGCCATACAGATTAATATGGTCGATGATTCTTGTATAAGATCCAAAGCATCTCATGACTGATAGGAAGATAATTAGGTGGTAGGGAAAATGTTGGTCTCATTAAGCAAGGATAGAAAAGTTATCTTAGCTCTAAATGGAAAAAATTCATTATAGTAAAGGGAAGTTGGGATCCTACTTTCATATTTTAGGAAGCAAATAATTGAAATTTCTTCATGTGTTTATCACTTGCATGTGAATAGCAATGAGCATATTTCAAAGATTTTCTAGGCAAATATAAAGATGATATTTGATTGTAGTCATTTTAATAGTGTTGTCACATTTGATACAATCTTTCGGACAAATAATGAGTATCGGCCTTTTGGAACATTTGTTAATTTCAATGTAACCACCATAGAGAGACTATGATATTCGGGGTTTCCCTTTTGTATGATGAGACTATTGCATCTTTTCAATGGGTTTTTGAAATATTCTTGAAGACACTAAGTGGGAAGAAACCCCATACCATATTTATAGACGCATACCCAACAATGACAAAGACTTTCGCAATCGTAATGCCAGAAACATTCCATGTTTTATGTATTTAGCATATTATGCAAAATGCTAAAAAATATCTCAAGTATCTATTTAAGGAAGAATCCAAATTCCCTAGAAAACTTAATGCATTTATCTTTGACTATGAGGTAAATGGTTAATTCCTCACTAATTGGCATGCTTTGGCTAATGATTATGGTCCTTTTAAAGAAGGTTGGCTGCCAACCATTATTGCTATGAAAGAGAAATGGGCAATGACATGATGAACAAAATTTCCTCAGCAGGCATGAGAAGCACTCAGCTGAGTGGGAGTTTAAATGCCAATACAAGGAATTATTTAAAAGTTAACTTGGATATGTTGTCTTTTTTCACACACTTCAAGCGAGTTGATGGCAAATGTTGCAAAGAATAGGAGACTAGTATAATTCCCGACTTAAAGTGCCAAGACTGAAAATGAAAAATGCTCCCATGTTGGCCTGAGCAAGTGGCACATCTATGACTAAAATTTTTGGAGAATTCCATGAAGAGTATGAAGAGTATCAAGGATCCTTCCTAAAAGAGTGCAATGTCTGTCATTTAATTCGTGAGAATAAAGGTGGGGATTTTTGGATAATACATAGAATAGAAGGTTAGTCATAACTTGTTAGAAGATTCTATATCTTATGAATGTTGCTAATTTGAAATATATTAAATTTTGTGTAGCCATACCTTGAAAGTTCTTGATGTAATGGACATAAAGCTAATTCCAGATAAGTACATATCGAAGAGATGGTCAAGAAATGCTTGAAATAGAAATATTCATGATTTGCATGAATGATCCAATCCAATTGATTCAAAATCCAATTTAATAGATCGATACAAAGAGTTGTCTCCATGGTGGTCCAAGATTAGTATAGCCATGAGGCATGCATGTTTCTATCCAAGGTTGATTAGCAATCTTTCAAAGTAGTTAAGCAAATTTTGAAAAAAAACTGCAATGTCTGTGATGATTAGTAGCTTCGGAATCCCTCATATGTCCTACAAGCTTATTAATGGAAAAATGATAACTATTTGGGTGCTATTCATAGAATAAAAGCTAAGGGTCTAAAGAAAAGTGAAAATCCTCGAAGAGGCAGAAAACATCTAATGTTGTGGGCGACAAAAATACCACAAAAAAACCCACAATGAATCATCAGAACCATGCAAATCTCAGGTGGCCATCTTGCTTAGATATTCCTATAATTTTTCCCCCTTATATCCTAAAATCATATTCACAATTGTGAACTTTAGCGAGTTCACTGCTATCTATAACTAGGAATCTTCTTTTTAAGATGTTGAGATATTGCACAACTTATCGAAGGAGATAGAATTGCAGGAGAAATATTCACAAATCGACTTATGAGGTTGCTTACAATCCCAATTCTCATAATATTTTCCCAAGGCTGAAGGTTAGTTGTAAGGACTGTGAAAGTGATAATAATTAATGATATGAATTTGATTAATTTAGTTGATTTTATTCAGTAAATTTTGTGACTTTGTGACGTATTATTTTGGGCATAATAACTGTTCGTAGTTATAAGTGATTTAGATGGATGATTTAAATTTTGAAATTTAGATTATATAATATTTCTTAATATGGGTCAAATTCTAGTCCAACAATAGTTAAATTGGGTCAAACCCTAGTTGTCTTTTCTATCAAGTCAATTATTTAGTGAGTCAAAAAAAGGGTGGCTAGGTTTACTCCACATAGGAAGAGGGGGAAAGAAGAAAAAAAGGAAAAAGAACCAAATTGGGAGGGCATCCAGTGGAAAATAAAAAGGGGTATATTTTTTCTCACATTTCACACACACACGATAGTGTGAGGGCAAGAAAGAGAGGAAGAAGGGAAAAAAAGAAGAATAGGAGGAACAATCAGAAGGAAAAAAAAAAGGCTTTGGAGTAAACAACGACACCTAATTCACCATCCTTTTGCTTGCAATTGGCTTCCTCTTTGTTTAGAACTCAAAGTAGGTAACTCTCTCCCTAATTTATACTAATTTTAAACTAACTTCAATTTTGAGTTTATTGTAGAATGTGTGTGATTTTGAGTATCTTTTAGTTTTATATGCTTGGATCGAGCAATTGAGAGAGTAAATTGGACTTGAAGTTGACAATTAGGGTTTTACGGTAGAATTTGAAAATTTGGTGGCTAAAGTATCTCTTCCATTCGAATTATGACCATATGAGTGTACTTATGCCTTCTTGAAGACCCATGAGCTTTACATCCCCTATTTCTTGGAATTATATGAGTAAAGTTTGGGACCAAAATTTTGGTAGATAATGACATAAAGAAAGTGGATAGTTGGGTTAAGGTAGTAAGGGGTTATTTTGTTAAAAAAGAAAGAGATTTTGATGGAAGAGAACAAAAAGGGAAAATAATACACAAATAGCTAGCTTGTATTTTGCAGTGGATGTTTGCAAGATAGGGGTAAACCTTTCCTATTATGAATATGTTTGAGTTATGGGAATGCTATTACATTAATGGTCTTTTAGAGAAGTTTTGGACATGTTTTACTTTTAGGTAATTGAACTTTAAAGTAAGGAGTTGCATTAACTATGGAGTAAATGGAGGACCGTGTGGTAATTTGTAAGTCACTAGGAGAATTGAGAATGAAAGTCATGCTCATAACTTATGAGAAGCTCCTTTGTGTATGTTAAGCACTTGGGAGTTGTGTAAAACATTTACAAATTCCTTATATGACATCTATATTATACTTATGATGCTTTATTGAATAATGAAACGTTATCTTATTAGTGTCCTATAAGATGAGTTGAATGCAAGATCAAGATGACAGTAAGTATCCTCATAGAACAATCTTGTAAATTATAACCTCATGTTCCAAATATGTGTTAGGTGCTCTAAAAATGATGTGTTCATGTCACCCTTGACTATTGTGCTATTTAAGATGCTTGTCAAGTTTTCAAAATTAATATCCATTCCAAACAAAGTTCATTAAGTAGCTAAAAGTTTCAAAAGAGAATTTCTTATAAGACGTTCCTTATTTCCCTAAATTGTTATTTATGAAAAAACATGGTGTGATGAATGATTTGAGGGCTATGTAATATTGTCTAGTTCTAAAGAAGTGTTGGCCTATATATCTCAGGCCATGGGATCCCCAATGTGTCTCTGATTTTTCAAAAATTAACCGATTTGTTTTGGGTTAATCTTACCCTAACTAGGGTTGAGTGCATTGTAAACTTTAGTGTGTCCCAAAAACCTAAGTGTCTAGTAGGTAACCATTTCACCCGTATTATAAAACATTTAGAGGCTAACAATTATTCAATGCCATAAGATTGAGTTTTGATTCAAATAAGTGAAATTTTATGGTTGCCTAAGGGTTTTACTCCAAATGTTGACCTAACAGGTGTTTTAGTTCTGTTCAGCTAAATCTAAATCATGTTCTTAACCTGTTGTATACAGTTTGGAAGTTTGAAAAAGAAAATGACTTATATAGTGCAAATGAGTCACTGTTGTATACAGTTTGGAAGTTTGAACAAGACTACAAGAGTTTCAGTTTCATCTTGCTTAAAGTTTGTAAAAGCGAATTCTTATCCTACTCCTATGCTATTCTTAAGCCAATAGTATATGTGTGCTAATAATATTAAATGATGTGCAAATGTTTTTGGTTTTGAGGGTGTCTGTTATCCACTAAGTGTGTGGCATGCTCAACCCCTTCTCCTTTTTCCCTTTTATAGGTTCAGAGTAAGTACAATATTTGAGGAAGTATAATGCTTTTGGTTGATAATCCATGATTCGGGATGTTGGTTATCTGTGTTGATTTTTTTAAAATGCTCCTCTTGTAAATTTGCTTAGTATGGAGCTTTGTCTTTGGAATTGTAATGTTGTAATACATCATTAGTTTGGCTCTGTTGACCTCCTTAGAGTCACCGCCACATACCTCATCCTCTAACATGTTATTACACTTTCTTATGTGTGTTGTGGGGTTCGATTGGTGCCTCAGGTGTGTAAACCATGGAGATTTGGTTTCCCTTCTTTAAACCTACTTGATAAGGACCTATTAACACATGCTAAATGCTCTGAGTGACTAACTCGTGGAGGAGGTATTATAAATATTCCTAATTATAGGTTGACCAATCTTCTAGTCCTTGCTTAGCGCGATAATTCAAGCAAAACCTAATGAGTTAGTTTCAAAAAAAAAAAATCCCCCTTTTTTCTTATTCCTAAGAGAATTCATTTTAGTCTTAAATTAAATTTAGGAATTCCTTAAGGAAGTCTTAGTGATGTAATATTTCTCCAGAAAAGGAGGGGTGTACACTAGTGTAACTTATAATTAATTCATGTAGGGCATTATAACTTTTCATACACCAATGTCAACACTTGATGACAGAGCAACACCAAGTTACACGTTCACCTAGTTGCTAACATTGAGTATCTTGGTATTGTATATTTATATGAGATTCAAATTTTTGGATAAATATGAGGCAAACAACTTGGGTACATATTTTTGTTTTGATGTTACACAGGAAAGTTTAGATTATGAGCTAAGAGGGTCCTTACACAACCAGTTGAGCTCCACAATCTCTTTCTCAATTGAAGAATATTTAAGCTGATTTTTTTATGTATCGCCTAAACTCTTTCAAGACTTTTCACCCGTTTTGTCTAAGTTATTGTTTTTAAGTTAAAGGGGATATATTATGTTAGTGTATGTTTTATTTTTCGGGACCTCCACTGCCTTAACAGGGGAGGGGACAACAAAGAAATTGAACATAGAAGCAATTTCTTCAATGGACATGCAAATAAATTCTTCAATAGTAACTAACAAAAAAATTACAAATTAAATAGAGAAAAAGGCTATTTTTTTTACTTAAAAATGTTCAAATAAGTTAGCAAGACTTATCTGACATATAGAGTTTCAAGTAGGGACCATTTAGCCTCTAGTCCTACTTTTTAAAGGTAAATAAACTTGCCTCTCTATTATGAAAGTTTTGTCATTCTCTAATAGGCTTTGTTCTTTGAGATGATATATCCCTTTAATAGGTTCATCATGCTTATTTAGCTAATTAAGGTAATTTTGAGATATTCATGACTTAATTGGCAAAATCAATGCTTTGGAGAAGAACGACTGTGAATAAATTGTGACATCACTGGAAAATAAAGCTAAAGTTATTTGGAAATTAAACAAAATTTAATGTTATGAATGAAAATGATGGGTACACCATTTGTAGCAGTTGGGTATGCAGAAGAGAAAGGGAGAGGGCCTCCTTGTTCCTATACCTCCTTTAACATTTTCTAAGACCATTGGTTCCTTCTCACTACAAAACTCCATGAGTTTATGTAATTTCTTTGATAGTATTAGAAATTGCATAATTGGCTGATTTTTTCAATGAGCCATGCAGGGGGACATATCCAACAAATAATAATAACTGCAATAAAATTTGATGCACCATCAAACAGAATTATACATCAAAAGGAAATAACAATATCCCTCACAAAGAAACTAGTAAAAGAAATTGTCCAACCTAAAGTAGAAATTTATTTTTTTTAGTAAAAACCAACTGCAAAAATAAAGAGGAAAAGTGCCCAGTCTCCAGTTATGCCTAGCTACTCTAAGCATATGTTTATCTTCTTGACTTGACAAGTTTTATTAAAAAGAAAGCTAAGCTTCAGGATAATGCAAGGCAAGGGCATTGAATGAGGTCAACTGGTAAGGGGCATGCACGAGATTACAAAAATTCACTGTTTACACTTTACAAGCAGCCAAAGTGATAACTTATCAAGTGGGAAGTCACTTGAAAAATTAGAAATATGAATATTGGAATTACTGATTATCAGGAGAAAATACAACAAGATGATCATAAGCCTAAAGACTAAGGGTGTAAGGCTGTTTGCAGATGTGGAAGGGTGAGGGTGGTTGACAAAGGAACTTGGCAGCTAACACATCTCTATACACATATGTAGGCGTACACCTCTTGTACAAATTATCTAAATGCCACCATATAAATACACAACTTTCCCTCCCTTATACATTATTAATTAATCAAACATGATCAGCCTTCACTATCCACTCCATGCTTTCCTTTGGCACTTTTTTCCCACCTTAATAGCCTTAGTAGCTCAACCTAATAACATCATAAGTTTTCCATAAGCTCGGGTATCCATAGTAGGAGTCCTAACTCTAAATACTCTCTTGTTGATGGTGAGACCTTCACGCCCTCCATATCACCATTAAAAATTTATTCTTCCTATCTATTAGTTTTCATGGGTAGTTACAACAAATTTGAAAAGCATGAGGTTATTAACTTGGATTTTAAAAAATGGTGGCTCATAAAGAAATGAACAGGGAAAAAAGGGAGTCTACTTCGGTAAAGAAGAGGACAATCCACATGTGAGTTCACATGAGTACAATAAATACTCGAGTCACAAAAATGATTAACATGACGTTTTCATATCAATGATAAAAATAGGTTATGGATATGAAAAACGAAAAGATATTAGCAATATATATAAAATGCAATAGATTTAGTAAAATGAAAATAATGCCAACATGCCTGTTATTGCTTGTATCCCTGCTAAAATAAATTTATAGTTATTTTTGTACACTAAAGTACCCAATCTATTGTTATACTTGCATAAGAAATTATAGGTCTTATAAAAGTGCTCTATTAGGGATTTACTGGAGGACCTAGTATATGTCGTAGGAAAAAGGCTTATATGACACGATAAAAGATTGCAAGTCTAATGATTTGATAAGTTTATGAACTAAAATAATTTGTATTAAAATGTCAAGGTTCATTGGCCTAGAGATTAAATTTTACAGTGTCACAGTTATGCACTAGATGCTTCTTAGCTGACTTTCGTATTATATTTTTTCTATTTTCCTTTTCCGGTAGGGAAACTCAGGGAATGATTGACCCAGAAAGTGAAACTATCATGATTTGAGTCTAGACAACATCATATTCTAGACAACATCATATGAGCCTAGATCGACTATTCGTAGCAACTCATCTAAAATCATGGGTTCATTTAATATCAATTGTATAATAGACTTAAATACAATTTGTTTGTAGTTATATGCTCAACGGGATGGACATTAATAGTAGGTCTATGAGAGAATTTTATATTTTAAGCAAATAAAATTTGTAATATTCTCCAGTCATGCCTTCCACTTTCCTGATTTTAATTTGGGTAATGGAGAGTATCTTAAACTAGGGGTGCTATAGTGTAACCTCTATTTTTTAATCACTAACCTTGAAACGGTCATGTAATCTTGACAAGATGTTAGCACAAAATTCAATTATAGAAGTTATTAATAAACTTTCCTTGAAATTCTAATATATGAATTTGCCCTTTAAATGTTGGAGAAAGTGATCATTTCTTCCTTGTTAGAGTTTCGACTGCCTATGCCAAAGGTGAAGTAAACATCAAAAGGGGACATGTTTCCAAAACTTCATGGGGTTTTCCTCACCCTTAAGCTTGTCGCAGAGGAGTGTTGGCTTGAGGTTGTCATGTAGAGCATTAGTTGTCATCTTATATTTACAAGTTGTCAAGCTAATAGGTAACCCACTTCCATTAGCATCTTTGTTGAAGTCCCCATCCTTTATTAAAGATCATTAACTTATGTTCAAGGCCCTATATGTATTTGATACTATCAGTAAGGTCCCACTTGATACTCCTTCGCTAGGATGGGACATCACTTTTTTCTTTCTGTCCCATGAACCATTGATACACTACAACTTGGGGGAAGGATGGTTGTCATTTACGGAGGAGCTTATAGCATCTTGAGAACAAGAGTTTGCATTTACTCTCCACTTAAGCCTCATGTGTTTAAGTAATAATAGGATAGGTTGCCACCATATTGGATATAGAATGGGTCAAATGCTTTTTGTCCTTTGTCAAAACATTTTGTAGTATTTGAGATATGACCACCAAATCTGCATATCTCTTGTAGCATTCTTAATTCCTTGTACTACAACTTTATTCTTGGGCTCAAGTTCAACTGCAATCTTCGTATCTAACCTAATATCCTCTGCCATTCCCAAGTTTAATTAGTGACGCAATTCTCTCCTACACCCCACTTTGGTATTATAAGCATTGAATTTCATGGTCAGCTCAAAATGATGTTTTGCCAGGTCAAATTCTTTAATTCTGAATCAATAAGCTTTTGAATTATAATAATGTGTAATAGCCAACTCTGCTAATAATTATGCATGGGGAGGGCACAAATCGAAATACGGGATACCAAGAAACTGAAGAATAGTTTGGTATCTTTAACACGTATCCACAAAATTATAAGGTCCTAAAGAAGTCATTTCCCATATCTTTTAGAGCATAGGCCTTCTAAACACGTCTAGGACGATTGAAATCTTGTAGGTGTTGATGAATAAATTAGTGAATTTGTCAACAAGCTAACTATTCAATTCACAAAATGCTTCCTCAAACTTAGGGTCCATAATTCCACTATCATCCACCAAATACAATACTCACCAGCAAACGACAAATATTCAACTATTGAACAACCCTAATGAGATACTAAAATGTCCTTCAACATTTAACAAACTACAAGAGTGACAACTAGTCAAACACACAACACTATATCACCGGCCCCTAAAAAAAACATAGGCTGAGATTGGTCAGTAGGATCGAGGTATGGTCCACTAATAGGCGAAATAAGTAGAAGGAACAATCAAGGGCCCATAAGGGAGAAAACCATATAAAAATTATCCTCATCAATATAGAATGGGAGGCTTTATGTTGCTAATTCATAAAACTTGCCCAAAACTTCTTGAGACGCTACACAATGAACCTTCACTTTCAATTATTACAAATGGACAAGAAATGGAAGGAAAGATGATAGGGAAAATTACTAAAGGGTCAAGCATTAACTTGATCACAACTAAGTCATTTTTTTGGGAATAGTTAGGTATTGGTTCATGAGGGAAAGAAAAGAAAGTGCAAATTAGAAAAGCAAGCGAAATGACAAAAAACCCTTATGCAGTTATGTTAAAATTGTTTGGGACCATTTGGTAGGGAAATATTCAGCGAGAAGGAAGTGGAAGTTCCACTTACGAAGAAGAGAGCAGGGCAGAGATAGAGAGAGGGGAAAACTGATACAGCAAAAAGCAAGGAGAAGGCGAGCAAATCCCATCAGCAATCCATTGTCGAGTCGAAGGCAGTAATGGTGGTAGACGTAGTCGAGAAACCCAAACAAGTGTAGCGGTGCATAAGTTTGGGAAGCAATCAAGAAATTTGTGGCAGAATTGTTGAAGGAGTAGTTGTAATTGATATTTGACCTTGCCAATGCAAAAGGTAAGTTGAGATCCTTGAAGAGTTTCATGGATTTGCACCTTGAAATTGTAAATCTGGAGTGATGGTGTATGTAGTATGTTTCATACTGTTTTACGCATGTGTGGAGTTAAACTAGGGAACTTTTCCCAATTCAGAGACCTTCTTTGGTTAGGTTAGTTTTTAATGAAGTGCAATTAGTAGCAATGGAGACCCAGGTATTAAACCTTACATATACCAGGAAGTAATGTGTACTAGTTTTTAAGGAGAGGCTGTTGGTGCTTGCTAAATATCCCTCGCCGAAGATGAAACTATAGGGCCATTAATTTTGTGTTCTTGTTTTCATTGTACGGAGAAGAAGATGCAATTGAAGGGCGTAATGTTTCTACCATTGGAACTGTGTTGGTTACCTAAGAGGAAAAACCCACCATACATACTGGGGAGACAAGTTCCCCCAATGTACGGACCTGCCTTGATTAGGTTAGTACACCATGTGAACCACTATTACATAGGTTTGATTTCCTAGAGTTGGCACAATAGGGTACAAAATTCAAGGGTAGAAATAAGGAGTTATTGTTGAGTTTTACATGCTGGTGCGTACCTTTTAGAAAGAAGCCACAAATGGGTCGTCAATGTTGTCAATTTATGTCACATATGGAGGAGAAGAAGATACAAAAGATGCACCCAAGGATCCCTCCACTCCAACTCTCTTAGTAACCTAGGAATAAGAACCAAATATACGTGCTACCAATGCAAGTTCGGACAATGAAGATCCATCATTGCTTAGGTTAGTACGTGATGTCTCGTACTGCTCTATAAAAATAATAAACATGGAATGGATTTTGTAATGCCCCCAAATACTAATTATCTAATCGTCTTAATTTAACCACGTATTATAGGAATTGTGATCGAAGTCCTAATGATTGGAGGCATTACCGCCAGCCCTAATTCAGGCAAGGCTATTTGTTTATAAGCTATATATGATTTTACTGGGATGCTATCACAATCCTCAAATCCCATTAGACTGAAGGCATTTGCGTCAACTTCGAACAGTAAATTGACCTTTACACAACCCAAAATATCATCAGATTTAGTATCTTGTAACTCTCTCTACCTTAAGCATGCTTACTCAAGTTGTAGACCCAACATGATCTTTAAGCTTTATCAAGCTTTCATACTACGCGAGAATCCACTGGGAGCATCTAATGGCATCACATTACAAATGCAACGAGTTCTTTCTTCACTTCTTACATCCTTTAGCTTGCTAGGGACAAGTTCATCCACTTATCCATTACCTAAAACAAAAAACACAAAAATACTTTAAAAAATGAGCCAAAGCTTAGTACGCTTATCCCGATATTGTAAAGCTAAGCATTTAAAACAATTTAGTTGGACACCCGCATTTAAATTCTTTTTAGTTCGAAAACAGGAGAGGGAGAGATTATAAAGTAAAACTGTTACTGATTATTATCTGATAGTGGAACCCAAATTGATGAGGTCAAATGAATATTGCGATCATTGAATAGGTGTATACCTGCCAGCCCGATTGAATTGGCTGACTTGAGGCCGTGCAGGTGAATTAAAGGGCGTAAGCTCTGATGATTGATAATTGGTGGGTCCACTTGATCATGTAATACTTGAAAATAATTCATTAAATAATTATATATTATGAGACTTTGGTATTTATGAAAACATGTGAACTTTTTGAAGGGTACATGTAGTAAACGTACTTAGAACCTTAAAGGCTCTCCCCTTTCAATAAAATACCATTTGCAGCGTTGAAGCGACGAGAGTGGCCTCAATTCTGCTTTAAAAATGTATATGTTATTATCAGTAGAGTTTTATTTGTTAGTATTACGATTGTCGTGATTACTATCATTAACGATATTGATATTATTACCCTATAATAGGCCCTAATATTGTTACCCTTATGGTTTGTTTGGTTGTATGTAATCAAAGTGGTAATGCATTGAAAATGGTAACGGTGATTCCAATACCATATTTGGTTACCATTATTGAATGTAAGCAAGATTGCACTATAATCACATTTACCCCAATCTATGCAACTACAATTACTCGACTTTTCCTAAACAATTGTAATTGCATACCTTTGAATCAAAGTCTACCCAATTTTAAGTTATTATATTTGAAAACTTTCTCTCTCTTCTCCCCATTGTCTGTCCTCTACTTCCCCTCTCTTATTATTTTGACAACATATTTTTAAAAGGTTTGAAGCCCCCTTACCCCTCTCTCGCTCCTCTCCATATTAAATAAAGTTTAACCTAAACCATGATCATATTGTTGTAATTGTATTTTTCCTCTCTCTCTCTCTCTCTCTCTCTCTTTCTCACATCATCAACATCATCATCGTCTTCTCTTTACTTGGTAAACTTGAACAAGATTACATTATTGTAATCTAGAAGAAATAGAGTGAAGTGAATCTCATGTGAAACATCGTAATCACGAGGATAAGATATTTGATGATAATTATCAACAAAGCTATAAATAATTAAAATAGGCAAACATAAAATGCGAATTGAATTGCAAATACTTCACGTCATGTGTAAAATTAGTATTATTTGTAGAGGAATTCATTCCATTACACTTGTCAAAGCTTGTAATCAAACATTGTAATATAATTATTATCCCATTTCATTACACTAACAATTGCATCACAAGGTTGATTCCATTAAAAAGTGATTGCATTGCTTTCAACCAGAGTTACAAATATTAATGTTATTATCGATAAAGTTGTTATAAGCATTGTCGTTATTGGTGTTGGATGTCATTCTTGACATTATCATGAATTTCATTTCCATTATTATTACGATCTTAATGAAAATAGATATTATGGGTAGTTCTACTGATTTATTCATGAGGGGTTGAGTTACTAATTCAGCTTGTGGTTCTAACTCAATTTTCAACGTCACATCATGCTTTCATATGCAAATTAAAAATATTTTTGCTCCTTTAAGCTCAAATGAACTTTGATTTCTATTTATTTCTTTGGGTCACAAAAACATACATCATTCTCCAACATTCAAATAAGAATTAATCTTTATTCCTCTCTTTAAGTTACACATGCACATAATTAATTATTAAAACCAATTCAAACCAATCATCTTACCATTTTAACTGAGTTGCAAAATTCCAGCCTCACAATTATTTTTAATGGATAATATCACCCCCAATTCACACACTAAAATTCATCCAATACTCCTAAATTAGCCTCCAACATTCATCTCATACTTAACCTGTTTTCAAAATCCCAAATTAATATTTCCACTTAATCCTCCCATAAAAACTCGCTTTAATTTACCAAATTAATCTCAAGAGCTTAATTAAGTTATTAATTTGAAGAGCCCAATTAGCAATTCATTCCTTTAATCCCAAGTTCAACCTCAAGCTCAAGAAACCCTTTTCCTTGGCAACCCGCACACAACACACACACCTTCCAAATTTTATTCAAATACCCACAAACCATTATTTAATTACCTTAATCTAATTTACAAATTCATATTTATGAAATGAATTTCAAATTCTCAAAGTTAACCTGGGTCCTTCCTTTGCATCATATCCACCCACCTCAAGCTTACATTCCTGTTCATGGCTACCCACACATCACACACCCATAATATGAATTCCATTCAATATTCTCCAAAATTCACCTAAAAATCATTAAATTGACACAAATAAATTTGAATTTTATCCAAGCATCTAACCCTAAATCCTCTTGGCCATGACAACAACACACCTCTAACGCATTAACTTCATTCCAATATTCATAAAAATCTATTCAAACACCATTGAATCAATATAAACAAATTAAAATCCACATTCTAAACTCCAACTCTCACTCATCATACTCCATTTCAACATTCAAGTATCTTAGTTCAACCAAAGCATCCAAAATTCCAAAAAAATTACCATGTTAGTGTTCCCCAAAGCTAACTACATCATTATTTACAGAAATTTTAGCCATAAAACAACCAAAAATCCAAATTAAAAGAGATTAGGGTTTCATCTTTTGAACCCATTTGAGCAATAAAAGAGGTGAAGAGGGAATCAGAAGACATGGCAGCAACCGAGCGGATTTGGTCAGCAGACTGCCAGCGAAATGCCGGATGGGCGATGTCGGTGGCCTGGATAGGGCCGTGGATTGGCAGGGCCGAAAGGGGGGCCTCGTGAATTACAAGGGATGGGAGATGGGTTTGGGGCTTTTGGGTTTTATTTAATTTCTTTCTTGTCTTCTTTTTGGTTTCTAGATTTTGCTAATACTTCTTTTGTTTTTATTATTATTATTATTATTATTATTATTATTATTATTATTTTTGAAATTTTCTTTTCTTTTGTTTTTTTTCACCCCATACAAATACATATATGTATGTTCCGGGTAAATTTTCTTTGGCTAAAATTAATGAATTAAGAAGGAATTTTCATTTCTAACTATTACTGGGATTAGTTTATATGCATATTATCAAACTTATTATTGTTATTACTTACACATTTCATAATTAGACTAATTTTTGTTTAGCTATAATTCGTGTATTTATTAAGGTTCGAATGAGTTATTTGGGTATGTTACAAAATTTTATTTTGAGGCCACGCTACCTATTCAACCTGCTTATGCATAAATGTATAAAATCCTAAATTAAGAAGCGGCACCCAACTTAGTTAAGTTTGAATTAAGATAATTCAATATCATCAGCATGAATTGGGTTCAGATCGTTACAACCTTCCCCCCTTAAAATCAGTCTTGTCCCTGAAACTTGCAAAATTTGAAAAGCCTTAAATTTCCCTCAAATTAGTCGGAGCACTTCATCTAATTCATTTCACCATAAGGTCCTTTTGGACTTCCTCCTATACAATGGCTCAAAAAGAGCTGTTTTAATGGTGGACCGATAACTATTATGGTAAGAAAATTCCCCCAAGCGTAAATGATCTTTTCAGTTTCCCTGAAAGTTAAGTACACATGCTCTCAGCATATCCTCGAAGATTTGATTCAACCCCTTTTAGTCTGTTTATTTGTTTCGAGGTGATATGAACTGCTAAAATTTAGTTTTAATCCCAAAGGCTTTTTGTAAGGCTTGCTAAAATCGAACTTCAAATTTTGGTCTCCGTCAGATACTATGCCCTTTGGTATGCCATGCAGTCAAACTGTTTCTTTAACGTACAATTACAATAGTCTCTCTACACGCCAAGTCCCATGGGTTGGTATGAAATGAATAGATTTGTTGAGTCTGTTAATATTGACTCAAATGACACTCTTTTTAGAAGGTGCAGGGGGTAATCCTGTGACAAAACCCATTAAGATTAAATCCCACATCCAGTAGGACTTCCCAAAGGCCCTAGTTCACGTACTGGGTGTTGATGCTTAGTCTTGATGTCTTGACAAGTCAAGAACTTCCACATACTCTATAATCTCTCTCTTTAGGTTATCCTACCAACAGTATTGCCTCAGATCCCTGGACAATTTTGTTCCTCCTTGATCCACCGAATGAAGAGCATTATGAGCTCCTTCTAAAATCTTCCTTTCAATGCCTTTTTATTGGGAACAGAAAACCGGTTTCGTAACTTCAAGGTTCCATCCTTATGTATCATAAAGCCAGATGACCTCCCATGTATGACATTTTGCCTGAGTCTCTCTAATTTGGTATCACCCTTTTAATTTAACTTAATCTTTGCTATTGTTGAAGGTTGCACTTTTAATGCTAATGACAACTCCTTTCTTGACCCATGTGATACAACTTCATTGCTCAAATTTTCACGGTCCCTGAAGACACCAGATTGTGTAATTGTTATTGTGTTCAAACTATGATGGGTTTTTCATCATTAGAATAGTAAAAAGTTTGCTAGATTTAAATTTGACATTAAAGATGAACATATCCACAATGGGAGTGACGAGAATGGCGGTCAAGTGAGTCACTGCCCATGAAAGAAATAAACAGTGAAGTTAGAAATGATTAATAAGGGATGGAATGTCATAGAATGGCTAAAGTAAAGATGGATATGAGTTTTTAGGAATCCAAGAATAGAAGGTCACCAGCATTGTGGTTTGCAAGTATGAATTACAAAAGAGCCAACAGATAGTCAACAGTTTTTTAGTCATATAAGTGGCAAATACGATTATTCTATACCATCTCAATTAGGTTGGCTAGTTAAAAGGCTAACTTACAGATCAAGTTGTGTTGTTTATGAAATATGAAATGAAATAAGAAAGCATTAGAGTATTCAAAATAGGAAGACAAGATTATTCGCTTACTTAAGTACTTTTAACCAATGTTTTGATTGCTCAATTAAGCTGTTCCGACCCCCTCGCATGAGTGGAAATGAGTTTGGGGTTTTTGAGCTCTAATAAGAATAAGAGGGTGGATTGTTCTTATAACTATGACACTATAGTGTGGTTGAATGTCAAAGTTATAAATATAGTACCAATATCATAAAATAGGATAATCACGATGTCCAACATAGGGCAATAGAGAACGATCAAAGAGGGTTTTGAAGGAAAACATTCGACCCACTTTAGACGAGAAAGGTGATTCAGTTACATTTGGGTTCAGTCGTTGAATTGCAAATAAGATAGTAGTAATGGAGTTTCAACAAGTTGACCATCTAGCCACCATCAACATGATAAAGCCATTAGACGAATTTGGATTTGAATGAGTAAAGTATAAAATAAGCAATATGAAACAACTTAAGTTAGATAACAAGATTGCATAGAGAAAGGCTGAGTTTATATTTTGTGGAATAGAATTTACAAGCAAGAAAATTGGTGGGGTTACAATAGTCATTGTTCACTCGCTCTAGTAGGAGCTTAACTACATCTCTGACTCAAAACAAGCTATACAAGCTTACTACCATGAATAAACGAGGTGCAAGATATCTACATATAAATAAGCTTTTAGGGAAATGAAGAATAGGAAGATGAAAGTCAAAAGTATTAAAATGTTGACAACCACTTCAAATCAAACAAGAATGGATACAATATTTAGCAATAGATTCAAAGACATGGTGGATGATGTTGGAAATAGGTATGAATACTCTTGAGGAACCGCTAACTTCCAAAAGTTTGAAATTAAAAGAAGAATCAAATAACGTTGAAAGGAAGCAAAGTTTAAAGATGAGGCTGATAAACCAAATATAAGTAATGGTAGAAATAATAGCATTAATGCAAAAGGCAAATTAATTAGCAAGGTTTTGTATGCCAATTAAGATCTTTTAAGCAACTGCTAGAGGTCGAGAAGAGGTAAAATAGCAAGGAGACGATGTCAATACATAAGTCGAAATGATTAAGGGAGAAGTTGGTTAATGACTAAAAGTATTGAGAATGTGCCTAATGTAGAACTTTAATGAAAGGAACAGATGGCAGATTCCAAAACGCTGGGTAATTAAAATATTATCATGATTTAGATGGATTGAAAATAAGTATACGCATAAACAATTTAGGAATGGTGGGCAATATGAGTCAGATAGTTGTAAAATAGCAATCTAAGTAGTGATCGAATGTTAGGACAAGAAATGTCACGTTACTATTGAAATAATGGTCGCAAAAAGTAAGCTGAGTAGAGGTAATTAGTGATAGCTAGAGAGACTCCCATCTTAAGGATAGGGATTCCCCATAAAAATTAATGTCACGAGGTAATTCAATGCGGGAAAAGATATGTAATGAAGTATTGATGCGGTCATTAAATAGTTTTTTTTTTGGGCAAAGTTTAATGTGAATGAAAAGGAATTACAAATTAAATTATCTTCTTGCATAATAGGGGGTGGCTAGCTCTAGGTGATAACCAAGGAAGTCAAGGATCCCCAACAAAGGATTATACAATGATATCTAGCAAGAGAGGTCTAATATTAGTTGGCCAAAGGTCAACGTAAACTCTTTTGAATCAATACAGGGACTCATGTAGCTAAAGTTTCAAAGATTTGACGTGCTCAAAAGAAAGTCGCTTGGATTTAAATTTGTATGTAGACATCTCACATATCTTATTACCTCACAAGCCTCTACTGTTGTACCTGAAGTTGTGTCCTGGTAACACTCTTTTGAATTTGACATCACAACCTCATAAAATCATTAGTAATACTCACATAGAGTCCATGCAATATATATACTCGAATCACCAATCCCAATTCCTTACCAACACAAACCATAATGCATTAACAAGTGCCCTGAATCCAACCTATATAACCATTGTACTTATATTATACTTCTCCAAAGATTATTTATCCCCCTAAATCTTATCCACTCCTAGATAAAATATAAATTATAACTTCTAGAATTTTTGGTATATAAAAGTGATGAATGTGTCCACATATATGACATATCCTCAAGCCTTTTTCCCTTTCATTTGTGTAAATAGTTGTTTTCTAACAAAATGAGCATGTTCAAAGTTGTGGACCACCACTCTCATTACCTTGATGAATCCAATGTCTAAATGCCCTTCTTCTCACTCTTTCTTTTCTATCTTTCCTTTTTTTCCTAATCCTGGTTAATCCCAAAGAGCTTGCTTATCGAATCACCCGATGCTCCACAAAGTATGATCTTCCCCACTTAATTTATTTTTGAACAATCTAATGAGTAGGGCTTGACCCATCAACACCCATGACCTAATCCATCATAATAAGAAAATTTATTTATACCGTATCCTTAAAACCTTTTATTAATATCTTGGAGCTAAAATCCACCCTTAGTAATTTTCAATGTACCTTTAGAGTTTGTTCTAACCTCGTAATAAGTGTAGACATTATCGACCCAACCATACTATATAATCTTAAATCTCTAAAAGCGTTTCCCCCCTACACATTTCCAAAGTTTTCAATGCCTCTATCACCTAGATTGAGGCATATTTGTTTATATGATATGAGTCAAACGACCCCAAGTCGAAACGTCCACCAACATCCCAATTCTAAATATCCCCCACCTTTTCATTACTTAATACCTCCATAACTGCAGGACATGTTTTTAGGGTAGAATAACTTATACACCTACCAGTCAGTAGCCCACAAAAGTTCACATAATCTGGAGGCACATTTAATGACAACACTGCCTTGGCGTAACACCTTATTTTGCCGCAAACAATCCATACACCATAAGCTACTAAATTGCTAACACCTGATTCATTGTACTAAATGATTATTGCAAATCATCTATAACAGTGTGACAGGCCCTCATACATTGACATTATTGTACTATTGCAATGGCTATTTCATATTGATCCAACCCATGAATATTGTTACATAATACATTTCCCCTCTTTAGCAAGTTAAAGATAGTTTGGTACTACATTAATCACATAAGAGTTTATGGACTTCACCTTCATGTCATGTCTTAAACATCACAATACCCAAACATTAAGTGCTTCGGCATGTCTTAATAAAACCTCTAGATTGAAGTCATCCTTGTAACCCAAACGAGCAACCCAAGTTATCCCTATCAGCTTGGTACACTTCCTTGGAATACAAATGTTGCCAAGAAGTTGACCAAATGCTTCCTCATTCTACTTTGATAATGATGGAATTCCTAGGATATTATTTACAATGTCATTTGTATTACTACCAAAGGCCGAAGGCCAAGTAGTTCAACCTTTGGCAAATGTTTACTAAAACATCCTCATGATGGACGCATACACATGAATTCTGAATCAACATGTCGTTCAACTATTCCAACACAATTCATAAGCACCCCTATAGCTCACAGCGGCCCTAAACTTGGATCTGATATCACAACTGTAACGCCCCCAAATACTAATTACCCAATTACCTTAATTTAACCATGTATTATAGTAATTGTAACGAAAGCCCCAATGATTGGAGGCACTACCGCCGCCCTAAGTCGGGGAAGGCTATTCGTTTGTAAGCTATATGATTTTACTGGGACGTTGTCACAATCCTCAAATCCCATTAGACTGAAGGCATTTGTGTCAACTTCAAACTGTAAATTGACCTTTACATAACCTAAAATATCACCAGATTTAGTATCTTCTAACTCTCTCTACCTTAAGCATGATTACTCAAGTTGTAGACTCAACATGATCTTTAAGCTCTGTCAAGCTTTCATACTACGCGAGAATCCATTTTGAGCATCTAACAACATCACATTGCAAATGCAACGAGTTCTTCCTTCACTTCTTACATCCTTCAGCTTGCTAGGGACAAGTTTGTCTACTTATCCATCACCTAAAACAGAAAACACAAAAATACTTCAAAAAATGAGCCAAAACTCAGTATGCTTATCCCCATACTGTAAAGTTAAGTGTTTCAAACAATTTAGTTGGGCACCTGCATTGCAATTCTTTTTAGTTCGAAAATAGGAGAGAGAGACATTATAAAGTAAAACTGTTACCGACTATTATCTGATAGTGGAACAGAAATTGATGAGCTCATTTGAGTATTGTGATAATTGAATAGGTGTACACCTGCCAGGCCGATCAAATAGCCTGACTTGAGGTCGCTCAAGTGAATTGAAAGGCGTAAGCCGTAATAATTGATAACTGGCGGGTCCACTTGATTATGTCGCAAAACAATACTTGAAAATGATTCATTAAATAATTATAAATTATGAGACTTTGGTATTTATGAAAAGTATGTGAACTTTTTGAAGGGTACATGCAGTAAACTTATCTGGAACCTTAAAGGCTCTCCCCTTTTAATAAAATACTATTTACGGCATTGAAGCGACGACAGTGGCCTCAATTCTGCTTTAAAAATGTATATGTCATTATCAGTAGAGTTTTATTTGTTAGTATTATTATCATTGTTGTTACTATCATTAACGATATTGATATTATTACGCTATAATAAGCCTTAATATTGTTACCCTTAGAGTTACAAATATTAATGCTATTATCGATAAAGTTATTATAAGCATTGTCGTTATTGGTGTTGGATGTCCTTCTTTATATTATCATGAATTTAATTTCCATTATTATTACGATCTTAATGAAATTAGATATTATGGTTAGTTCTAGTGATCTATTGATGAGGGGTTGAGTTACTAACTCGACTTGTGGTTCTAACTCGATTTCCGACGTCACATCATGCTTTCATATGCAGATTAAAAATATTTTTGCTTCTTTAGGCTCAAATGAACTTTGATTTCTATTTATTTGTTTAGGACACAAAAACATGCAACATTCTCCAACATTCAAACAAGAATTAATCTTTATTCCTCTCTCTAAGTTACACAAGCACATAAATAATTTTTAACACCAATTCAAACCCAATTATCTTATCATTTTAACTGAGTCGTAAAAGTCCAGCTTCGCAATTATTTTTAATGGATAATATGACCTGTAATTCACACATTAAAATTCATCCAATACGCCGAAATTAGTCTCCAACATTCATCTCATAATTGACTTGTTTTCAAAATCCCAAATTAATATTTCCACTTAATCCTCCCATACAAACTCACTTTAATTTACCAAATTAATCTCAAGAGCTTAATTAAGTTATTAGTTTTTAAAACCCAATTAGCAATTCCTTCCTTTAATCCCATGTTCAACCTCAAGCTCAAGAAACTCTCTTCCTTGACAACCCCCACACAACACACATACCTTCCAAATTTTATTCAAATACTCACAAACCATTATTTAATTACCTTAATCTAATTTACAATTTCATATTTATGCAATGAATTTCAAATTCTCAAAGTTAACCTATTTCCTTCCTTTGCATCATATCCACCCACCTCAAGCTTACACTCATGTTCATGCCTACACACACATCATATACCCATAATATTAATTCCATTTAATATTCTCCAAAATTCACCTAAAAAGCATTAAATCGACGCAAATAAATTTGAATTTTATCCAAGCATCTAACCCTAAATCCTAATGGCCATGACAATAACACACCTCTACCACATCAATTTAATTCCAATATTCATAAAAATCTATTCAAACACCATTGAATCAATATAAACAAATTAAAATCCACATTCTAAACTCCGACTCTCACTCACCATAATCCATTTCAACCTTCAAGTATCTCAGTTCAGCCAAAGCATCCAAAATTCCAAAAGAATTACCATGTTAGTGTTCCCCAAAGCTAAATACATCATTAATTACAAAAATTTCAGCCATAAAACAACCAAAAATCCAAATTAAAAGGGATTAGTGCTTCACATTTTGAGCCCATTTGAGCACTAAAAGAGGTGAGGGAAACGAAAGACACGACGGCAACCGGGGGGCATTCGGTCAGCAGACTGCCGGTGAAACAGCGGCTGGGTGGCGTCAATAGCCTAGACAGGGTCGTGGATTGGCAGAGGCGAAAGGGGGGCCTCGTGAATTATAGGGGATGGGGGATGGGTTTGGGGCTTTTGGGTTTGATTTGATTTGATTCTTGTCTTCATTTTGGTTTCTAGATTTTGTTAGTACTTTTGTTTTGTTTTGTTTTTTATTATTATTATTGTTGTTGTTGTTGTTGTTTTTGTTGTTGTTGTTGTTGTTGTTGTTGTTGTTGTTGTTTTTGTTGTTGTTATTATTATTTCTAAAATTTTCTTTTCTCTTTTTTTTCCCACCCCATACAAATACATATATGTATGTTCTGGGTAAATTTTCTTTGACTAAAATTAATGAATTCGGAAGGAATTTTCATTTCTAACTATTACTAGGATTCATTTATATGCATATTACTTAACTTATTATTGTTATTATTTACCCATTTCATAATTAGACTAATTTTTGTTTCGCTATCATTCGTGTATTTATTAAGGTTCGAACGAGTTATTCGGGAATGTTACAAAATTTTATTTTGAGGTCACTCTACCGATTCAACCTGTTGTTGCATAAATGTATAAATTGCTAAATTGAGATGCGACGCCCAACTTAGTTAAATTTAAATTAAGATAATTCAATGTCATTAGCACGAATTGGGTTCAGGCCGTTATAGATTTGGACATTAAAATGGGCCATGCATGCCCGTAACTGAGGGCAGTTTTGAGGTACCTCACTAGTAGTTTGAAATATGATGATTTTTTTATTTGTAATTTTCTAGGCTTCAAGTTTATGCGTATGACATGTCTCAAGCTACATTTTCATATTGTTTTTCGATCATTGTGTAAGGAGGAGAAGAAGGTGGGACTTCACTAGGTGATGTTCACCTCGATGGTACTCTGAGGAGGAGTACTAAGAACGAACACATTGTTGTCGATGCTGTGTATGGTAATTGCCTTCATTTGGGGACCAATCTGTAATAGGTAAGTGGACTAACATTTACTTAGTATGCAGTTATGAGTGCATTGTGCTCGGGTTTGCGAGGGGAAGTGTCACACCTTCACTTGTTTGTATATATGAATTAGGGATATTTTTTAAAGATGGGTATTCAGTGTTTCATGTGAGTATTTCATAGGGTGGGCCTGAATTTGGCCACTTGAAGAGTATGGTCGCTGATGTCTGTTCTCCTAGATCCTTAGTGCAACATGAATTGAGTGGTTGCGGTCCTTCCGGGGGCAGGTTCTCCCTTTAAGAGGCCTACCCCAGATAGGGTTAGTTGTTGACGTTCAGTTGTTCTCATATTTTAGCTAACTAATTTAAGGGAGAATCCACAGTAACACAGGAGCATTACGCTCCATCATGTGGACTTACGGGCAAAGGGGGTTGGTGGCGCAAGTCTAATTAAAACTTAATGATAGATCAAAATTTTGAAAGGATATTTTAATATGTTATTATTGGTAGGTTATGTTTATTTTGTTATTCCCCCCCCCAAAACCATCTTCTACAAAATGTTTGCACAAAAATGTTTTTGTGGGTCTCGTAGAATCAGCCTCTCTACGGGTAGAGATGTTGGTAGAGGTAAGACTACCTACATCTGGATCTCCCCAGACCCCGCTAAAGCGGGATCCACACTAGGAGGTGTTGTTGTTGTTGTTGTTGTTGTTGTTGTTGTATGTTTATTTTGTTAACAATATAGCAAGTTTGAATTTCAATGTATGTTGCATAGGATGGAGATAGAGTTGGTACTAATGTGGATGAATTTCATCAAGAAACTTTTGCATCCAATTGGAAACAAGGAACAAATACAGATGAGCTTGTCAATTTCACGCACTCAGTTTCAGGTGGCAGTGGTGATAGGGCACGTCGAACACATGCATTGCTTATGGGGTGCTAATGAATGAGTGAGTGAGCTGACAAATTGAATTGACTTACGATTTTATGAGCTATTTTTGTAACATGGACGTGCTTCATTGGGTTTAGGCCTTTGTGGTTGGACTTGGATGACATTAGTAAATGCAATATATGTTAAATATACACTCCAAACCGTTGTTGGACAATGAAAAACACAGTAACAACCATTCATAACGAAATACAACATGTACATTAGAAAATATTGCTATAAATAGAGTATGTCATAGAGTGTTGTGGAACAACAAAAAATAATTCACAATTTAATATTATGTTCCAAACAGCATATGGGTTCCTTTTCTGTTAGGCATGGTTGGAGGTTGAGTGCAAGTATCCCAGTGTTGTAATTTACATGTATTCCTACGTATGCCACATTGTGGACATTGATAACCTGGTATGCATACCTATGTCATGTGGTAGACATAAAATTTGTCACGTATTGTGCATTACAATTTGTGCTTTTGAGTTGGTAAGTTTAACCCGAGTGGGAAAATGATTGTGTTGAATAGATATACATTCTTCGGTCCAATTTTGTATAAAATGCATAAGAAGATGCGGCCCAGAAGTCCAATATAACACTGGCTGGCACTTCATGAGAAAATATAGAATGTAACCTCAGCCAACCAGTTGCAGTGATTACATCCCCTCCCCCCCCAAGACCAGCTTGGAAGAGCAGGCTAGTCAAATAAATTTATCGATTGTGTTGTGTACGCAATAATTACTTCAGATATTCACCATGCCTATAAATTCAAAGGGACGTGCGGTTCATGTACTTTTAACTATGTCAGCTATAAAGGGATTGTGCGTTTCCAAGTGCAGTAGTTTTGGGTGTGCTTTCCAGGCTATTCAAAACTACTTGTTAATAATGTTATCTGGGGAAGAGGAGATGCTGCTCCATGATGTCGGCAAACAGTGCAAGTCTTTCAAGAAAGCATCTGATTGGTGTGTGTCATTAGCCGTATTTTGATCGTTTATGTCTTCCCCAACACCATCCGCACTTCCAACCCCGTAATGCAAGTGTTAACTGCATTTTTTCATTGCCAACTACCTGTTGCAGGTAGTGGACCTAAAAGGAGGTGGCGCCCATAACATTTGTGTTGTTGATGTGAAGGGATTGATCAAAGCTGTGCTAAGAAATAATCTCAGGGACAAAGCGTATGAGGAAAAAAATTATCTTTTGGATCATTGAGGTTAGGGCAAGTAATTTCTCAGACCCACATTTGTTGATAAATATTTTCTAGTCCTCCAACTTTGGGTAAACATTTTTTGGGTCCAAAGTTGACCAAACTTATCTTTTTAAAAAATGGACCAAAGGACCCTAAGGTTCTTATATTTGCACATCTAACTCAAATCCTTGAAAACTTACTTTCAAAAAATAAAAATTTGTGCATGTGGTTTTTTGCTCATAAGTATTGCTCGACGCCCTCTTTCAAATCGTATTAGAGCCACATGATCAAAAATAATCAAGATAATTAAGCTAATTAATGATTAATTAAGCTAATTAACTATGTTTAATTGTGATTAATGCTAGAATCATCACCAGTTTGTCCTGGACCAAATTATTCACATATTATTCACTCACTAGAAGGCCTTTCTCTAATAGTGCCTTAGTTAAACTATATCAGTGATGTAATTTTAGAACTAAAAACAGAATTAGCTAAAATTAAGACTGAAGTGAAGGAGCTTAAGAAGCAAATATCAGTAATTCACCTTTCTCTAGTTAATGAAGTAAGACATAGTGGAAAAGCTACTTCTAGTATTAGTACTCCATTGCAGCATAAATATCATTTCCAAAATCCAAAAAACAATATTTCATTTCTTTTATAAAATATAAAAATCCAAAAAGAAGTAGGAGAAAAATCAGGTGAAAAATCGGCTGAAAAAATAGAAAAAGAAGAAGAAGATGGAGTATAAGCAATATACTCTTGAACAACTACAGAATGTGTTTGAAAAATAATAGAATCCGGGTGAATTAAACATAATCATGGGCGCAATTAGTGATACATATGACGTTTTATTTGATGATAATGAAGTGACTAATAATATTTTATTAGAATAAGAAATATATCAGCAGATGAACCTCATTAAACTAGAAGATCTTAATGTGTTACCTTAAGAAGAAATAAGAAGAAAGTTGGATTAAAAAAATGGTAAAATGACTATTGAAAATGAGATTAATGAATATGGAGAAGAACTCAATATGTATGAAACAGAGACCAATCTAGTTAACAATGTCACTCATAAGCCTGAAGAATTTTGTGAACCTTCTAGGAGAAATACTCATTTCTTGAGATCTATGTACGTTCTAGCAGGATGTACAAGTAATTTCTCCTTTGGGTTTATCCCAAGGAAAATCACAACCTATGAAGAAATTGGCCTTACCCCAATTAGCCAAACTGTATATATATGTTAAACATTGATGAAGCCCGTAATAGAGAAGAAATATTTGAGCACTAGAAAAGAGGAATGAATAGTATCTTAAACCTAAATACTACATGGACTGTAGCGAACTTTCTAAATTATATCGAACATAGCTTTTCTGGCATTGTAGTTGCCTGGTATGATTCGTTAACTGAAGATGGTAAAATACTTTAAGAATGATGGAAACACCAGGTGTAATGTTTAAAAATTTATGCAAGAAAATTAAAACTGAATTTATTGGAGCTAAACTTGATTCTGAAGAAAAAGCAAGAGAATGGCAAAGAAAGATTAATAACATAGAATTATGGGATATGAGATATCTGAAAAATTATATTACTGAATTTAGTCAATATTATTATAAAATTAGGCATAATGAAACCAATCTTTGTATGTTCTATGACAAATTGCCATATCCTATAAATTTCATAATTAATGAAAAACACATTGCATATCTGGAACGAGCAAATGTCATTGATACCCTTGGTTTGAGAATCTTTTATCTACAAAAATGGGTCAATGATCAATGTCTTGATCTCCAAAAGTAAAAGAAAATTAAGAAACAATTCCTAACTTGTCGGGATTCGTCTCACTAATGGGGAAAGGAACCCGAAAAGTGAAGGAAAAGAAAATTTTATAAGAAAAAGAGCTTTAACATGCAGAGGGGTGAGAGATATAGAAGAAAATATTATAACAAATCAAGTCCTAAAAAACGTAGAATTTTTTGGAAAGCTACTGACTGTCCCGTAGGGAAAACAACTGCAAATGTTGGGCATGCGGAGAAGTAGGGCATTATGCTAATGAATGCAAAAGTAGGAAGAATAACAAGCTTATCGAGACTTTGAGAAGCCTACATTATGTTGAGCTTAGTGAAGATGAGGCATTAGACCTAACCCTAAATAACAACAAAGGGATTGTTGAAATTATATTGCACAATGAATATGAAGAAAGTGATTATGAATAAACAAGTTATATAATGGAGACTAGCTCTATTACCCTTGGTGATCTCCAAGGACAAGAATTTGTAGACAGTGATCATGAGGAAGTCAAAGTAGAATGGGTTCTTCCCTTAATCCAAAAAGACATGATGTATAAAAAATCCATCTTTCACTTAAAAAGAAAATACGTATGTGAAATGATGGAATGAGATTTGGAAATAAAGGATTTCAAGTATGATGTTGGGGAAGTTAATCTCATTAATTGAGAAAATATCCTTAAACATAGTAAAGATAAAAAGTATAGATATATCCATGTCGGAAGTGTTCAAGTTCAAATCACTCTATTACAATATTATGGTAAAGATATTGATCTCTATGCTTTGCTCTGTGATATTAGGCATACCAAGTTCAATCAAATTATCACAGGAATAAAGACTAACTTATGTAATGGATTAATAGGGTTCAATTATAGACCTGGATATTATGTAAGTTTAAAAGATGAATTTGCTAAAAACTTCATATCCCTTAAGATAAAAACAGTTGGAATGGACATGAAAAGAGGAAGATATCCATTAAGGATGTTCTAAAAAATTATCGACAAATAAGATAATACTATAGATCCCAAGATTAAAGTCACCATGGTAGAGGTAGAAAAATTTGAGAGCCCTACCCCTATGCAAACATTCCAGAGGATTAAATCCAATCCACAAGAGATAAAGATTGATCGTTCATGGATATCTAGCTAAAGAAGTGTTATTAAGAAGCATGACTACAAGATCAGATTGGGGAGAAGAATCTTCGTTAGCTAAACAAGAGTGTAAAGAAGATGACACAATTAGCTTGACTAGTGAAATAAGTAGAATGAGTTTTGAATCTGCAAAACCTAGTGTAGATTGAAGTATGAGGCTAAAAAGAAAGGTCATTGAATACAAAACTAGAACTGTTAATGAACCAATCCATGAGGATGAATTAGTAAAAAACATGACTATGGAGATACACTATGAAGCTACTAATACAAATCCTAATAGCATCTATATCCCGCTAAAGGTATGTTTAGAAGGATCTAATAAATATGAGTTGTGCGCCTATATTGATAGTGATTGTTCTATATGCTTTGAGAAAATATCATTATTTCCAGAGTTTATGTGGAAAAAAGCTAAAAATTCTTTACAAGTGAGGATAGCAGATAATAGCATTATGAGTCACAATGAAGTAATAGAAGGATTATCCATAGAATTAAGAGGATTTCAATGCATTATACCAGTTCTATGGTCTACTGACTAACCCTCTCATGATATGATAATTGGAAATAATTTTTAGAGATTATATTCGCAATTGTCTTTTCCAAAACTATAGAACAACACAAAGATAATGTCGTAGCTGTCACTCAAAGATGCATTGATCACGACATTATACTTACAAAGAACAAGTGCATCTATGTTGAGTAAGAAATTGAATTCTTAGGACTGGAGATAAAAGCTGGACAGATCATTCCATAAAAATAAATTCTGGAAAACATAGAAAATTTTCCTGAAAAAATCAAAGATAGGAAGCAACTAGAAAGGTTTCTTGGATGTCTAGCCTATGCTTCAGATTACATTAAAGATTTAGCTAAACTAAGAAAGCCATTGCAGCAGAAACTCAAGAAAGAAGTAAGTTGGACCTGGACCACTAATGATACAAAGATTGTTCAGAATTTTTAAAAAAAGTGTAAAAATCTTCTTGTTCTAAATTTGCCTAATGAAGGAGATGACTTAGTTCTTGATACAGATGCTAAGAACGAGCACTGGAGCGCAGTACTCAAAATCAAAGAATGAGAAAAACTTTGCAAATACTGCAGTAGAAGTTTTAATAAAGCTGAATGCAACTATCTCACGATGGAAAAAGAAATCCTTACAGTTATAAGGAGAATTAAGAAGTTCTTAATCTTCTTATCCCCAAAACCTTTTCTTATTCAAACTGAGTGCAAAGCAATACTAGGCTTTGTGAAAAAGAATTTATCAAATATGCAAGCGCAAGGGCGACTCCTGTGTTGGCAATTATGGCTTAACTAATTCTCCTTCTCCATTGAACCTATATAGGGATCAAAGAACTCGAGAGCTCACCAATGGTGATTATCAAAGCCGACCTCTTATCAGAAAAGGAGGAAATTCTTAATGAATGTCATTTCTACTAGGACAGGTTACGCCTTCTAGTACAGTTCTTATCAATAACCTGGAGTTTCGTACAAAAAACAGATCAGGTTTTGGTCTATTATCTACTGCCTACCTAATAGCCCAATGATTTTCCCTTTTAGAGCTGCAAGTTAATTACCTACAGTGTCCTTGTGATATCCAAGAAAACATAAGTTTTCATGTTCGAGAAAAATGGTTCAATGAGTCGTATGCAGTCTGCATCGACTTTTATCATCATTATTCCCATGATATTTGGGAGTCTTGGGGTACAACAATCTATTTTCTCGACAAATCTAGAGTTGGTGGTGTTAGTTTCCTAGCAAATTCATTATCTTCAAATGACCTTGTTTTTAAAGCATGGGAATACAGAATGGTACTTTACTTCATAGAAATCCCATATCTAAAGTTTCCATTTTTCTCAAAACTAATAAAATTTCAGCAATGCATGTTTAGAAAGATCTATTGGATTCTTACATCTCCCGATGGTCCAACAAAAATTTTAGTTCGAAGATGCCTAAATTTACAAGTGTAGAGCGCATTAATCAAATACGAAAATGGAAAGGCCAAGCTAGCCCATTATCTTATTTAGATCGTTGATTACGACAATCTTAATGATCAACGACAAGAATGGATTTCTAAATGACCAATGCATCTAGTTACTGATCTTGCTTTAGCAAGAGCCATTGGATTTTTCAACGTTTATCATCAATGTTGGGCATTAATTGAAAGGAAAAAACGTTAATGCATTGTGGAAGTACTACTTTTGCGTATGACAATGAGTTTAAAGAATACATGAAGGTGGAAGAAGCAGTTTCAGAAGATCTCTTTGATTATCTCTTTGATATGCGAGTTGAAAAATTCTTATCAAAAAAAGGAAAGAAGTATCTCATGGAATTATTTGAGAAATGGGACCCGGAGCATCTTCAATTAGATGAAGATTTTGATCATTATCCAGATAATGATGGTCTGAACAATATAATTGGAGATGAAGGCATGTAGAATCTCAATAATGATGACTAGTCTTATCATCATTAAAAGCTTTAGTGGTTGCTCCATTATTGTACAAGTGTCAGGTTTATAAAATAAAGTAGTGTACTGTAGTTGACAATGTGCACTATAGCTATGTGAAAAGTCTTTATGCACTGTAGCCATGTAAAAAATTAGTATGTACTGTGGCCATTAGGGCATCTTACGTATCCCCAATCCTCTATAAAAGGGAAAGTTGATTGTTGAGAAGGGACACGGTCATTTGAGCATTCTTGAGCACAAGAGAAGTTGGATCATCCATTTCTCTATGAGCAAACATCTCTAATGATCTTAGCTTTAGTCCCTCTTCAAAGCTTTCCATTGTAATATTTCCACATTTAAGCTTTCAATAAAAGAAGTTTCTTAGTAAGGAACTTCATTCAATTGAACCTTATATCTTAAATATTATAATTTTTTGATTAAAGATCCACTATCCTTAAAAAAGATTAAAAACTTGATCAGTGACTACAGTGCGAGGTCGGAAATGAAATGGATATGTGTTGTGCCTGATCTAAGGAAAGTGGGGTTGAGATTAGTAATTTCTGTAAACCGGAAGTTAGAGGAATGTCGGAGTTCAGCGTCGACTAAGTTCAAGTGATGGTCGAAACTCTCTAACTAAGTTTTAATTATTTTGCTAAGCATGGTGGGCCGCCAATCACAGAAAATATAATATTTAAGATATAAGTAGTAGATTGTGATAATTAGTACTAGTAAAGTCATTATAAGAACAAAAAACACTAAAAATAGTCATATTCAGATATTAGAGACCAATTCGCAATTTTAGAAAGTTGAAGGTCAGAAATAGAAATATTTGTCCCCCAAAAATTAATTACCCAAACCTGCATAGTCCGATAAATATTTGTCTAAAAAAGTGTTTTTTGAAAAAAGTAAATTATTCGCATATGAGTACTACATAAAGAGATTTGCCATAGATCATTATAGTTATGTCCTCAATGAATGGCAGTCTATGTATCCCAAATATTGCTAGAAATTAATATTTATGAAGAAATATGAGTTAGTACATGATA
>JACYFF010031958.1:23656705-23731084 GCA_017589665.1 Selenicereus undatus | reverse complement strand
TTGCTAGAAATTAATATTTATGAAGAAATATGAGTTAGTACATGATATTGTACGTACTTTATGATTCTCCATTTGTTAGTACATCTTTACCAAAATGGGCACTAAGTGTTACATAATTGTTGATCACATTCTATTCCATTTTTTACGTAGTTGCATGTATGACAGACTCGAGCCAAATTGTCATCGCGATATTTTATGTATAATATATAATTCAATATAATGTGAACTACCGACCTTATCACATGTGCTACTGTCATTGTTTGATAAGCATGCTAAGCACTGTTTGCTATTGGCAGTTGATTTGAGATAGAGATGTATGTGTTTCTTGATTCATCACCGGCAAAAAAAGTGAATGACCAGTGAGAACATACAAGGCTGGTCTGTCATGCAATTAAGCTCTATCCACAGCTTTACTATTTCCATAACATATGATGACTACGTTAATATCACATGTTCAATGTGCATAAAGTTGTCGTCAGCCTAACAGTCTAACGCTGATGAAGATTGACACCTATATGGACGTTCTCACTTGGGAGGTTACTGAAGGTCTATATCCTTGGCCAAACAAGTAAGTTGTGTTCGCATAATACTGCAAAGTAGTAAGTAGTCTATGTTCCCATGTGGAAGAGACATCTAACTATGTTTCAAACATTGATGAAGTGGTCACGATTGTGGCATGTTCGTGATGATCTTCATTGATCTACTCGCCCTTAATGTCGGCAAGGTGTGCTTCATGGAGAAAGATATTCATCAATTGTGAGATAAATTCTTGGCCGACATCCTTACCGGAAGAATAAGAAACTTCCCTACGTCACTTACATGTTAGCCACCAGTAAATAACATTGTGCTTTCTACAGTTTGATGGCAATATATTTGTACAAATATGTATTTATTTTCCGACTTACTTATTATAAACATATGTATACACCTCTACGACTAGGGTTAAGAAAATAGATTTTGTTGTTACGTCAAGGTGGACTATGTAGAAGCAAAAGGGCCTATTCAGTTGCACGCAAACACGAGTGTTGTAATTATTATGCTAACTGCAAATGATGACATTGAAGCTTAACCACTATTGGGAGTACACAACTATTTTTTGTTGCTGTCCTTCTAAAGGTTACCCATTGAATATACGAGTTAGCTATGTTATAAACTTGTTTTTCTCATGTTGACCTTTAACTAACAAGTATGACAGCGCAAATATTAGTGAAAGTTAATTTCCAATTTTTTCTTCAAGGGTTTGCAATCGATTGTCCAACTTTGTAGCTAAACATGTGGTGCATTCGAAAAGATATCAAAATGATGCAAAATTTCATATTACGAAATGTGAATGCTACTAGACACTCGCGGACATAAATGTATCCCATGGTCATAGCTAATGAAGTTAACGACACAAGCATACCCACATTTGGATCCATGTACACCAGTGTAAGTGGAGTATCACATTGTTGTAGTTGATGAAGTTAATGACACAAGCGAGCGCAAATTTGGACCTATGTATACCAGTATAAGCAATGTAACACAATGTTGCAGTTAATGAAATTAACAGCACAAGCATAACCAGATTTGGGCCCATTTATACAATTGTAAGTAGAGTATCACATTATCCTAGTTGATGAAGCTAACAACCAAAGCATACCAAGATTTGGATACTAGTGCAAGAAGAGTATCACTTTATCCTAGTTGATAAGTTATTAACACAAGCATACCCAGATTTGGAGCCCTGTATACCATTGTAAGCAAAGTCATGTAGGATGGTAAAAGATGCACATTTTAGTCGTTAGCGCAACGATTTGTGATACAATAGCCTAATTGCGAACATGAATAGGAAATGTTGATCATATTAACTTAACATATTCAAATGTGTGTGTGTGTGTGTGTGTGTGTGTGTGTGTGTGTGTGTGTATAAACATATACACTTACCGACACAGCATATATAAATCCATGGATTAGTCATCCAAGAAGAAAATATGGTAGATGTTAAGCGTTTGGCTAACATCACTTGACCTTACGAACATAAAAGACCTACCCTCCCAACCTAACCTTCAAAAAAACACTATACATTAAAACTGAATATATCTACAATACATATAGTGACATAGAAAAAAAGTATTTTCATAACTTAGATGCGGGAAGATAACGTCCTATAACTCTACATGTTCGGTCCACCACAAACATACTCAAAATAAAACACCACCAAAACGTATATGTACGTATATGACAAGAACATATATGTACATACATGATAAAATATAGGTGCATAGGATGTAGAAGTGCCAAAACCCCCTAAAAAATGGTGCACCCCATGTTCAGGTGGTAACTCGAGCCAATATCATCAACAACAACATCACTATAATAGCGCTTGTAAACATCCATGCTGTCATACACCGTTTAGCACACTAGAGCTCAGAACTCAACTTTAGATTGCACTCCAAGAAAGCCCGAATTTTTACTCCCTTCTCCATCAAGTTTGCCTTAAGTTTATGAACGGATGCTTGCAATTTACATATTACAATTTCTTTTCTTCCCTTGTGCGACTGCACTTGAACCACACATCGTGGTTACAGCTCCTCTGTACATAATGTATATGGTGAGTCTTGGTTCGCAAGTCTAATGTATCAAGAATTGTAAAGCATTATAGTTTATCATGGTATACCTCAGAATAAATGATTGACGCATGTTCGTCACATCAAGGTCAACGATAAAGTAAGTTGTTAGCCTGTTACCCCATATTCACGTTGTATGACAATGCCATTTGCAGATTGTTTTGGATGATGCCACTTGTTGACATTTGATTGTAGAAAAGGCATCTGAGGTTAATGGGTTGTTAATGTCCATCTACCCTTATCAATGCTTACAGTTAATGACAATGGTTCTGGTATGGGATGATGATAAGGGAAGTAATGAATGTGTCATTCATTGTAAAGGGTGGGTAGGGGAATTTATATTGATCCAAGGTTAAACCTTCTAGGGTTTAGGAGGAAACCAAAATTGGCAGTATGTTTCCCCACCAAGTCCGCGCCATGATGACTACCCTTATATGGTGAAGTAGCCACGTCAAAAATTAGTACTACTGACTTTTTATGACTACATTTATATTGTTAAAGTAGTGAACGTGGGCTACTCACTTAATCCCATTAGGAAAAATTTGCCAAAAATACCCAAATTGAATTACTATTATTGAATAAATTATATAGTCCATATCAATGTTTTATGATTATAAACTTAGTTGTCACAATTATTGTAGTCGTAATATATTGTTAACAGCGTAATGCACCAAATTAAATTTCACACGCCCAGTTCATTACGTGTGTACTTAAGTAAATATTGTTGCAGGTGGTGTACAATCCGATTGTGTTTAAAAGTGTGTCACTTTTAGCAACTTCATCAACCAAATTAAGAATTCATCAAACACACCTAACAACAATTAATTTATGTTGGACAACATAATTTTTTTTTGGGACATTTCACATTCGATATCCAACTAACAAGTGCAGTACTACATAATATCTTACATAAGATGTTGTTGAGTAAAAATTTAATAAATAAATATAAATGCACAACACAATTTTTCGACATATCAAAATGTACATCTGTTTATTCTAAACACGACCCTATTCAAGAGGATGGACTTCCTTAATTATGTCTCTCTCTCAAAAGACCACATTTTGATTCCGATTCGTTATGTTTTAATTGTTTTATTTTTTCCTTCTTTGTTTTGTTTTGAGATAGTAGACTTTATATAATTTGGATTGAGATTTATCATGTTTTGATTCCGAATCACCTATAACACTTATTTGAATCAGATAGTAGTCATATAAGCACCTTCTAGGAAAGGTACTATACATATACGTTCTTTATGTGCAGGTTAGGGAACATGTAATTTTATTTGATTTAAACTTTAGATTGCACTCACTTTTTTGTTGTGAGGTGCCTACGTTCCTCTTTTATAGAGGATCAAACCAGCCATAGTTCTTTATCCAATTTTTTTTTAAGGCATACTTCATAGAGGCGGAAGATTGATTGAGCTAGGCTGTATATTTGGCTTGAGTCTGGTCTATTTTAGTGGACTTAGGATTTGAGAAAAAATTGATTTGTTTTTTGAGGAGCTTGGTTTTTTTAAAACTTTTTTTTGTTCCTAATGCATAACCAAAGGTCATAGAGTTGTAATTTGATCTTTTATGAAAGAGATGAGAAGATAAATAAGGCTTTTGACCCATTTCATGGACTTGAAAATCTGAGGGAGTTGGTTTTTGTATTTGTAAGGTTTGGTTTTTTGGCGTTTGAGGAGGTAAGGTACAATCGACTTGAAAACTTCACTTTTTTGTGAAAGGGAATTTACTCTTGTTGAGAGAAAAAATTGATCTCAATAACCCAATTATCATATATTGAGCTCTAAAAATTAAATTAACATAGTTTTGGTCGATATTCAATTTAAGTGCTTTTATTATTTCCCTTTACAAAATTTGTTGTAATAAATGAATTTTGTCTTTTTTTAAAAAAATTTAGACCCATTTGAATCTATGGGTGCAGATTTCTTTGAACCATTAGTTGACTCCTGATTTCAACTAACAGATTAGACTTTTATTTCATATGCCTCTTGGACTCCATGTCTCTCCAAACAATATCTGCTTTTTATCTTTGATAAGTGACACCCCCTCCACATTTGAGAGCTACGCATCTATTAATTTGATGCACTTTTTTATTCATTAATTCTTTCCACCTTATTGCCCTTGGTTTATCTTAAAAGTAGGCATGGCTATTTGCTTATAAAGCAATGAATTTCTTTAGTACATCATTTCGCAAAATGATCAAGGTCACCAACCTAATTTGTTATTTCCTGGGTCTGATTTCTGGTCAACAAATTGGAGAGCTTTTATGGTTTTATTTCCCTTTTTTAATACTCATGATTTGCTTCGGCTCCTTTTGGGTTGAGAACTCTATCATTACTTTGGGGAGTCCTTTCAAGAATCAAACCCATGCATTATAAATATGCTAGCCACTTCAACTGTCGTGCTAATTCCCCTCTTCAAGAAAAGCTCCTTTAAATCATTCAAACTCAGGAGCGCTTTAACAAAATTTCATTGGTTGAACTTCTCATAGAGGTTAGGCAAATGTATGTTCCATCATGTTCAATCAAATGGACCCAATTACTGTCAATTTTCTTCTTCTCTTTTTTGTTTTTGTTTTTTTTGTTTTGACTTCTCAAAAGATCCCAAAATTAATCCTATCATAGAAGACTCTTCATATTTGCGAGGATATTCTTATCACTGTTTTTTTTTAAATTTAAAGATTCTAAATTCTTAGAAATCAATATTTTTACTTCATGGGCCCTTGAAGATCTAAGATCCCACCAAAAAAGAATTCCTTGGCTTATAGTTCCAGCAGGAACTCGGATCCAATAGGATCCATGGCTTTGATGATTCTGACATGAATTGAGATTTTGCAGGATCCAGTTTTGGGTTAAGAGGTTGGTAACTTTGAAGTTTGAACTTGGACTTGTTGTCTCAGCATCTTCTTTTTGAACTTTTGGTTGTAGATCGGCGTGACTCTTTATTAGAATTAGCCATCGATGAACAGAAGGCTATAGTTTTCCAAGAAATAAAATAAAATAAAATAAAAATAAATATTAACTTGATCACATAACATAATCACCAACCTTTGAATTGACTATAATTTCACTTGTAGTTCTTCTTGATTTTTTTTATGTCGCTCTATTTTCCGCTTGTTTTGGGTCTTGTTTTGTACTCTGATTGTTCTCTTTTTCTCTGGTTCTTTTTAGTAGACCTTTGAGTACTTGTGGCCTTATCCTCCTTTTTTTGGGATCCTGATTCCCTTTTTATGATAAGGAAGATCAACAATTAACTCCCTTCCTTTAACTTTCATGTTGCCAGAAACATACATAGTGGGGAACATGATTGATTTGCCAAAACTGACAAGATAATTTAACCTCCCTTTTCTTTGGTTTTGCCGGGATAATTAGCACTTTTTCCGTGCCATTGGTCATTGCCAAAATCTCAGTAAACTACCTTGAATTTTCTCTCTCTTTTTTAAACCAAGCAAACCCATTTTTAATACTTAGGCATCATAAGTCCACATAGCCCCACATTATCAACCTAACCCCTCGTTTTCTTTTTAAAAGCAAAAAATATCGTAATGTTTTGGATGACAAGGAAAAGGGTGTGTGATGATTATTTTTTTTAGAAGACCTGGTACCTTCTTTAGTTAGATTTATAGAGGACATAGTTCTTAGAACCTTTTGTTTTAATTTTACACGTAAAATTTTGAGCCTCTTTTTTTTAGGACTATATTAAATTCTATTTTAACAAATTTAAATTTATCAAAATTTCACGTCCAAAAGTTGTCCCCGTGCATTGTTCATGTTAGAACTTTTGTTTACATGAAGGATTCACGTATTTTATGAGCTTTTTTATCATTCATTAATTAGACCTCCTTTTTTTGTAGAGGATAATTAATGATCATGGACGGGACTCCCGACAACTAAAGGGCTTCACTCCAAGATGGCCAAGAATGTGACTGTGGGCCTTATTACCAATGATCAGGCTCCTTGCTAAGTCTCAGAGTAATCCCTTCCTCCACAATAGCGTCTATCTTGGTTAAGAAAATAGGAATTAAGCAGGGGATGCTTTGTTATTGTCGAAATAACGAGAGCAAGTGTGTAGATCTAAGTAAGGATTACGAGAACTACTTTAATGCTACTATTCTTGAGAAGGACAACACGGAAAGTCGCAGAGAAGAAAGATATCTTGCTGGTGATGAATTTTATCAAGCCTTATATAAGCTCCTTACTACAAGGAATTGGGGATTAACCCTCCAGTTTCGAGGCCGCTCAACCTTTATGACAGGAGTGATGGAATGGGCTCACCGAGTGCTAGTTCGTTTGACGAATCCTTGCAACAGGTTGACATATTTGGTGATGTTGGCGTATCCCCATTTTCGTGCTACTTTGACACAAATGTATGGAGGGCCTTTCGTAAAATTTGGGGTCCATTAACCAATACTCTTCATCACGACTTAGAGTGAGTTACTGGGTTACCCATTGGAGCTCCATACGACGAATTCTTACCTATGAATAAGGATTTGGCTGGCCATAATAAATATCCCGCTATGATTATTGAGTTGTTGCGTATTCATGCTGAACTTTGTGAGTTTCATAAAGTTAAGCATATTTACTGTGACCTCTGCTTAGACCATTTCTATAAAGAACACTTAGTCTACTTTGCGTACAGTGAACAAAAGAACTTTGAGAAAGAGAAAGTTGAGACCAAGAAAAGGAGCAACCTTCGCATCTCACATTAAGAGCAAATGACAGACTTGAAAGTTACAACTGAGGGTGAACTTATTGCTTTCTTAGCCTTTTGGTTGAGTAACTTTGTCTTACCTCATGCTAAGGAAGTCATAAGGCCAGAAACATTTGTAATCCCTACAATGATGGCTTCTAGGCAACGAATTTCTTTGGTTGCAATGGCGCTTGGCTATATCTATCATGGCTTAGGAGAAGCAGCAAGTCATCTAGACCATCCTAGTAAAGCGAACGCAATTTTTCCCAACCACTATGTAATAGGTTGGTTAGTGGAGTTATTTCCTTGTTTATATCGTCGTCACCCAGATAGCGATTGTCCTGGTGACTTTGCCACTCTTGTTCATTATGCCGGATTGCTCGGTAGAAAACTCTCTTTACCCCAAGCTAGAAAGACTTTCGGGGATGGGAGATATCTTTTTGTTAGAGCTAGCTCCTATCGTGAGGACTCTTGTAATGGTTGAGATGTGATTGACATGGGATTACCGAATGAGGATTTTAAATTCTCTTGTCTATTTGGTCCTATGTACTTCCTCTACATGTTGGAGCCGAATTGCTTTTGGAGCCCTATTACCCCAACAGATTTGCTCACCAATTTGGATTCGATCAAGGGGTATAATGGATCTTGCACAAGCCCATGCTGATCTTTAGAGGTGAGACACGGGGCCTAAGTTCTATGTTCTTCCTTGGGAGTTTGTTCTTGGGATTACTGTAGTTAGTGAACCAAAATCAAGACTCGTTATTTAAGTTAGTCAGTCAAAAAGGTTCACCAGACTACAATGAATAAGAAAGAGCTTTCAAGGGAATTTGTTTACATTATCGATCACCTAAGTCCTCTCTATGAGTTTGTTCTCGGAGTTGTTGAAATTTCAGGAGTTATAGGTGATAGTTGTGCAAAGGAGAAACCTCCGGTATCATCCTCTGAAAAAATGGAAAAACCAAGGTTTCTGGAGGGAACGAAAGGCCACAGAAAAAGAAAAATAAACTGACCCCAATTATCAATCACCTACCATGGCAAATTCTTGTGATCAATCACCCATCAAGGTAAACTTCAAGAGCGCTCATTATGGCCACTTCAATCATTCTGATGATTCTAATATGGGAGATGGCACAAAATTTAAAGATTTTCCTATCACGGAGTTGAACACTTTTACTGAATAGGGAACTTCGAAACAACAAAATGCCCCCATAGAAAAAATAGAAGTACCCCTACATGGAGCACTCTTGCTGTAGTGGAGCACCCTAATGCAATAATAACTGATATCATTCATATGCATGGCACTCCTGATTACTTGGCTGAAGCCACACCTATTCAAAATATCCCTACTTTCTTAGCGAGTCCTTTTTACAACTTGAAAGAAGATAGGGTCCGAGATACCATTCTCAAAGGAGTAGAGGTGATTATTGGTATTATTTCTAATCATGGCTCTGCCAGGGACCTGTTAGCTAATAGAACACGAGTTTCTCAATTCATGAGTGCACTTCGCTATTAGACTGACATCTATGCGCTTAGTACAATAGAGATTTGTTGGCTTTCCTCCATGATAGAAACATTTGACGTAGTCATGACTACTGCGAAGATCGAAGCATTTGTGAATGTTGATCGAGTTAAAGTTTTGTCTTACCAAGATCTCACCTGTTCTTCGCAAATTGTTTACATTGAAGGTCAGCTCAATAACGTACCTATCTAGTAAAGCTTCAAAACTTAAGGTTAAAGAGCAGGAGATTTTGAGGGAGGAGCAATGGATCCATAAAATACAATAGGATTTGACTATTCAGTAGCAAAATTTAATTGAGGCAGAGTGTAACCTAAAATCCTCTCTAGATTTAAAGGAAAATGAAGCGGAACAAGTAAAGGACGACTTGATTGACGCTGGATTTTTCAAGCTTTAGGATCCGGAGAAGGAGAAAGACCATCTCAAGAATTTGATTGGCTTCGAAATCTCCTTTAATAATGTTTAATTTTTTTTGTTTAATTCTTTTACATTTATATGTCCAGCCTTTCGTTCGTTTTGTATTGTACTATTTATGCTATTACAATAAAGCCTAAACTTCTTTTCCTTTTCCTCTTTTCCTCCCTCCTCCTTTTTCTCTTTTTTTTAATCTCCTTCTCCCTTTTTTAAATAAATAATAATGAAACTGAATAATTACATAACGAAGAGTAATTAGTAAATGATTCTCACTATAAACATCACATGACCACTTGATGCATCACATGAATCTAAAATTTTCACATATATGGGAAAAGGGAATTTATTTATTTTCATGGTTGGGCCTAGCATGAAGCGAGATTACCTACATGCCCTTTTAGAGGGATCAAGCCTTTTGTAGTTCAATCCAATTCAATTATCCAGAAACTTCAAGTAAAGAATTTCTTCACAAATTTTCCATTGATATAGGTATATACTATTTGTTCATCATTATTTGAGAGCGCATATACCCCCTTAGGAAAGACCCTGGTGATTACATAGGAGCCCTCCCATTTGGACTCAAATTTTCCTTGTGTCTTTCGATTGATAACAATAAGTCTCTTTATTGTTAAGACCAAATCACCAATACCAAATGAGCGAAACTTGACTTGCCTGTTGAATGCACCAGCTATTTGAGCTTGATAAATTTCAAGCCTTTGTTGGGCCATTAACTAACGCTCATCTAATGCTTCTAGCTCGACGAATCTTACATGAGTATTTTCATCCAGATCAGTGAATTCCATGGCCATTCTTAGGGAAGGTAATTGCACCTCAAGGGGTAGCACAACTTCCGAACTAAAAACCAAATTGTAGGGCTTACAACCAGATGTTGTTCGAACTGTGGTTTGATAAGCCCATAAAGCTTCTGGTAGTCATTCATGGCAATCCTTTCTTGATCTTTAGACCATTTTCTTTAGAATCTTGCAAAGCACTTTATTGAATGCTTCAGCTTGACCATTTGACAATGGATTGTAACTTGATGAGAAGTGTGCCCAAAGTTACGCTTCTTTGCAAGCCTTATCATCACTTGATTTTTAAAGTCGAGGGAATTGTCTGAAATGATTTTATGTGGGAATCCATATTTGTAAATAAGATGGATCCTAATGAAGTCAAGCGACTTGTTTTGGCCTCACTTCTCTTAACAGATTGGCTTCAGCCCACCTTGAAAAGTAATTTGTGGCTTATAAAATAAATGCATGGCCACGAAAGGAGGGTTGCCTAAAAAATCCCACAACATCTAGCCCCCATGTATGGAAGGGCCATGACAATATGCTTTGGTGGAATAATTGTGGTGGCTGGTGAATAAAAGGAAATATCACTGTCAGATACCTTGCTTTATGTGGAAATTATAACTAGGGGATCATGTAATTAGAATATATTTAAAAAGGGCAATATTCTGTGGAAACTATTTTAAGGACACCATTCACTATTTTTATTTTCATTTTAGCCCTTAAACTTTTTATATTTGCATTTTATCCCAAATCCTTAAAAGCTTACTTTTGAAAATCTAAAATTTGTGCATGCATAGTTTTTCTTATAAGTACTACTTGAGGCCCTCTTTCAACTGGTATCAAAGTCTCGTGAATGAAAATAATTAATATAATTAAGCTAATTAATGATTAATTAAGCTAAATAACTATAATTAGTGCTTGAATCGTCACCTGCTTGCCTTGGACCGAATTATTCACACATTGTTCATTCACCAGAAGGCATTTCTCCTGTAGCACCTCAATTAAACTATATCACTTATATAGTTTTAGAATTAACAGTATAATTAGCTAAAATTAAGACCAATGTCGAGGAGCTTAAGAAGCAATTATTTATGATTCACATTTCTCTAGTTAACGAAGTAAGACATAGCAAAAAAGCGACTTTCAGTATTAGTACCCCATTCCATCATAAATATCCTTTCCAAAACCCAAAAAAACAAAAGCCCATCTCCTTTGTATGATATAAAAATCCAAAAAGGAATAGGAGAAAACTTAGGTGAAAAATCGATTGAAAAAGTAGAAAAAGAAGAAGATGGAATATAAGCAATATACTCCTAAAGAACTACAAAATATGTTCAAGAAAGAACAAAATCCAAAAAGAACTAAACAAGATCATGGGCGCAATTATAGATAAACATGATGTATTATCTGATGATAATGAAGAGACTAATAATATCTAATTAGAAGAAGAACCTAACTTGTTGGGGTTTGCCTCACCAATGGGAAAAAGAACCTGAAAGGAGAAGAAAAAGAAAATTTCATAAGAAAAACAGTTTTAATAAGCAAAGGGGAGAGAAATATAGAAGAAAATATTATAACAAATCAAGTCCTAAAAAATGTAGATTTTTTAAGAAATCAGCTTATTGTCCTGCAAGAAAAAACAACTACAAATGTTGGACAAGCGGAGAAGTGGGGCATTATGCTAATAAATATAAAAATAGAAAAAATAACAAGCTTATTGAAACCTTGGGTAACCTAGATTAGGTTGAGCTTAGTGAAGATGAGGCACTAGACCTAGCCCAAAATAACAACAAAGGAATTGTTGAGTTAATCTTGGATAATAAACATGAAGAAAGTGATTATGAAGAAACGAGTCATATGATGGAAAGTAACTCGATTAGTTTTGATAATCTTCAAAGACAAGAGTTTATCGTAGACAATGATCATGAGGAACTCAAAGGCGATTAGGTCCTTCCCATAATCCAAAAGGGCGTGACCTATAAAAGGTTCATCTTTCAATTAAAGAGCAAGTATGTTTACGAGATGATGGAAAGAGATCTAGAAATCAAAGATTGTGAGTATGATGTGGGACAAGTTAATCTCATTAATTGGGAAGACATCTTTAAGCATAATAAAGATAAAAAGTATAGGTATATCCATGTTGGAAGTGTCCAAGTTCAAATCACGCCATTATAGTATTGTGGCAAGGATATTGATCTTATTTGGCATACCAAATTCAATAATCAAATTATCACAGGGATTAAGACTAATTTATGTAATAGATTCGCAGGATTCAATTGTCGGTCTGGATATTATATGAGCTTAAAAGATGAATTTGTCAAAAACTTCTTATCCCTTAAGATGAAAATAGTTGGAATGGATATGAAAAGAGGAGGATATCCATTAAGGACATTTTGAAAAATTATCTACAAATTAGATAATACTATAGATCCAAATAGTAAGGTCACAATGACAAAGGCAGAAACATTTGAAAGTCCTACCCCTATGCAAAAGATCAAGATGGTTAAATCCAATCCATAGGAGTTAAAAATTGATCGGTCATGGACATCTAGCTTTGCCAACACTACAAAAATCAACAAGAAAAATATGATAAAAATTGATGAGAATGGTACAACAGCCATTAAACCCCAATTATTAAGAAGCATAGGTACAAGATCAGAATGGGGAGAAGGATCTTCATTAATTAAAGAACTTAAAGGAGATTATACAATTAGTATGACTAGTAAAATGAGTAGAATGAGTTTTAAATCTGCAAGGCCTAGTATAGATCGAATTATGAGTCTAGATAGAAGTCATTGGGTACAAACTAAGAACTGTTAGTGAACCAATTTATGAGGATGAATTAGTCACAAACATGACTATGAAAATAATTTTCAGAGACTATATGCTCCATGCATGCAGACCATAAATCAAATAATATTCACATTTAATGGTCACTCAGTTCTTATTGAGAAATTAAGCAAGGCTAACACCCACCAGAAAATTGAATTTACATGCAGCCAGAGTGATGAGAAGGTAATGCCTGCATAATGTAAGATGGCATTAACAATCTCACTACTTGAGTTATCTATTAAAAAGCAAATTATTGAACAACAAGAGCAATTATGTAAAGAACTCCACCCTGATAATCCATTAAAATTTTGGAATGAAGATAAGATATTTACAAAGATTACATTGTTAAAATCCCAATACTATTATTTGAGTAAAACAAGTGGTGTATACACATTAGGATATCCAAGAATTTGATAAACAAATCAAAGACCTTCTGGATAAAGGATTAATCAGGAATAGCAAAAGTCCTCACACTAGTCCTGCTTTCATGGTGAGAAATCACGCAGAAAAAAAAGAGGAAGAGCAACAATGGTAATCAATTACAAAAAGGTTAATATAATATTGTCCTTGATGGCTATTACATTCCTAACAAAATTGACCTTTTCAATAGATTTCAAGGTGCCTCTTGGTTCTAAAAAATGGACTGCAAAAATGGTTATTGGTAGATAAAAATGGATGAGAAAAATATTCCTTTAACTGCATTTAGTACCCCACAAGGACATTATAAATAGATAGTAATGCCATTTGGTCTTAAAAATACACCTCAAATATTCCAGAGAAGAATGGATAACATCTTTAAAGACCTTAATCATTGTTGCTAAGTTTAAATCGATGATATCCTTGTGTTTTTCAAAACCACATAATAGTACAAAGATGATATCTTAGCTATCATGCAAAAATGCATTGATCATGCCATCATACTTGATAAAAATAAGTGCATTTATGCTGAACAGAAAATTGAGTTTTTAGGCTTAAAGATAAAAGTTGGACAAATCATCCTACAAAAGCATATTTTGAAAAAAAAAATAGAGAATTTTCCTGAAAAAATTGACGATATGAAGCAATTAGAAAGGTTCCTTGGATGGCTTACTTATGCTTCTGATTTCATTAAAGATTGGGCCAAACTAGGAAAGCCATTGCAGCATAAACTCAAAAAAAGAAGTTGGACGTGGACCACTAGTGATACAAAAATTGTTCAAAATTTCAAAAAAATGTGTAAAAATTTTCTTGTTCTTAATTTGCCTAATGAAGGAGATGATTTAGTGCTTAAGACAGATGCAAGCAATGAGCATTGGAGCATAGTACTCAAAATCAAAGTAGGAGAAAAACTCTGTAAATATTGTAGTGGAAGTCTTAATAAGGCAGGCTGCAACTATTCCGCGATGGAAAAAGAAATCCTTGTAGTTATAAGGGGAATGGAAAAGTTCTTACTCTTTTTAGCCCCAAAACCTTTTCTTATTTGAATCGATTATAAAGGAATACTTGGTTTTGTGAAAAAGAATTTATCAAATATGGAAACGCAAAGGAGACTCCTCTATTGGCAATTATAGTTTAACTAGTTTTTCTTTTCTATTGAACATATACAGAGATCAAAGAACTCTCTGGCAGACAGTTTAACTCGATAACTCACTAATGGTGATCATCAGAACAAAACTCCTGCTAGAAAAGGGGAAAATCCATAATGAAATGCCACTAATACTAGAATGGGTTTCTCTTTCTAGTGAAGTCCTTATTGATAATTCGAAATTCTATACAAAAAGTAAATCACGTTTTGGTCTGCTATCTTCTGCTTACCAAATAGCCCAAAGATTTTCCATTCTAAAGTTAAAAGTTAATTACCTTAGATGTCCTTATGATATTTAAGAAAAAATAAGTTCTCATGTTCAAGAAAAATAGTTGAATGAGTAGTATGCAACATGTATTGACTATTATCATCATTATTTGTATGATATTTGGGAGTCTTGGAGTACAACGATCTACTTTCCTAATAAGTATGGAGTTAGTGGTGTTAGTTTCCCAACAAATTCAATCTCTCCAATTAACCCCGTCATTAAAGCCTGGGAATATGGGATGGTACTTTACTTTATGGAAATTCCATATCCAAAGTACCGATTTTTCTTAAAATTAACCAAGTTCCAACAATGTATGTTTAGAAGGATTCATTGGATTCTAATATCTCCTAATGGTCCAACAAAAATTCCAAATAATCGATGCCTATATGTGGAGGTACACTGTACATTAATCGAGTATGAAAATGAAAAAGCCAAACCAGCCTATTATTTTGTTCAGATTATTGATTATGACGATCTTTATGATCAACGACAAGAACGGTTTTCAGATCGAGGAGAAATAGTGACTGATCCTGCTTTAGCAAGAGCCATCGGTTTTTACAACATTTACCATCAAAGTTGGGCATTAATTGAACAAGGAAAAACTTTAATGCATTACAGAAACACTACTTTCGCCCATGACAATGAGTTCAAAGAATACATGAAGGTGGAGGGAGCAGTCTGAAAAAATATCTTTGATTATCTCTTTGATGTTGGAGATGAAAAATTCTTATCAGTAAAAGGAAAAGAATAACTTGTTGAAGTGGTTGAGAAATGGAACCTAGAGCATCTTCAATTTAATGAAGATTTTGATGATTGTCCAGATAATAATGGTTTGGAAGATATAATTGGAGATAAAGGCATGCAAAATCTCAATAATGATGACTAGTCTTGTCATTATTAAAAGTTCTAAAAAGTAGTTCCTCTATTATTATACTATTTTGACAAGTGTCTGGTCTGTGAAATAAGACAGTCTAGTGTAGCCATGTGAAGGTACTGTAGCCATGTACAGAACCAGTGTGTACTGTAACCAATAGGGCATCCTATGTACCCCCATCCTTCTATAAAAGGAGAGCTTGAGTGCTGAGAAGGAAACGATCATTTGAGCATTCTTGAGTAAAAGAGAAGTTAGGATTCTCCATTTCTCTATGAGCATGCACCTCTAATGATCTTAGTTTAAGTACCTCTTCAGTCTTTCCATTGTAATATTTTTACTTTCAAGCTTTCAACAAGAGAAGCTTTCCTAGTAAGGAACATTATTCAATTGAGCCTTATGTCTTAAATATTATAATTTCATGATTAAAGTCTCACAATCCTTTAAAAATATATAAAATTTGATTAGTGTTTATGGTTCGAGGTAGGAAACAAAACAGATCTATGTTGTGTCTAATCTAAGGAAGGTTGGGTTGAGATTAACAATCTTTGTAAATCGGAAGCTAAAGGAATGCCAGAGTTTAGCGTCGACTAAGTTCGGGTAATGGTCGAAACTCTCTAATTAAGCTTTAATTATTTTGCTAAGCAAGGTAGGCCGTTAATCACAGAGAATATAATATTTATGATATGAGTAGTAGATTGTGATAACTAGTACTGGTAAAGTTATTGTAGGAAGCCCAAACAAAAATATAAGCTTCGTTTTGTCGAAAATTTCCAAGAACTTGAGTATTTGCACTTTAAACCTCATTTTGGGTAAAAATAGTAAACTCATAAAGTTCAAAGACTAAGTTGCAAAGAAAAACTTCGACCAGTAACAATTTCTTAAAATACTGACCCCTGTTAATAGTTTACCCAAAATAGTAGATTCTTGAGAATACATTCTAAAAAAGTTGACCCCTAAAAATTATTTCCATATAATCAAGGTATCCCAGAGTCGCAAATTGTGAATAAAATCGCCATGCATTTGGCAAGCTTGGCATGCTCTCGCAAATTTTATTGCATCTTAAACCATAATTAGCCAATAATACCCTAACATTTTAATTTGGCCAGCTAGTTTTGGACCTGCTTGATGAGCACCACATACCCCAGCATGAACTTCATTCAGGGTATAAGTAGCCTCTTCCCATGACAAGCATCTGAGTAACACCCCTTTGAAAGCCTTTTGATATAGGGTCTCATGTTTAATTGTAAATCTTAGATCTCGTTATTTTACATCTAATTTTTTCTTTGGATTAGTGGATAAGATGCCATACTGAATATACTCAGCGACAGGTTTTCTCTAATATGCTTATTCTTCGACCTCAAAAACTGAGACCACATTTATTTCTTCTATTTCATCAAAACAGTATAAGGCTTATACTAACAAGTGGTGTTTCCCGATTGTTATTTGAATTTCCCTTTCATCAGGGAGTGTCAGCGAAGCAGCCAACTTTGCCATGGCATCTACTTTATCATTCTCACCTCGGCACATGGTTGAACTCTACTTGAAGGAATTGGTTCATAAGGCTTCTTCCCCTTTAGTAAAGTGGCGCTAATTTGGCATTTCTTACTTCATACTGACCATTTCTTTATCAGATGATAAACTGGGAATCACCGAATACTTTAAGCTAGGTAATAAGCATTTAAAGGGTCAATTCAAGGCCAATGATGAGTGTCTAGATTTAGCCACATTATTTGAACCTAGCTTCAGAAGAAAGAATGAATAAGGGATAAGTCTTCCTGATGGTGTGTGTTCGTACCAAAAATAAGCTATTTTTAAGGTACTTTTACACTTATTTTATGCTCTTTATAATAATATTTTTAAGTTTTTTATTTGATTTTATTTGATTTTGTAGATTTTGAATAATTTTGGAAAAATGGCCAAAAATACGAAGAAAATGGCGAAAAATGTCGGGTATTGAAAATGGGCCCAAGAAGTTACAAGAGAATCGGCCAAGGAAAAAAAGAAGGAGCAAAACCCGGTTCATTTTGAGAAAAAAAAAACCGGTCCAAAATAAAAAAACCCAGTCCAGCTTCCTTACGCCCCCTCACGTGCGCCTCGCGTGATTTGGCTTAACACCCCCTCCCCTTCTTCTTCTCTCTCCTCCTCACTCGATTTCAGCCCCAAACCCAGAAACCCCCATGTCTATCCTCACCATCTTCGTTCCATCTCCTCTCTCTACCCCATCTCGTTCTCTCGCTCTTCCACGACACCAGCACTGTGTCCCCTCCCACCACGATTCACGCTAGCTGTGCCAACACACCACATTCGTTGTCCTCTATCTCCACCATCCACGACAACCCCCAAATCGACGACTGAAATTAAAAAGGTTCGAGTATAAAGGAAGAGTTCGACGCCAGTGAAAGGAGGTTAGGTAATTTAGGGTTACGTTAGGTTTACATTCTGCTTTAGGTTTAGATTTTAGTTTTAATTCCAGGTTTATTTCGACTTTCATATTAGGATTTGAAAACTTCGACTATTAAGAGCAAACATCGACTATTAACAGCAAAACTTTGCTCTGATACCAATGATAATGATTCAAGGAGGTTAGCAAACAATTCAGAACCTGGAACCTCGATAAATTCGTTACAAACCAGCAATTAAGAGAGAGAAAAAGAGCTTAGAGGGAGAGAGACAGAAATAAGAAGAATTGGAAAATTATCTGATTTGTTCTAATTATGAACGGTCTTCCCGTGAGGTATTGCTCCCATTTTTGTATGGCAAAGACAATGGCTAACAGCTCTTTATCGTATACAGATCATTGCGCCCATTTTGGACCCAACTTCTTGTTGATGAAAGCTATAGTGTCTATTTTGTTGAAGGACAACACCAAGGCCATGACTGGAAGCATCTGTTTCTACTTCAAATGTGAAGTCAAAATTTGGGCGAGCCAATACAGGGGCTGAACTCATAGCTTCCTTTAATTTTTGAAAAGCTGTCGATGCTTCGTCAGACCACACAAACCCATCCTTCTTCAACAGATATGTTAATGGTTTGCAGATATGGGCATAACTTTTGATAAATCTTCGATAATACCCTGTAAGGCAGAGGAAACTCTGGAGGTCTCTCTGATTATTTGGTTGTGGCCACTGTAGTATTGTGTCAATCTTCTTAGGATCAATCTCCACTCGCTTGCCTGAGATGTAATGACCCAGATACTTGACTTTGGGAATGCTAAAACAACATTTACTGAGTTTGGCATAGAGAGTATTGTCTCTCATGGTGTGCAACACCTTTTGCACATGTGTAATGTGAGTTTCCCAGTTGGGGCTGTATATTAGGATATCATCAAAAAACACAAGGACAAACTTCCTGAGATAATCCTTAAACACAAAATTCATGAGGCTTTGGAATGTAGCAGGTGCATTGGTTAGCCCAAAGGGCATAACTAGAAATTCATAATGCCCGGAATGGGTCTTGAAAGCAGTCTTAATAACATCATCTTCATGCATCCTCACTTGATGATACCCTGATCGCAAATCCAATTTGGTGTAAATAGATGACCCTACAAGCTCATCAATTAGTTCCTCCATGATGGGGATTTGGAACTTGTCTTTAATGGTGCTTTTGTTTAGTTCCCTGTAATCAACACAAAGTCTCCATGAACCATCCTTCTTTCCCACCAACACAACTGGATAAGCAAAGGGGCTGGAGCTTATTTGTATCACCCCCTTATCTAGCAACTCTTGTACTAATTGCTCAATAATATCCTTGTGCTTTAAAGGATATCGATAGGGTCTTATATTGCTGGGTGAAGTACATTCCTTAAAAGGGATCTTATGGTCAAAATAACCCTTAGAGGGTAGTAGTTCCTGGGTTTCCTAAAAAATGACTTAGTACTGATGCAGTAAAGGATGTAATTCTCTAGGTAAAGGATGTAATTCTCCAGGTATTGGTGCAGATGCAGTAGCCTCCAACGTATGACAACGGGGTGGATTACCTGGAATTAATTACAACATGCACAAGTGAGCTGCATTCATAAGTGCTTTTGGCAGATGTTCCTGGGTCATCATCTGTACCTTCCCAGTTTTCAGCCCTCTCAGAACATAGTGTCTCCCATTGAGATGAAATTCCATCTTTAGGTTCTTGAAATTCCACTTGATGGTGCCAAGAGTAGCCAGCCATTAGATACCTAGTACCAAATCGCATCCCCTTAAGCGAATTAGCATTACATCAGACACAAAATCTGTCCCATGTACTTAACAGGTAAAATGTTTGCAGACATATTGGCAGTGGAGCTAATTACCATCAGCTATGGTAACAACCTACATTACTATAGGGTCTATTTTGCATCCCAATCTCTTGGCGAGATTCACATCCAAAAAATTATGTGTACTGCCTGAGTCTATAAGAATATGCAAATTTTTCTTGCCCATGTGGCCATTTATCCTCATGGTGTGGAAACCCGTGGCTCCATTCATAGACACTTGAGGCTCTATCTCTTCTGATGCAAAATCAATCTCAGCAGCAAATTCATGTATTTCATCACTTTCTTGCCCTTATAGCTGCTGGAATAAATTTGGGGGGTCTTTTCCAGTTTGCGTTACTGCCCACACCCCTTTGATTGACTCCTGAAGTCATGTTGGCTTTGTTGGCTGAGTTAGGGGCTGGTAACAATGGTTAAGCATTGAGCTTGGGGTTTGGTTTCCCCCCTCTATTTGGGGTTGTTTTCATAGCATGTATGGTCTCCTCTTGGAGCCTTGCAATTTCCACGACAGCATATAAATTCTAGGGATTAAATGCTCGTAGAAATTATTTAATTGCAGGTTTTAACCCACCTATAAAACTTTCTAGAAAATAGGTGTCAGACATTGAGGGGTTTTTTAACAGCAAAAGAGCCTTGAGTTCTTCAAATCAGGTCAGGTAATCTTCTAAAGCCCCTATTTGTTGTAATCAATTGAAATCTTCAACCACTTTGCTACCCAGATCGTCTCTAAATCTCGAGCAAACATCGACTATGAACTCTTCCCACAATACAATTCAAAAGGACTGGTTTATCACTTAAATTTCACCAACAATTTTTGGCGCCGTTGTCGCGGACGACGGCATGAGATTAGGCTATATTTTCATTTTCGTAGCTACTTTCTTATTTGGTGCTTTGATTTGTTTATTTCATTGTTAGTTGTGACTTGGTTTATTAGTTGTGATTTGTTTAAATGATATGTTTTGGTCATTTCGTAACTTTATCTTGGTATCGATTCTTACTTTCGTTATTTTGGTATCGTTTTACTTAGTTTAGTTATTTCTTGAAACAGCCTAAAATCCAAAAGAAGTGAAAAAATTCAAAAATCCAAAAAAGGAAAAAACTTAAAATCCAAAAACATTTGAAAAACTTCAAAACCACAAAAAAAAATGAAAAATTGAAAAACCCAAAAAAATTGAAAAACTTCAAAAATTTTAAAAACTTCAAAATGCCAGTTTTTAATTTCCCGCAATTTGAGCGTGAACCTTTTTGGAATTATTTTTCAAGGCTTAATGATTATCGTGCTCAACTGAATCATCATTTTCAAAAATGGAAAATTTGTGAGGTCATTATTGAGGGTCTAAATGCTGAGTCAAGGAGTTATATTGATTCAATTTTTCCGGGAGGTTTCATAGAATTGTTATCTAAAACTCAAAAAAAAGTTTGGGATTTCTTTGAAAAATTCGCTTGGGAAACCTATGATTTTCATAGAGAGTATGATTTTCATGCTAATTCTTACCCTTCAAATCACTTTATGAATTCCTATGACTCATGTAACTCTTATATGCCTCCTGTGTTGTGTGACTATTGTGACTCTCCTAATCATGATACTTATATTTGTCCTTATCGTGATTACATTGATGCTAGCTGTGCAACTTTTGAAAAGAAAACTACTGATATGACTGATCACATGATAGAGACTATGAAATTGAGAATTACTGAATATTCTCAATGTTTTGCCCAAAATAGGGCGACTTCTAGTGAGATTGATTCTAGTTTATGATCTCCTAAACCTGACATTAATCTCTATGACGCTTTTGAACCTTCTTATTCTGTTAGGTCTGATTTGAATGAAAACATGTCTTTGCCTAGTCTAGGTCAAGAGAGTGACCTCTCTAAGTCTCTATCAACAGACCATGCACCCTGCACTAGCTCACCTAAGGGCGTCACTGAAGATATTTTAGTCGACCTACCCACCACTTTGAATGAATTTCATGAACTGGAAGTGGGTAAATAATCTGACCTTGATAGTGAGTTAGAAATAAGCATCGCACCTGCAGTTGAGCTTCATGATTTAGATGATTCGAAAGATATTTCACAGGAGTTACATGATGAAATAACTGAACTCACTATGTTGGACTTTGATGATGATATTCTTTGTGCAGAATATGAATCTTTTTCATATGGGCTTGATGTTACTGAAGGTTTTGATGTGGATTTTCATGTTGAATTTGAATCAGTTTCTTTTGATCCCATAATTCTTGACCTTCTGTTTAAATTAGATGATAATATTTTGCATATAGAGTATGAATCTTTTTCTGGTGAGTTTGAGATCCATGGAAGTTCTGATAATGGTTTTTGTGTTGATTATGAGTCATTTTCTTTTGATTCCATCCAAACTGACTTCCTTTTTTATTATTGCAAGTCTGATTGCGTTGAGTTTGAGATTATTGTTACTAAGAACTTTACTTTAGACCAGACTCCTATGAACACTGGACTAAACAAACTTGTGAAATTTGCATCCTCCATTTTGCCTAGATTGCTCATTTATGCTGACATAGTTTCTAGGCCTATGACCTCACTACTAGCTCCTTTTGAGTATGTTCATTTCCTTCCTGATTGGGCCCAATTGTTTGATAAGTTGAAACGGGCCCTTACCTATGCTTTATTGGTTATATGGATGTACTCAATCTGGTTCCAACTCACTGCTTTTCATTATTGCTATACTATTGAGAGTTGGGCTTCTGTGTTTGATAAGCTGTTGCGTGCTCTAACGAGTTTTGATTTTAATAGCACTTTTTCAGCTTAATATGAAGTGGCTGATGCTCCATAAGCCTCATAGTTTGGGTACAATCTGTATCCAACCTGGTATGATCGTTCCACTCTTCTTTTCTTTTTCATTTCTTTTATTTCTTTTCTGTACTTAGTTGTATATATTAGGATTGTGAATATACGGGTGACTAATTTTGAGGAATAATTTGGGAAATGTTGAGTCGTGTAGGCTATGATCACCCATGGTTGTGTTCTGATTTTGTAAATATTTGTTAATTGTGGATATCTAGGGGTGTTTTTATGTTTCACTTTCTTTTATTTCTTTATGTGGTGAGTTTTGGTGTTTCTTTGGTTTAATTTTTGTTTAATAGTTTCCTTTTGTTCCCTTTTTGGTGTTTTAGTGACTTTGTTTTTATCCTTCCTTTTACGTTCTTTTCTTTTGTCTTTTGTCCCGTTTTAGGTTTCTTTTGGTTTAGCTTGGGATTTAGTAGGTCCTTTGTTTAGTTGTGCTTATTTTTGTAAATAAGTATGTTTAGGTCATGTTTTGTTTTGTTTTGGTTTTGGTTTTGATCTTTGGTTTGATTTCTTTAGTAATTTAGGTTTGTGTTGTTTTTGTGAATATGTGTGTTTGCTTTGGTTTTAGTGTCGATTTTGGCTTTCTTTTGTGATTTCATTTTTCTTAGCTTTTGCAAATATGTGTGTGTGGTCTTGTTTTGTTTCTAGTTTTGCTTTTGATTTTTGGTGGCGTTCTAGTTGTATATATATGGTTTTACGGTTGTTTAGCTGATGAGCTTGTTTTTTTAGCGCCTTAGTTCCCACAATGAAGACATTGTGAAGTTTTGGTGTGGGGGTGAGGTGCCCATTTTTGAAATTTTTTGAAGATTTTTTGTTGTTTTTGGGGATGTGTACCTTTTCTGATTAGCTTGAATCCTCTGTGCTTTATTTATTAGCTTGTATATAAATAGGATGTGCACGAAAAGTCTCCAACCTCAAATGTGACATTCTAAGCCCTAATTCTAACTCCAGTTGTTCATTATAGGTTGTGTGATCCAGTCCTTATTTATTCCTTTATCATTATCTTTAGATCTTAGGTTTCCATGAATGATTCTCCCACTAGCTTGTGACATGATTGCTTTGAAAAAAAATTTGAAAAAAATTGTATTATGAATAAAAGAATCGAAGAAAAAGAAAGAATAAAATTTGGAATGACAAGTATCCTTTTGAGGCATGCGCTACTGGGCGTTACCCTTTGAGGCACGTGCTACTGGGTGTTACCCTTTGAGGCAATATTGCTACTAGGAAAGCTTGCTTCCAAAGTCAGTATGATAATAATGTAGTTGTGTCAGCCAAGTGGGATCGAATCTAATTCTGGTAAACCTAAGCCCTGGGATGATGATACACTTGCACACGAGCACCGGGATGGATTCAGCATCTTTATGTTCAATTGTGTGGAAAATTAGTGCTCTAATGTCATTTAGGAGGTAGAGGGCTTTGAAGTACATTTTTTGCATATATAGGTCAACAATTGAGTATATGAGTGATTTAGCTGATTAGAATGTGTGCATATTTTTCCTAAATTTTGTACATATTTGCTTTGAAGAAAAACCCAAAAAGATTTTCTTTATTTTTGAAATAATTTTGTGGGTATTTTACTTGGAAACCCTCACGAGACCTCACCCATCCATTTGGGAGTCCAAGGGGTTTAAAGGGCTTGTTGCATACGCTAAATGCGACCGTGATTCCTACGACAGTGAGTTAGGATTTTCTTTTCCTTATTTTTCATTTTCTTTTAGTTTGTTTAGTTTGTTTTACTCGAGGACGAGCAAAATCTTGGTGTGAGAGTATTTGTTTGTACCAAAAAATAAGTTATTTTTAACGTACTTTCACACCTGTTTTATGCTCGTTATAATAATATTTTTAAGGTTTTTATTTTATTTTATTTTATTTTGTAGATTTCGAATAATTTTGGGAAAATGGCCAAAAATACGAAGAAAATGGTAGAAAATGGCGAAAACTGTCGGGTATTGAAAATGGGCCCAAGAAATTACAAGAGAACCGACCAAGGAAAAAAAAAGAAGGAGCAAAACCCGGTTCATTTTGAGAAAAAAAACCGGTCCAAAATAAAAAAAAAAACCGGTCCAGCTTCCTTACGCCCCCTCACGTGCGGCTCGCATGATTTGGCTTAACACCCCCCTCCCCTTCTTCTTCTCTCTCCTCCTCACTCGATTTCAGCCCCAAACCCAGAAATCCCCATGTCCATCCTCACCATCCTCGTTTCATCTCCTCTATCTACCCCATCTCGTTTTCGCTGTCCTCCATCTCCACCATCCACGACAACCCCCAAATCGACGGCTGAAATTGAAGAGGTCCAGGTATAAAGGAAGAGTTTGACGCCAGTGAAAGGAGGTTAGGTAATTTAATGTTAGGTTAGGTTTACATTCAGCTTTAGGTTTAGATTTTAGTTTTAATTCCAGTTTTATTTCGATTTTCAAATTAGGATTCGAAAACTTCGATTTAGGGTTTGGTTTTAATTCAAAGTTTGAGTTCGTATCTTCTGTAAACACATTGAATTTGGAGTTTGCTAGTAGTAATTCATGGTCTTAGTTCGATTTTGTGAGAATTGGATGCATTTTTTGTTGAAGTTCAGTCGATTTCCCCCTCTCTTGTTTTTGGATCGTTTGATGTTGTTAATTTGGGTTCAATGGTTGCATTATGGGTTCATAGTTGAAGCTTGTTGCTCCCCTGCTTTTGTGAGTATTCACTTGCCTTCGTTCTGCTTTCGGTTCTGTTAATCCCTCTCCTGTGCTGCTGCCTTTTTCGTGCTCTATTTCGGTTCTGCTTACCCTTCCCTTGTTGCTCGATTCAGCTTGCTATTGGTAGTTTAGTATGGGTTATCTTGGCTTGGCTGCTTGCAATTAGATTGTTCACTGTTCAATGTTCTGGGTTTGCCTGAAGCTAATGTTGAAACTATGCAGCTTAGAGTTAGTTTTAAGTTATGATTGTTCACTGTGTGAATTGGCACAGTGTTCAATTTCGGAGTAATGTTGGTTAGTTGCTTGGCTTTGAATCATGCTTGGATTTTGGTAGATTGATTATGTCTCGTTAGTGTAGTGCTTCAGTTTTTGGCAGCGATCTGGTTGTTTCATAGAATGCTTTAAGTTTGGTTTATTTGAATTCATTTGATTTGCACGCCTAGGTTTCGTTAAACGTTTAGTTGAATTAGGAGGTTAGATTGCTTTAAATAATTTCATTTAGTTTAGTGTAGCTAATTAGTTAATCCCCACCTTTTTATGACCTAAATCTCAACGTCGTTCCTTTGGACACGACCCTCAAGTACTACGATGTCAGTCATACGCTTGCGACTTTTTCTTCTTTCAGTTTATCACTTAAATTTCACCAACAGTGTGACAAATATAATGCCTACTCTGGCTCCTTGACTCCTCGCTGTCCCATCAAAATATAACTACTATGTTTTAATTTCAGCAAGCATAACTTCATCATGTGGCAGATCGTCGGGCAATTCCTCATTATCTGGACATGGATGTGCTGCTAGGAAATCAACTATAGCTTGTCCGTTTACTGCCGTTCGAGGCATGAACTTGATGTCAAAAGCGGCCAAAAGAATAGCCCATTTAGCCAATCTCCCTAATGGCATGAGCTTAGATAATATATACTTTAACGAATCTACCTTCGAAATTAAAACGATTTGATAGGACAAGAGGTAGTATCATAACTTTTGAATGGTGAAAACCAAGGCAAGGAAAATTTTCTCCATGGAGGAGTAATTTACTTATGCACCCACCATGGTTCGGCTGCTGTAATACAAAGCATTTTCCTTCCCTTCATCATTATTTTGGGCTAACATGGCCCCTAAAGATCATTTAAGGGCTGCTATATATAGGATTAGGGGTTCTCCTTGTACTTGAGCCATTAGGCTAGGTGACCTTGTTAAGCAATGCTTGATGCTTTCAAAAGCATTTTAACAAGCTAGATCCCAAATAAAGGATGTGACTTTTTTCAGGAGTCTTGTGAAAGGTTGACACCTCCCTGACAAATTTAAGATAAACTACCTTATAGAAGTTTCTCAAAGGGGGCATTTTGATTATAGCTTTGACTTTATCGGGATTGATTTCATTTCCTTCCTTCTGAACAACAAAGTCGAGGAACTTCTCTGAGGTAACCCCAAATGCACATTTTAAGGGGTTCATCTTGAGTTCACACATGCATAACTTCTCAAAGACCGTTCTTAGGTCATATGGATGATTTTCTCTAACTTTTGTCTTCACAACCAAATCATCAAATAGCATTCAACTACGTTGTGGAGGAAGTCACGAAAAATTATTGACATGGCTCTCTCATAGGTGGCTTCTGCATTTTTTAGATCAAACGGCATTACCGTGTAGCCATGTATGCCCTGTGGTGTTCTGAAGACCATTAGGTCCTCAATTTAGGGGTCCATTTTGATTTGGGTGTATCCTGAGAAACCATCCATAAAAAAACAGAGCTCTAAACCCCGTAGTTGCATCCACGAGGAGCTCGGCGATTGGTAGTGAGAAATTATCCTTGGGACATGCATTGTTTAAGTCCCTGAAGTTCACACATATCTAAAGTTTACCATTCATTTTCCAAACAAGGGTGATGTTAGCCAATAGAGTAGGGTATTGAACGTCATGAATGAGGTTATCCTTTACGAGCTTGTCCAGCTTAGCGTTTATTTGGATTGTCAATTCGGGACGAAAGCATCACTGAGGCTATTTTATGGACTTTACACCTTCAGAAACAGCTAACTTATGGACAGCAACATTCGGATCTAAGCCCGGTAAATCTTGATATTCCCAAGAAAATGCATCCTTATACTCAAGGAGTTGGTTATACTATGCCATTTCTTCATCATTTAACATGACACTCACAAAAATTGGCCAAGGGGTTATAAGTCGTTCCCAAATTTATCTCCTGAAGCTCATTGATTGTTACTTGAGCACGATCTTTCATTTCTGGTGGTGCTGGTTGAACAACCTCGATAAAATCCCAATACAATCCTTGTTTTATAGCAGCTGAGTCGCCATTTAAGCTTTTAACTAAATCCGCTTGAGCTTAAACTTCACCACACGTTTCATGGTTTGTCATGTTAATCTTCTGATGTTTGGGAGTTCCTTGACAAGGACATTCAAAATTTTGAGCATCTTCCTATCTACAATGGACATGATATTAACTTGTTCTACTTGCTCAACTTGGCTAACGTCATTTTGTTCATCAACCCAAACAAGGCTTCTAAGCTATTGCCTTTTCTTCTTCAACTTCCACTTTTTCTACTTTCTGACTCGAATATTCTTTTTCTTAGGCTTATTGAATTTCCCAAGTCTCTGAAAAACCAAGATTCGAGGTTGGACTGACCCATCTGGGGAGAACATCTCTTGCTATTAGGACATGAAAACCATATCATTTCTGGCATAAGCCTTGAGAACTTCCCCATCATGTGATATTGGGAGCTTTTTAGAGGTATTCCCTTAAAATGATGCTTTTAGGATTCCACCTTCACGTGAAATGTTCAAATTTCTTATTGACCTTCATGAGTCCCCTTTTTTTCTTCTTCTTCCTCATTGATAATGATGAACCTCCTAGAGGTGGACCTCTTGAGGAGGATGCTTCTATTAGAGGATTTGAAGGGCTTTCTCTCAACACCACTCTCTTGTTGCCAAGTGATGTTCTTATGACAAGGTTTTCTTTGGGTACTGATTGTTCAATTCTTTAAAGTGAAAAAGCATAACTCATGACAAGAGAGTTCACAATTTACTTTACAACTATCAAGGCCTTTTGGGCAGCCTTTCTTTTGTCCTTAGATGTGTATTTGAAAAACACCTTGTTGATTGTGGGCTTGACGCTCTCTAGCCTCACGGGCATAATTGTTAACACCCAGATGACCTTCTAAGGCCGAGGCAAAGTAAGAGTCTTGGCCTTTTCTTTCTGGCTATCCCTTTTTACGCTAAAGGAACTTGGGAGACTCCGAAATCTGCTAACTTATAAAATTTGGCATTGACGTCTTCTCCATAAAAAGGATTTGCATCCCCTCGGATCGTTCTCTTATTACTATGTTTATCAATGTATTTCAAACACTGGTGAAGAGTTAAGGCGATAGCCTTACTAGTACGGAGCCACGACTGTCGGATTAGGGCATTATAAGAAGCGTCAGCATCTTTCACATGAAAGAGAGCATCTATATAGAGGTTATCTAGCTCAAATTTCAAAGCAATTGTCCCTAAGGCTTTCTACCCCATCTGATTAAATCCTTGTATTGTGAGCAAAGTTGGAGACAATTGATTAGGTGTTATCCCTATCGCTCTCAATACCCTTAAAGGAAGAAGGTTGACTGCAAAATCACAATTGAGTAGGATCCGATTTATCCTTTTATCCCTAATCGTACCGGTAACATATAAAGGCCTGTTGTGATTCATAGACCCCAACTGCAGGTCCTCATCTGTGAACATTATGCAAGCCATGCATGCACCACATCAGTTTAAAGTGGAGGATTCAATAGGGTGAACTTGATCCTTATTGTCATCACGGTCCATTAATGTCTAAATAAGTGCCCTTTTTAGCTCGTTTGACATTTGTAAAGCATTGTAGATACTTAGGCATGTTGGGATCTACTTGAGATGGGATATGACATCATAATGGACCCTCTCTTTATAAGGCCCTTGACGAACTTGAAAAGGGATTGGGCTCGGGAGATCCTTTTTAGGCTCTTTTACCCTTTGTTTATAGTGGCACCTTTGTTGTTTAAGTTTGATGGGAGTTTTTCCTCTTCACTTTTTCCTTTAGCATTCCTTGATGTTGGTGTCTTTCTAGTGTCATTTCTTTCTCCTTCTCTCTTCCTATTGATTCTAGCGATTGGAGTTAACAATCGGACCGAAGAGTCACTTGATCCACTTCTTGAGTAGTGTTTGTTGGCTTAGCGTTCACTTCTTCCCACCTATCGACCCATGAAACCATACAACATAGGGCCACTTCCCCTTCTATGGGACAATAATTTGAGGAGTCACTGCCAAAAAAGCCCTTAGGGATGCAATCACCTAAAGTGAAAGGGGTCTTAACTGGCAGCACGTACTCCTCTTCAAAGATTTATCTTTGGCTTCTTTTTAGCCTTTGACTTCTTCTTTTTGTTTTTCTTATTTTTCTTTTGTGGCAGTATCAGGCCTCACATTTTGACTCCTGAGGACTGAGAAGCTTGGGGCACTCCTTGTTCAAATGACCTTCTACTGAAGTAGGTTTACCACTCGACGCCACCATCATCATCATCTTCTAATGTTGCTCATGCCTCTAAATTTGGGTCTAGGTAGAAATCGTACAAGGTTGGTGCCCTTGGTGAAAAACGAGGCATATATAAATATGCCAACACTATTGCTACATCATCATCAGCAATGAACTTGATGGGCACCGCATGAGGTGGTAATGACACCGTTGGGATCCCTTTATCAGTTTCTGAGGACGCATCCTTCTGTTCAACCACTGAAGTTGCATTTGATGATGTAGCAAGCCCTTTCGTTAGAGCTCCTTCTAGCTCAATTTCTCCCCTTCTAATAAGGTCTTCGATTGACATAACAATCTTTTATAGGGTGGCTAATGATCCTGTGGTGTGAGCAATACTTAGGATCATTTGTCTTGTTAACTTCGGCAGGTCGTTTTCGCTCTAGAAGGGAAATTGGTTTTGTAGCCATCAACTCATCAAATATCCGTTGAACATCATCATCATCGACAGGATACTTCTTTTCTTTCCTTTCTTGGAGAGTGAGTCATTGGCCTTCCTCTTTTTACTTGCCTTTGCCATTTTTGTTGAAATTTCCGCCATTGGTCGGCTTTGGGCTTGTTTTGACAAAGGTGGCTATCAAATATTCCTTCTTGGTTGCCCTTTTGATTTCTTCCCTCTTAGGTTGTGCACGTCTTTGACCAGCAAGTTAGAAGTCCACATTGCTTGCCTTAGACACAAGGGAATCAAAGTATTGAGGCTTAGCAGTGCTAACATATGTAGCAATGTGAGGGTTTAAATTGTTAGCACATATTTGAACTGTCGATTGCTTGCTCAAATTTTCTGGGCATTGTAAGCTTAGGCTCCTCCATCTTGTAATGAAGTCATTCACACTCTCGTTTAGCCTTTGGCGTGTGTTAGCAAGGTCTTTTATGGAAAACTTTCATTTTGAACTCACAAACTAAGCTAAAAATGACCTTTGGAGGTCATCCCAAGTGTGAATTGACCAAGGGTATAGCTGGGTATACCACTTAAAGGCAGACCCCTTTAGGGATTATACAAACTGCCTAATTAAGAATGTATCATTTAAGGCATTTTTGCCACACGCTGAGTAGAAATGGGCCAAATGTTCATGCAGTGACCCATTTATTCTGTCAAACTTTTCAAAGTTCGGCTTTTAGCAACCTTTCAAAAAAGAACCAAGTTGTAATGAACTGGGTAAGGGTTCTTATATCCCAACACTAGGGGATTCACGGCTCCTTGGTGCCCTGTAATTCTTGGGCTAACAGCTCCTTGATGTCTTACGTAGTGATAACTGTGTTACTACTGCTAACCTCATTAGCTTTTTCAAGCTCTCGATTTTCAAGGTGAGTAGCAAGATCAGCAATTTCAGCCTCTTTTTCTTTAAGCTTCCTTTGCAACTCTTGTATTTGTTCCTCAAGGCTTAGCGTGTTGGTAACTAAGACTGATATGTTTTCAGCCTGGTCATCCTCGATAATTTGGTCTTATGGGATGACAGTTGGCGGCTCCTCTTCTTAGAAGAGAGTTCTAAGGTTATAAAAGGCAGGACTTGTAACCTTGTCTTGTTCTTCAAGTTGGTCCTTGCCTTAATCGAAGGTGGTGACTGAAGATTGTGAGGTCATCTCAGCATATGTTAATTCTTTGGCCATTGATCTTGTGATCGGGCCACTGTACACCTACGATTCGACACTTTTTAAGGTCAAGTCACTTTGACTTTGTGATCTAGGAGGCAAAATCCTCATAACCTTTATAGGGCCTCGAGGAGGAGGAGCCTTTATGACCTATAGAGGTCTTGGCTCCGTAGTAGGGGTGCTTGAGGTTGACTATTTGACGAATTCCATGTTTGGGGTTTTAACAGTCATGTCCTCCTCTGACTAGGAGGTCATCATTACCTCAGTTGTCATTAGGGATAGCCCCTATGAAGATCCGCCTCATCGAGCAGACTTGAGGAGCCCTTTTGACTCCTTAGCTCCTTCGTAAATGCTTTATTAGGGTTCCTCAAGGGTAGGGGTTCTCTGCTTAGCTTGCCCCTTTCCTAGTGGATGTAGGGACCCAAGCCTACCTTGAGGCTAATGTAGGGCCAAATTAAGGGCCCGAGATTGCCTTGGTTGGATTCTCCTTCCAGTTGCTAGTGCATCCCTTGTAAGGATTCCCTTCCAAGATGAAACTTGTCTGGGGCGGGGAGCTGAAACTGGGTTAAGTGATATAACCATTAAGGGCCATGTCATGGAAGACGACCTTTATCAAGAAGCCTCCCTCAAGATTGTTTTGGCTTGGCTAGCTCCAAGGCTAGTGACAGAGCTAGACGCTTGTCACTTCTACGTTGATTGCGCTTCAATTTCTTGATCACTTTCTTCGTAAGCATCTTCTTAATTGGCCTTAGGGGCAAGCTTGCTTGCCCTTTCGAGGCCCTAAGACGTTCCATTGAATTTTCCAATAGAAATTTAGCAATGATGGATCATGATCCTATTGTGAAGACCATTTGGATGTTCTTCTCCGCCTTAAGCATCCAGTGCTTGACCATAAAAGTGATGGGAAGCTCCTTGAAATAAATGGTAACTTGTGGGGTCATTTCCCTTTGGAAATCACAAAAAAAACATAACAATAGAAAGAAAGAAAAGAATAAATACTAGTCAATATAAACAAATCGGAGATGAAAAAGAAAATATGGTCCCACCGAGCGCGCCAAAATTTATGTTAAGCAAAAATTTAATAAATAAATATGGCACAACTTTCCGACAGACAAAAATGTACATCTGTTTTTTTGGAGTACGACCCTATTCAAGAGGATAAACCTCCTTAATTATGTCTCTCTCTCGAAAGACCAACTTTTAATTCCCATTCGGTCTATTTTATCTTTTCTTTCTTTGCCTTGTTTTCTGATAATAGACTTTATATAATTTGGATCAACATTTATCATGTTTTTTATTCTAAGTCACCCATATCTAACACTTAACTGCATAAGATAGTAGTCGTTTAGGCACCTTATAGGAAGGGTACTATACGTACACATTCTTCATATGCAGGTTGGCGAACAGGTAATTTTCTTTGATTTAAAATTTGGGCTACACTCACTTTTTGCTGTGAGCTACCTTGTTCGGTACTAAATTGTCATATTTTACATGCCTTTATCACCTAATTTTAGCTCGTATAATAACGTAATCTTAGGAATGTTACTTGTTTTGTTTACTTTTGTAAGTAATAAGATCAATCGAGCAAACGCCGCAAAAAGGAAGAAGAATGATGGGCGACAGGGACCGGTAGGCAATAAAAATCTAAATAGGGAGAATTACATTAGGGAGATTAGATTGTTTTTCGATTGCTTGGATTCAAGATTGAAGATTTTCATTCAAACCAATCAAGCCTAAGTTTGCTCTTTTCCCCTTATCTCTCTATCTATTTTATCTTTTGTTCTTGCTTTTTCTCATTTCAACTTGTTAGTTTAGATTATGCTTAGTTTAAATGTTTAATTTTTATTATGAATCTATGTTAGATTAGCTTATTAGATTGCATTTGTTTCATACTTTCTTTTCTCTGGTTCATACTTGCTAGTTTTGTTGTGGTTTGATTGCATGGTTTTCTTGTGATGATTAGTAGTTAGATGTTGGTTGCTTAGATTGTGACTAGCCTCTTGATGGCTAATTAGTCTTGTATTAGGCCTAACCACACCCAATTTATACCTTAAACTTGGAGTTTTCTCTCAAGCCCGCCAAGTGTTCGATGAAATACTTGAGAGAGTTTTCATTCATATTTTTGGGCAATTGACTTATGTTGAGAGGTGAAGGCAATTATCTAGTATGGGAGAAAGGATAGTCGGAATTTTGACATAAAAATAATCCTGATCCTAGCTAGATCCGGGGTTGCTAATTTGGTGGTCTAATTAGGCCAACTCCATAAAAATAGGTGGTTAGACTAATTAGACTAGCTTATGACCCTTGAGAGAGGGCTTAGATGGCCTTCATTGGCGCAATCGACCATATCTAGTTGTCGGTATCGGTTTGGTGGGTTAGGACTTGCCCCGATTGCTTGGTTCATCAATTGGCCAAATCACAACTCCAAGCCTCTGTTCGTATGTTTATTAGCTTAGTTTAGCTTGTCTTTCTTTCCCTTTCACTTAGCCTAGCGTTAAACACTCAAGGAATCCTGGTACTTGAAACCCAACTCCCAGTAGACGACACCCCAAGTACTCGACGATAGACCTTGAGCTTGGGATTACCAATTTAAAACTTAAATTCTTCCTATCATGCCTACATACCTCTTTTATAGAAGATCAAACCTACCATAGTTCTTTACCCGAAATTTTTTTAAGACCTACGTCATGGAGGGGGAAAGATTGGGTGAGCTCGGTTGTATATTTGGCTTGAGTTCGGTCCATTTTGGTGGACTCAGGATTCGAGAAAATTTTGATTTGTTTTTTTGGAGCTTGGGTTTTTTTAATTTGTTTTGGTTTGTGATGTATAACCAAGGTTCATAGAGTCATAATTTGATCTTTTATGAAAGACAGGGGAAGATAAATAAGGTTTTTGAACCATTTCATAGACTTGAAAATTTAAGGGAGTCGGTTTCTGTATTTGCTAGGTTTAGCTTTTTGTCGTTTGAGTAGGTAAGGCACAATCGACTTGAAAAGTTCACTTTTTGTGAAACGGCATTCGCTCTTTTGAGAGAAAAAATTGATCTCAATAACCTGATTGTCATATACCGAGTTATAAAAATCAAATTAACATGGTTTTGGTCGATATTCGATTTAAGTACTTTTATTATTCCCCTTTACAAAATTTGCTGTAATAAAAGAATTTTGTTTTATAAAAAAAATTAGGCCAATTTGAATCTATGGGTGCACTTTGAACCATTAGTTGACTCTTGATTTTAAGTAACAAATCAGACTTCTATTTCGTATGCCTCTGGGACTCCATGTCTCTCCAAACAATATCTACCTTTTATCTTTGATAAGAGAATCCCCTCCACATTTGAGAGCTGTATAGCTATTAATCTGATGCACTTTTTTATTTTTAATTTCTTTCCACCTTATTGCCCTTTGTTTATCTTAAAAGTAGGCATGGCTATTTGCTCAAAAGCAATGAATTTCTCCAGTAAATCATTTTGCAAAATGACAAAGGTCATCAACATCATTTGTTATTTACTGGGTCTGCTTTCTTGTCAGCAAATCAAAGAGCTTTTATGGTTTTATTTCCCTTTTTTAGTACTCATGATTTGCTTAGACTCCTTTTGGGTTGAGAACTCTGTCAAACACAACTACGTGCTTTGGGGAGTCTTTTCAGGAACCAAACTCATGCATTATAAATACACCAGCCAATTGAACAGTTGTAATAATTCTCCCCTTTGAGAAATACTCCTTTAAGTCAATCAAACTCATGAACACTTCAACAAAATTTCCTCAGTTGAACTTCTCACAAAGGTTAGACAACTTTAGGTTCCATCATGTGCAGTTAAATGGACCCGATTACTGTCGATTTTCTGCTTCTCTCTTCTTTTTTTTACGTCTGAGAAGATCCCAAAATTAATCCTCTCATAGAAAACTCAGCAGATTTGTAAGGAGATTTTTATCACTATTTAAAAAAAAATAAATTAAAGACTCAATATTCTTAGAAACCAATATTTTTCCTTCATGGGCCCTTAAAAGACCTAGGATCCCACCTAATAAAAATCATCAGTTTATAGTTCCTGCAAGAACTCGGATCCAATAGGTCCATGGCTTTCATGATTCCGACAAGAATCAGGATCTAGTTTTGGGCTAAGAGGTCGGTAACTCTTGAGTTTGAACTCAGATTTGTTGTCTTGGCATCCTCTTCTTGATCTTTTGGTTGCAAATCGGCTTGACTCTTTATTGGAATCAGCCATAGATGAGTAGAAGGTTATAGTTTTCCCAAAAAAAAATAAAAATAAATATTAACTTGATCCCGTAACATAATCACCGACCTTCAAATTGACTGTAATTTCAGGTGTTCTTTTTGCTAATTTTTTTTTTGTTGCTTCATTTTCTACTTGTGTTTGGATCTTGTTTTATACTCTGATTCTTCTCTTTCTCGCTGGTTCTTTTTAGTAGACCTTCGAGTACTTGTGGGCTTCTCCCCCTTTTTTGGCCTTGATTCCTTTTTTAGAGTAAGGAAGATCAGCAGTGAACTCCCCTCTAACTTCCACGTTGCCCGAAATATACATAGTGGGGAACGTGATTTATTTGACGAAACTGACAAGATAATTTAACTTCCCTTTTTCTTTTGTTTTGCATAGATGATTGACTGTTCTCTGTCTTTTTAAGCCAACCAAACCCATTTTTAATGCTTGGACATCATAAGCCTACGTAGCCCCAAATTATCAACCTAACCCCTCTTTTTTAAAAAGCAACAAATATCATAATTTTTTGGCTGAATGGAAAACGGTGTATGATGATTATTTTTTTTAGAAGACTTGGTACCTTCTTTAGTTAGATTTATAAAGGACCTAATTCTTAGAACCTTTTGTTTTAATTTTGCACATAAAATTTTAAACCTCCTTTTTTTAGGCCCATATTAAATTCTATTTTGACAAATTTAAATTTATCAAAATTTCATGTTCAACATATGCTTTACAAAAAAGATTTGTTTGACGTAACTAATTGTCAATGACAACCATTACTTAGGCCACATGATTGGTGCATTACGAGTAGTAATAACCATTACCATTACAAGTACTTACCAGCAAAAAACGCTACAACCTTGATGTGTTATCACTCCACATTGCATTTGACCTTGAAAACCAAAATAATCACAACAGCTACATCTGTTACAACTCCACTCACCTACTGACCTACAATTAATTACCTTAGAGATGATAGTCTAAAAGGTTAACTTGGTTAGTTACCACCAACATCATTGAATGCATTACTTCACCTATATCCATGTGAGCCAAATGACGAAGAAAATGTTTGAGTAGACCAAAAACCGCACACCATTGCTTTCACTTTGCCATATTAGCCCTTATCTTCAAATCCATTACTCTACCTCCCTGGTGGGTAAAGTAATGGTCATTTCTTTCGGTTTGGACTGCATCCCAAACCTCCCTTAACTCTATAGTTAACTAGTCAATTACGTCTCTAGCTTGCTTTGGATGGTCACGATCAATAACATTCAAGTACGGACATGCAATACGATTCCTCATGGTAAGGCTGATGAAATCATTGTAGATAAATTTTGATTGTATTATGTATGAAAAAGCTCTAATTCAACAATAAAATACAATTAAGATAAATCTACACCTACCTCTTGAGGACAAACAATGTAATTGCGCTTGTAGTTATCGTCAGCCTCTACCATAGCATTTTCTAATGCATAGTTGTAATAATACTTTCGACCATTGTTCAAATAACTTAGAGTTGTCCCCGAACCTGCGAATGTTTGGTTGTATAACCACCTCCTGGATGGGCCAGCCATCTTACTGCGAGAATGTCGGAAAGCAAGTAACGTGAATAGTACTACCACAAGTAAATGGATGGCCTCAATTGCTTATCTTGTACATTGAAATGGACTTTGCATTAAGTCCTATTTATTAGACTTGAAGTAGGTGCATTAAAAATCGAAGTGATCAACTCTATGTCTTTAATATTGAAGTAGTTTTTGAGTGGCTAGGCTCAATAAATATTGTAGTTAATTAGTGTGTATACAAGTGTTAAAATGTAGTTCCAATTTGGAATAAAATGCAATAAATGAGACCATCATCTTCCCCTATCATGCGATGATTACGATTTCAATTTATTAACTTGTCATCTTCCGTTTACAATATATCATGTTCTATGCATATTTAATATCGGACACATCTTACTGTTAGAAATTAGGCACTTTGTGAGACAACTGAATTGCTCATGTATTCGATTTCGCAGCCCAATGCCCATGTCCTCCAACACCTTTTGTAATGAGCATACAAAGAATGGATTGACCCCTATGCCCAACATTGGTTGAGTTGAGGGTATACACTTTATTGCCATCGACAACTTAACATTACAGTCTTTTATAGATTTCTCGGTATGATCATGGGATGACTACGATGGCATCACCCATCATAGGTTGCACAACCTATGATGCAAGCTTCCTTCAACGATGCATGTCCCAGCATAGATTCCATGCGTAAGGGAATTCGGTCATCCCTGCAGTGAAGAACAGCATGGATCGGCTTGGGCTGATGGTCGGTCACTCCCACAAATTAAAGAGGTTAATACAAAAGACATGCTACCGATGTTCAACATAGATTCCATTCCAAGACCATCAATCACCCTATTGAAGACATTTGCTATACACTAATATGTAATAACACACGAATTCTACGACTTGGGTGACGACACATATATGCACATCCTATAGAAAAGTCAAGCTGGAGCATAATCTCCACACCCATAAAAGAAGGCAATGACATTAAGCATACTACTACTGCTCAAGTGATCTTCACATTGCCATTTGAAATTGTAAAGCTATTGTACGGGCATCTTTCGAACAAAATCTAAACAGATTGTTGTCGGTAACTGATAAGTGCTTAAAGTGCATATCATTTTAGGGTCATTTTGATGCATTTTTAGGGGATTCATAAGTTCTATGCTTAGTTTTTACCCTAAAAATCTCATTTTATGCTTGGGTATAGTGCTTTGATGACTTTTGCAGGTTTTGAGACCTTTTTGATCAAGAATTGACTATTAAAAGTCACCCTTTTGACTCCCCACGAATGCACCTGAGTTGCCATATCCATGGAAGAAAGAGAAGAATAAGAGAACACCGAGCCAATGGACACCACGGTCTATTCCTGGTCCTGGCCACGATCTGTGGTGTATTCATTTCCCGCGAGGCTGTTTTTTTTCTCGTAACTTTTTGACTTCTTGGCAGTTTTAGTTCCATTATGGTGTGTGATGCTCGACTTCCAAGAATTTTACTATAAAAAGGGTGCTTCTCAACCTCGTTTCAACACATTCCATCCCATTCAACTCTCCAGAATCCACTATATAGATTAGGATTTAGATTAGAGAGAGTTAAGAACAAGTTAATGGAGAAGATTGCAAGGATTCCAGATCGGCTTTGGAACGACGGGGCAGACACGCATCGGCTGAGCAATTCTTCTCCCTTCTCCTCTCTTCTCTCTTTAGATTTTTATGTTTTCAGATTATTGTTGATTTTTATGCTAAGTTTTGGATTGTTAATCTCAAAATTAGAGTTGAATTCTTATGAATGAATCAATTCTTGTTTTGATCTAAAAATGCTTTGGATTTGGTGGATTCATTATATTGAATCTTAGACGTTGAATTGCTAGTAGGAAACTTGATCAACTTCTTGCTTGTTTTAAACATTTGGTGAAGAACTGAAAAGTGAAATTAGATGTTGGCAAGTAAGATTCGAATTAAGTGAGTGAGATCTTAAGAAAGACTCACCGTTCAAGAAACCCCTAAATTTGATAATCGCATTCTTATTGATCTTATATTAATCAAAAACCTTTGAGAAATGGTGGTTGATTAGATTTAAGAATTTTATTCCACCTTGAAAGAGGGATTTGATAAATCGATTATCGGTTTTGGAATTATCCATTTAAAGAAAGGCGCTTGATTAATTCCTGCGTTAGAAAATTGCTTAGTTCGACTAAATTCCTTAATTGATTATCTAACAAATTAGATAAGTAGCATACATCAATTTCTTTCACAAATTTTGGGATTCGCTTAGCATATCTTGACGGAATTTAGCCCAATAGCATGACCAAATCTTTGTGGAATTGACCTTAATTAGCTACAATGCCACCGTGTGCTTGCGGCCATATCAAGTTTTTGGCGTCGTTAATGGGAACTAGTGTCAAATATTGGGTTTTTCTCAATAGTTTTGACTACGCATTTTTTTCTTCGAAAAAAAATTTAAAAAAATGAAAATTAAAAAAAAATTGAGACTAAACAATGGCAACTTTTCATTTTTCCCCATTCGAGCATGAATTATTTTGGAGGTATTTTAAGCGTTTAAATATTTTTCATGCTCAATGTGATTATTCGTAGGTAAATAGAAAATTTTGGACATTGTTTATGAGAGTGTTAATAGTAAAATCCGTCTTCTTTTAGGTATTGGGGTTTTCATGGTGAAAATATTGATGATGCATGTTACTTGCTGGAGTGGATTACTTGGGATTCAATTGAATTTAAGAAGGCTAGTCGTGTTTCTATATGTTCATTCTTTGATCCTTGTGCGTTCTATGCTGGATCTTATTATGATCCCTTTTGGTGTGAGTTGTGTAAATCTTCTGACCATGAAACTAACTTATGTCCTTATTATGCATGCTATGCTCAATCTGACTTTGCGTCACCCTAGGACAACATTGATGTTGTCCTGACCTTACTTGATTCATCATTTCCTTTAGCTCAATGCACGGGACTCGACGTGGGTAACCCTTATGGGTTTGTCACTAGGTTTGATGTTGCTGATGCATGTTTTGAGTCGAAAAATATTTTAGATGAGGTGCATGATCTAGTTGAGATGCCTTTGTCATGGTCACGTAATTTGTTTAAGCATGAGGAGTCTCCTAGCCTTGGTTGTAATAATGTTCTCCCTAATCCTCTTGATCATTCCCATGCTTCCCCTCTTTGTTCACTACTCTCTCAGTCCCCTAAGTATTATCTTGATGATTCCATTAATAATTTCCTCATTTGTGATGCTAATATTGATTTGGGTTGTGAGCCTGTGAGGATAACATGTTTAGCATGCTTGGTGCGAATCTTGATAATTTTGTGTCCTTAGGTTCTGTTAGAGGGTATGATCCCTTCATTGATCTTTATTGTGTATGCTTAAAGGACTTGCCTAGGAAGGTCATGTGGACTATGCTCTTTAATCATTCCTATGATTTTTCTAAGGCCACTGATAAGGTTAAGAGGATACTTAATGTCTTTGGTGCAGTTTTTGTTATTGCCTCTTACCTTTATTTTCTAAATTATGGTCCCAGGAGTTTGATAAGCTCTTGCAGGCCTTGACTATACCTGATTTGATGGCCTGAGTCTTGAAGTTGTGATGAGTGGTTGATTCTCCATGTGCCCCGTTTACGAGGAGGTCATAGCTTAGGTGCACTTAGCACCTAACCTGGCAAGGTTGTTCTTTTTTGTTTTCCCTTTCCCTTCTCTTAATTTTATTACTTTAAATAATAATGCTTTATCTAAGCATGGGGGAAGGGTAGCTTCATGTTTTCTATTTTGGTTATTAGTTTGCATACTTGTTAAAGCATATAGTTTTAGATTTCTTTTTGTTACCATTAGTGTGTTACATTTAGTTGATTTTTAGATTTGCATATAGGATTGCATGTAGAGATGGTATGGATTGGTTTGAGATAACCTCCAAAGATGTTTTTGTTAGGCAAAATAACTTTCATGAGTTTGAGTAACTCTTGATGTGTAATCCCTTTTGGTGCTAAAGTTTTTGAAGATTTTGTAAATATTTCTTACTTTGACTCGTGCCTTGGTTGAGAACTTTGTTATCTTTTGGAACTATAAGCACTAATATTGGTACATTGAGACATTTTTTGAGCTTAATGAGACTTTGGTAGATATCCCGTGAAATTTTGTAATGCCTGTCGAGAGCTACAAATTTAACCACTACTTCGGTTATTAAATAATTTTTATAGCGTAGGGACGTAGGGATCGATCCACGAGGAAAGATTGTTGTAAATCGCTAGCTTAATCCTAAGTGATTTTACTAATCTACTTGTTAAGTCTAATTTTAATATCTTTAAAACAATTAAAATCTAACAAATAAAAATATAGCAAAGTACCCAATAATGCTCCTAAATATTATGAATCATATTCTGGAAATAAAACAGTAAAAATATTTCCTGAATAATCCAGAAAAAATAAAATCAGAATAGTAACTGAAATTTTAATAAAAACTCAAAACAACAACTAATAATCAGAAAAAATAAATATTAAAATTATCAAACAGTAACCTAAAATATTATACTTAAACTGGACAAGTTTATAACTTCAGAATACTGTCAGATTAATTTCAGGAAAATTAAATCAGTCAATTGCTGCAGAATAATCAAACAGAATATTAAGTCTGAAATTGGAAATAAAATATTCTGCATAAATATAAATACGAAAATAATAAATAAAATTACTCTAATTCTAGGACACAACTTTTTGAACCAAGAAAATACTTAATAATCGTATATTAAAATTAAAAATCGAAATTTTCAGAATTAATTGCCTAAAAACCTGCACATATCAATTTCGCAAAATAAATCTGAAAGGTTATCAAATAATTCCCAAAAATCACGAAATTGAATATGAGCAGACTAGGACACTTTATAAACCCTAGGAATTAATTAAAACTGAAAAATTACAAAAATAACTATTTTTAGTCTAAGTTCAAACAAACCGGTAATTACATACTAAAACTCAATCTAAAATTATAACCACTCCAAAAATCAAACTCTAAGCTATCTAAAATTACCTAGACACTCCTAAAATACTATACTTTTGGGGGGGGTTGATTGAAATTATATTCAACCTGGTAAGAATAGAACAAAAATTAACAAACAAATCAAATTAACTCTACGCAACAACTAATGATCAAAAGTTACCAAATTTATGAAGGATACTTAGTATAATCTCAATCCACCATGCAAATTAATATTTATCAATAACACATAAGTTAATTTTATTCATGAGCTAAACTGTAGAAGAGATCCATCAGCGGTTCTTCCCCGTTTTTCCTTAAATTTTAGTTCACTTAGGTCCAGCCCTAATATAAACCCTACTAGTTTGATAATCTTTAGACCAGCGCAAAAATTTAACCAAACTAGAGCATGAAGAATTAGAAAAACATCATTTAACACTTTGTAATCAATTTACCAGCAAATCGATTTAACAAAGATCTAAAGCGATTACCTAATTAAAAGAGATGGGTTTGAGCCATCCATGATTAATTAGGGTGATACCTAGGCCTAAAAGATTATAACTTTTACGTATTACAATCTTCTAAACTATCAATCAAAATTATATTTAATCAACTAGCATGCATTCTAATCAATTTAACACAAATTTCATAAAAGATAAACACTAATCGCTAAAGAATCATGAATAGAAATCAACTAGGCATTAAAGCACAAAACTTGTTTCAAAATAATTAATTTAGCATGGCTTCAATAAGATTATACTAAGCATAAAAAATTATTCACTCATATTAAAATTAAAATTACAATTATAACTCAAATATTCCATGTTTAATAATAAACCTACCACAAAACAAAGTAAAAATAATAATAATAATAACAATAATAATAAAAATAGTACTACTTTGGTTAGAGGTTATGCGTGAAGAGGGTGATCAGGCTGATGGTGATGATCGATGATGACGATGAAGATGGTGCTGCATGGTGGTTAGGCGATGAGGGGGGCAGTGTGTAGCTGATGAAGAAGATGATGATGGTGATGTACCGTGATGAGGGAGATGGACGTGAGGAAGAGGAGGGTGCTGTTGAACGATGATGATGATGCGTGGGTGTGTGTGAAGCTGGTGACGGTGGTGCTGAAGGTGATGAAGGCGATGGAGGCTGATGGGGGTGTTGAGATGTTTGATGAGGATGGTGCTGGCTGCGTGAATAGAAGAAATGGTGGTGATGGTGAGTGAACAAGAAGAAAGGGCTAGGCGTGGGTTGTGAGGGAAAGGAGATGATGAGGCTGCATGATGATGGAGAAAGAAGAGGGAGAGCTGAAGCTTATATCCCTGACTGATGTGCCGTGGGGGAGTTATAAGGTGGTGATGATTAGGGTTTGTTTGGGTTTTCTTCTCCTCTCTCTTTAGATTTCTTCTTCCACAAGACTTCTAGCCTTTCTTCAATTCTTATAGTCATAGCCCATTATAATAATTATGAGAATAATAATTTTCATAATTATTATTTTGGACCGTCTTGTAGTCAAGTGTGTAAAAACCGGGCTTTGATGCCCTCTCTTCTCTTCTTTATTAATTTAATACTAACCCTGAAAAATATATAAAATAAAACAATTTAGATGAAATAATATATATAATATACTCAAATAATTATAAAAATAATGCATGAATTATGACTTAACAAATTTTGAGCCTTATTTGGACTAATTCATTATATTTAGTCTCATGGTTTTCTTGTGTGTGAATCTTCCATGTTGCATCATCTCTAGAACTTGCCCAAATTCTTGTTTAGAACCACATTCGCATGTGCATACTGGATGATATGATGATAGAGGCACTCTTCTTTTGATCATTTTAGCCACATAACCAAATAGCCTATCCTTGTATTACATGTTTATCCCCTTTGCTAGCCACTTTGAGCTTATATCCGTCTTTGTTGTCATCCCTTCATGTTAGCCCTTGGAAAAAAACATATTCTTACCTTTAAGCCAAGTCTATGGAGCATCACTTCATCTATATAGTGGATGGTTTTGGGGATCATTAAGTTCAAGGTGGCTTTGGTATGTTGGTTTATTGAGGGATTGATGACTTTGCATATTTGCTTTGGTTCCCTCTTGTTTGGATTGTGTATATATGTATTTGGCTGTCAGTTGATGGCTAATGATTCTATGCCTTTCAATAATTACAATTTTAATTTTATTTCCCCAAAAAAAACAAAAAGAGAAAAAGAAAGGAAAAAAAATTATCTTGAAGAAAAAGAAAAAAAAGGAACAAAGTTATGTGGCGAAAAATAAAAGGCAAAAAGCAAAAAAAAGCAAAAAAAAGAGCAAATGAAAAAAAAGAAAAAAAAACTCAGTGATTGGCATTGGATATGTAAATAGCTTGCATTCCTTCTTTGTCTAACACATTTCCCACTTAATTCATTGGAGTATGTTCATTTCGTTGTTGGAGTTTGGAGTGTTGGTAAACCTATTAGTTAGTTGGCACTTTGATTGGTTGCTCCCTAGTCACTTGGCTAAATAACTACTCATTGTCCTAAATTCATTTGTCCACTCCTTTTCTTTAATCCTTCTAGCCCACATTACAACTCATATAAAGTCCTCTTCTTTGTCTTCTGCACATTGTATTTTAGTGGTGGAGAATTTGAGAATCTTGTAAGCAAATGGTAGATTGCATCTTTGGAATGAGTCTGGAGTGGACCTATGTTATATTTCAAATACATGAGTGGGAGCGATTCACATTCCCAAAAAGTAAGGTTCTACCAGTCCATTTGGGTCTATAAAATTCCTTGTGCTCGCATGATATGCTTTGCGGTTCTTAAGGGGTGATCAAGTTCTATATCGAGCTTGTGGTCTTATACTTTTTCACAAACCTTCTCCTCTTTCTAATTTTGAAATGACTTGTGCGCTACTTGGGGTTGTCATTGACTGCTATTCATGCTTATGATATATTATGGCTTGCCTACTTTAAGGAGGTTATTACCCATTTTGAGTCCTAGATGCATCTCCCCTTTGTCGGTTTTCTCTAATGCTTGCTTGAGGACAAGCAATGGTTTAAGCATGGGGGAGTTTAATAAGTGCTTAAAGTGCATGTCATTTTTGGGTCATTTTGATGCTTTTTAGGGGATTCATAAGTTTTATGCTTAGTTTTTAACCAAAAAATCCCATTTTACGCTTGCATATAGTACTTTGATGACTTTTGCAGGTTTTGAGATCTTCTTGATCAAGAATTGACTCTTAAAAGTCACCCTTTTGACTTCCCACGGATGCCCCTGAGTTGCCATGCCCGTGGTTGAAAGAGAAGAATGAGAGAACACCGAGCCAATGGACACCATAGTCTGTTCGTGGAGCTGGCCACTGTCCATGGTGTATTCATTTCTTGCGAGACTTTTTGTTTTCTCGTAGCTTTTTGACTTCCTGATAGTTTTAATTCCATTATTATGCGTACTGTCTGGCTCCCAGGAATTTTACTATAAAAAGGGTGCTACTCAACCTCATTTGAACACATCCCATCCCATTCCACTCTCCAGAATCCACTATCTAGATTTGGATTTAGATTAAAGAGAATTGAGAGCAAGTTGGACGTGAAGATTGCAAGGATTCCAGATTGGGTTTGGAACGATGGGTCAAGCGCGCATCGGCTTAGCAGTTCTTCTTCCTTCTCTTCTCTTTTCACTTTAGACTTTATGCTTTCAGATTGTTGTTGATTTTTATGTTAAGTTTTGGATTGTTAATCTCGTAATTGAGTTGAATTCTTATGAATGAATCAATTCTTGTTTTGATCTAAAAATGCTTTGGATTTGTTGGGTTTATTCTGTTGAATCTTAGACGTTGAATTGCCAGTAGGAAACTTGATCAATTTCTTACTTGTTTTAGACATTTGGTGAAGCACTGAAAAGTGAAACTAGATGTTGGAGAACTGAGATTCGGCTTAAGTGAGTGAGATCTTGAGAAAAACTCACCGTATAAGAAAACCCTAAATTTGATAATCGCATTCTTAATAATCTTATATTAATAAAAAAAACCCTTGAGAAATGGTAGTTAATTAGATTTAAGAATTTCATTCCACCTTAAAAGAGGATTTTGATAAATCAATTATCAGTTTTTGAATTACCCGTTTAAAGAAAAGGCGCATGATTCATTCTTGCGTTGGAAAATTGCTTGATTCGATTAAATTCTTTGATTGATTATCTATTAGATTAGATAAGTAGCATAGATCAATTTCTTTCACAAATTTTGGGATTCGCTTAGCCTATCTTGACGGAATGTAACCCAATAGCTTGACCAAGCCTCTGTGGAGTCGACCTTGATTTGTTACAACGCCACCATGCGCTTACGACCCAATCAGTAACCTGGGAACCTCTTATGGTGGTTACCAACATGAGGGAGGAGATGAAAATGCAAGGGAGATATTATGTAAGAGAAGAATGAATCATGGTTTTTCATAACCCGCTGGCTTCGTTTATGGAGTTTATCTCGTATGGGACTCATCAAAAGTGTTCTTGGTGTTGCATAGGTTCGAACCCATGCAATCCCCTTTATAGTGAAGGTAACAATGATCTATTATAGTTTGAATTGCGTATGTACTTAGTGTCCTTATTATATCTGAAATCGAATCATTAAAACCAAGTGGCCAATTTTTTCTTATATGTTTGTAGGGAGTACGCTAATAATGGACCAAAACCACCTTTGGTGGCTATTCAGCTACTACGTGCAAGTTTTGTCTGTCTTATTTAGTACTTTGTTTTTATTTAATGATCTTATACGTTGTGTCAATTTCGATGAACGTTACCACAATGATTTGTGTGCATCCCATAAATAATCCTTAGTTGTGTCAACACTTTTTCTTTTCACATTCTAAAGCCCTTATCAATAATCCATATTGATATGTTTACTTGCAAGTTTGCGTTTGTTTACTCGTGTTAACTTTACTGTATATGTGATCAACTAAAGGTTGATAAATAGGTATACCGTTGCCCATTACTAGCGCTCATTGTACATCACTCCGTCTCTCCCATAGTCAGAATATTAGCTTTTCTATGTTGTCCATAAGATTCATCACATATAAACTATGACATTAATTTTGGTAAATATCAACTTTTGCCTATTTCATTCTCATATAGTTAACAATGTATTTAGAAGAGACCATGAAATGGAGCATCTGATAATTTATAGTAACAATTGATGATCGGGTGGTCCAAGCAACAATTCAATTAAGAAATCATTGCATCCACTAAGAAACACGCATAAATTATATATCGGTGAAAGGGTTTCAACTTCATTAAAAAATGTCATAGTATTTAATTTCATGACCAAGCACCGTCCCATGACACTACTCTTGACAAATACAATATGTTCTCCAAGGTTATAGGGAATTTCAAGTTTACCACATTGTTGCTTATAGATAACTATGGTACACGAATACCTAAAATGCTGTAAATGGCAACATTGGTCACACAGTTTACCTCCATGTACATATCAACCATCAGTGGTATCCAAATATAATGCACAGCCACACACAATGTCTATGTACTCTCGAGCAAACAATCTGTATACCAGTTTTCAATCTTAGTTTACAATGGTAAAGGTAGCACTAGGGTGGGGTTAGCAACGAAGGTGGTTGGAGCCAATGAATACCACATAAAATGACTATTCCCCTTAATTCGCGACTTATTTACTAACCTTCAAACATGCAGTCACATGGTTTACCTGGCTATATATCATAAGTCAATAGCGGTAACCACTTCGGTGTACATCTGCACCCACTATCCATATACTCTGGGATAAACAGTCTGTATACCAATTTTCATTCACTGTTTACTAGGAGAACCTGGCACCAGGGTTAGGTCAACAACCAAGGTGGCCTAAAACCAATGACCCTGTAAATTGTGAGTTAAACATCAACCTAACATGTTGGTTGTAATTTGACATCTTTGCCATTGTCACCAACTCATACAACATAAACCATAATCACGTATAATTAGTACACCCCTTTTGTCGTAGGGCAATAGGTATGTGTACTAAACAAATTTTAGACCAAAGCATCAGGTCCTGCTTATGCCTGCAACATATAAATCATCCATCAAATCTTTAACTTGCGACATTACCTTTGTAGCTTACATCAAAATCAACTCGGAGATTACGACATGTCCTCCTCGTATGGCCAACTTCACTACATTTCAAGCACCTGTAAGCTTTTGTGCCGTGGGATTGAGACTGCCTGTGCTTCGATTGAGGCTCACCGAGTTGTTGTCCATTATATGGCGGTAATATGTATTGATTATACTCCTTATTAAGCTCTTCTCCACCAACAACAAGCCTTGTACTATCATCAACTTTCCCCATGTCATGTATTTCCATGGGGTCGATAAGATGGTTTAACATGCGATGTTGGGTAGCAAGGACATACTCATATACTCATAAGTTAGCCTAACAAACCACAGATATGACATGATAAGAATGAAGTCCTTGCATTTTCCACTGCTTGCAAGTGCAAGTGTTTTCACTCAACTTCACCACTAATTTACCGCTACGAGTCAACTCCATGTTGTACTTCTCTAACATAACGTTGTAACACTCAACAGCTATAATACGGAGAAACTAAACATAGGTACCATCACTTTACTGTAAACCATTTTAAGGACACTCGGTTTTTAAAACACTAAGGTAACTTGTCTTTTAAAGTAACTCACAGAAAGGACCCTCAAAATCTTATTTGAGCTATTTTCAGGACCCGACCACTATTCTAATTTATAAAGCACGCCCACATCTTTTCATATTTGCACATTTTGCCCATATCCTTAAAACCTTACTTTCGAAAAATTTTGTTTTGCGCCTGTGCAATTTCTCATATAAGTAATATTTGGGCACCCTTTTCAAACTAGTATCAGAGTCACGTGACCAAAAATAATTAAGATAATTAAGCTAATTAACTGTGATTAATGCTAGAATTATCAAGTGCTTGCCCTGGTCCAAATTATTCCCACATTGTTCATTCACTAGAAGAAATTTCTTCAATAGCACCTCAATTAAACTATATCACTGATATAATTTTAGAATTAAAAGCCAAATTAGCTAAAATTAAGACTAAAGTAAAGGAGCTTAAAAGCAATTATCGATAATTCACTTTTCTCTAGTTAACGGAAGTTAAGCACAACGGAAAATCTACTTCCAGTATTAGTACTCATTTTAGCATAAATATTCTTTTCAGAACCCAAAAAACAAGAATCAATTTCCTTTGCATGATATAAAAATCTAAAAAGAAGTAAGAGAAGAATCAGGTGAAAAATCGGCTGAAAAAGAAGAAAAAGAAGAAGAAGAAGAAGATGGAGTATAAGCAGTACACTCTCGAAGAACTACAAAATATGTTCAAGAAAGAAAAAAAATCCAGTAGAAGTAAACATGATCTTAATGTGATCCAATTAGAAGAACAAATATATCAATGGATGAACCTAATCAAACTAGAAGATCTTAATGTTGTACCTTTAGATAAAATTAGAAGAAAAGTTGATAAAAAAAGTATGGTAAAATGGTTGTTAAAGACGAGATTAATGAAATCGAAGAAGAACTCAACTTAGGTGAAATGAAGACCAATCTGGTTAACAACATTGTTCCTAAACTTGAAGAATTTGGTGAACCTTCTAGAAAAAATACTCATTTTATAAGACCTAGGTACGTTCCACCAGGACATATGACTAATGTTTCCTTTAGGTTTATCCCAAGGAAAACTATCACTTGTGAAGAAATAGGCCCTACACCAATTAGCTAAATTGGATATATATCTTAAATATCGATGGAGCTTGTAATAGAGAAGAAATATTTTAGCATTAGAAATGAGGCATGAATAGTATCCTAAACCTAAATACTACATGGACTACTATCAATTCATGAACTACATCAAACATAGCTTCTCTGACACTATAGCTAACTGGTATAATTCATTAAATAAAGATGGTAAAAACACATTAAGAATCATGGAAACACCAACTGCAACATTCAAAAATCTATGTAAGGAAATCGAAACTGGGTTTATTGGAGCTAAACTTCATTATGAAGAAAAAGCAAGAGAGGGGCAAAGAAAGACTAATAGCAAAGAATTATGGGATATGAGATATCTGAAAAATTATATTGCTAGATTTAGACAATATTATTACAAAATTAGGCATAATGAAACCAATCTTTATATGTTCTATGACAAACTATCATATCCAATAAATTTTATAATTAATGAAAAATACAATGTATGGCTTAAAGGAGCAGATGCTATTGATATCCTTGGTTTAAGAATATCTTATTTAAGAAAATGGGTCAATGATTAGTGGTTGGATCTCCAAAAGCAAAAGAAAATTAAGAAGCAATTCCTAACTTGATGGGATTCATCACACCAAAGGAGAAAGGAACCTGAAAGGAGAAGAAAAGGAAAATTTTATAAGAAAAAGAGCTTTAATAAGCAATGGGGTGAGAAACATAGAAGAAAATATTATAACAAATCAAGTACTAAAAAACGAAGATTTTTTAGGAAAGCAATTTATTGTTCTGTAAAGAAAAACAACTGCAAATGCTGAAAATGCGGAGAAATATGACATTAGGCTAATGAATGCAAAAATAGAAAGAATAACAAGCTTATTGAAACCTTCGGTAGCCTAGATTATGTTGAGTTTAGTGAAGATGAGGCATTAGACCTAACCCTAAACAATAACAAAGAAATTGTTGAAATTATACTAGACAATGAATATGAAGAAAGTGATTATGAAGAAACAAGTCATATGATGGAAAGTAGCTCGATTAGTCTTGGTGATCTTCAAGGAGAAGAGTTTGTTGTAGATAATAATCACAAGGAAGTCAAAGGTGATTGGATCCTTTTCATAATTCAGAAAGACAAGTCTATAAAAAATTTAACTTTCAATTAAAGAGTAAGTATGTGTGTGAAATGATGGAAGGAGAAGTTAATATCATTAATTGGGAAAACATCCTTAAGGATAACAAAGATACAAAGTACAGATATATCCATGTTAGAAGTGTTTGAATTCAAATCACTCTATTACAATATTATGGCAAAGATATTGATCTTTATGCTCTAATGTGTGATATTTGGCACACCAAATTTATTAATCAAATTATCACGAGGATTAAGACTAATATATGTAATGGATAGCTAGGATTCAATTGTCAACCTGGATATTATGTGAGCCTAAAAGATGCATTTGCGAAAATTTTTCTATCCCTTAAAATAAAAACAATTGGGATGGACATGAAAAGAGGAGGATATCCATTAAAGATATTTTAGAAAATTATCTACAAATTAGATAATACTATAGATCCAAAGACTAAGGTCACCGTGATAGAAGTATAAATGTTTGAAAATCCTACCCCTATGCACATGATCGAGAGGATTAAATCCAATCCACATGAAATAAAAATTGACTGCTCATAGATATCTGGCTGTGCCAACCCTATAAAAATCAATAAGAAGAATGTGATAAAAATTGATGAGAGTGGTAAAATTATATTAAATCCCAGTTATTAAGAAGCATGAGTACAAGATCAGAATGTAGAGAGGGATCTTCATCGACTAAAGAAGAACTTAAAGAAGATAATACAATTAGCATGACCAGTGAAATGGGCATAATGAGTTTTGAACCCGCAAGACATAGTGTAGATCGAAGTATTAGTCTAGATAGAAAGGTCGTTGGGTACAAAACAAGAACTATTAGTGAGCCAATGTATGAGGATAAATTAGTCAAAAGCATGACTATGGAGATATGCTATGAAGTCACCAACACAAATCTGAATAGCATCTATATCCCAATAAAAGTATGCTTAGAAGGATATAATAAATATAAAATTATATACCTACGTAGATAGTGGTAGTTACGTATACATTGAAAAAAGATCATTATTTTCAAAATTTATATGGAAGACAGCCAAAAAATCCTTTACAAGTGAGGATAGCTGACAATAGCATTATGAGTCAGAATGAAGTCATAGAAGGGTTATCCATGGAATTAGAATGAGTTCAATGCATTATATCAGTTCTATAGGCTACTGATCAACTATCTCATGACATGACTATTGAAAATAATTTTCATAGATTATATTTTCCATGCACACAAACCATAAATCAAATAATATTCACAATCAATGGTCACTCAATTCCTATTGAAAAATTGAGCAATACTTACATTCATCAAAAAAATTGAATTTACATGCAGCTAGCATGGTGAGAAGGTAATGCCTGCACAACGTGAGGCAACATTGACATTCTCACTACTTGAATTATCTATTAAAGAGCATATTGTTGAACAACAAAAGTAATTATGCAAAAAACTCTACTATGATAATCTACTAAAATTTTGGGATAAAGACAAGATATTTGCAAAGGTTACTTTGTTAAATCCCAATACTATTATTTGAGTCAAACAAATGGTGTATACACAACAAGACATTCAAGAATTTGATAAACAAATAAAAGAACTTTTGGAAAAAGGACTAATTAAGAATAGGAGAGTCCTCACATCAGTCATGCTTTCATGGTAAGAACTCATGCAGAAGAAAAGTGAGGAAAAGCAAGAATGGTGATTAATTACAAAAAACTTAATGATAACACTATCTTTGATGCCTATTATATTCCTATCAAAACAATCCTTTTCAATAGAATTCAAGGACTTTCTTGGTTCTCAAAAATGGATTGCAAAAGTAGATATTGGCATATAAAAATGAATGAGGAAAGCATTCCTTTTTAACTGCATTTAATGCCCCACAAGGACATTATGAATAGATAGCAATGTCCTTTCGTCTTAAAAATACACCTCAAATATGTTAAAGAAGAATGGATAACATCTTTAAAAATCTTTATCATTCTTTTTTAGTTTACATTGATGATATCCTTGTCTTTTCCAAAACTACAGAACAGCATAAAGATGATGCCTTAGTTGTTACCCAAAGATGCATTGATCATAGTATTATACTTGGTAAGAACAAGTGCATTTATGCTGAACAAGAAATTGAGTTCTTATACCTAGAAATAAAAGTTGGATAAATCATTCGACAAAAGCATACACTGAAAAAAATAGAATTTTTTTTGAAAAAGATTGAAGATAGGAAGCAATTAGAAAGGTTTTTTGGATATTTACCAATGCTTTAAACTTCACTAAAGACCTAGTAAAATTAAGAAAGCCATTGCAGCAGAAACTCAAGAAAGAAGTTGGACATGGACTCCTAGTGATTTAAAGATTGTTCAAAATCTCAAAAAGATTTATAAAAATCTTTCCGTTCTTAATTTGCCTAATGAAAGAGGTGATTTAATTCTTGAGACAAAAGCCAGTAATGATCACTGGAGTGCAGTAATCAAAATCAAAGAAGAAAAAAAATCTGCAAATATTACAGTGGAAGTTTTAATAAGGCAGAATGCAACTATCCCACGATGGAAAAAGAAATCCTTGCAATCATAAGGGGAATTGAAAAGTTCTTAATCCTTTTAGCCCTTAAACCTTTTCTTATTCAAACTTATTGCAAAATAATACTTGATTTTGTGAAAAAGAATTTATCAAATATACAAGCGTAAGGACGACTCCTGCATTAGCAATTATGGTTTAACTAGTTTTCCTTCTCTATTGAACATATATAGAGATCGAAGAACTCTCTGACAGATAGTTTAACTTAAGAACTTACCAATGATGATCATCAGAGCAGAGCTCCTGTTAGAAAATGAGCAAATCCATAATAAATGCCATTGATACTAGAATGGATTTCTCCTTCTGGTAAAGTCCTTATACATAATTTGAAATTTCAAACAAAAAGTAGATCACGGTCTACTATCTTCTGCCTACCTAATAGCCCAAAGATTTTTCCTTCTAGAGTTATAAATAAACAACCTAAGATGTCTTTATGATATCTAAGAAAAATTAAGTCCTTACATCCAGGAAAAATGGTTCACTGAGTGGTATGCAGTCTACATCGACTATTATCATCATTATTATGATATTTAGGAGTTTTGGAGTTTCACAATCTACTTTCTCGATAGGTCTAAAGTTGACGGTGTTCGTTTCCTAGCAAATTCAATATCTCCAAATGACCCTGTCATTAAAGGTTGGGAATAGAGAGTGGTAGTTTACTTTATGGAATTCCCAGATCCGAAGTTCCCATTTTTCTTAAAACTAACAAATTTTCAATAATGGATGTTCAAAAGGATCCATTAGATTCTTACATCTCCTGATGGTCCAACAAAAAATCCCAAATAATAGATATCTATATATGGAGGTACAATGTGTACTAATCAAGTATGAAAATGGAAAAACCAAATTGACTCATTATCTTATTCAGATATTTGATTTCATCGACCCCGATGATCGACAACAAGAATGTAATCCAGAACAACGAGAATTAGTTACTGATCCTACTTTGACTAGAGCAATTGAATGTTTCAACATTTATCAACAGAGTTGGAGATTAATTAAACAAGGAAAAACACTAATGCATTGCGAAAATATTACTTTCACTTATCATAATGAGTTTAATGAATATATGAAGGTAGGGCAGTGACTTCAAAAGATGTTTCTAATTATCTCTTTGATGTTGGAGCTGCAAAGTTCTTATAAAAAAAAAGGAAAGAAATGTCTTCTTGAATTATTTGAGAAATGAGATCCAGAGGGTCTTCAATTTGATGAAGATTTTGATGATTGTCCAGATAATGATGGTCTGGAAGATATTATTGGACATGAAGACATGCAGAATCTCAATAATGATGACTAAGTCTTGTTATCATTAAAAGGCTCTGAAAAGTGGTTGGCCCATTATTTTACTATTTGACAAGTGTTAGGTCTGTAAAATAAAACAGTCTACTATAGCCATGTGAACATAACTGTAGCCATATGTAGAATCAGTGTGTACTATAGTGAATAGGGCATCCTATGTACCCTCAACCCTTTATAAAAAGAGAGGCTGAGTGCTAAGAAGGGATACGGTCATTTGAGCATACTTGAGCGAAAGAGAAGTCGGGATTCTCCATTTCTCTATGAGCAAACATCTCCATTGATCTTACTAGCTAATGTCCCTTTTCAATCTTTCTATTATTATATTTCCACTTTCAAGTTTTCAATAAAAGAAGTTTCCCAGTAGGGAACATTATTTAATTGAACTTTATGTCTTAAATATTACAATTTCTTGATTAAGGTTCTACTATCCTTGAAAGAAATTAAAAACTTGATTAGTGATTACGGTCCGAGGTACGAAACGAAACATATCTGTGATGTGCCTGATCTAAGAAAGGTGTGGTTGAGATTAGCAATCTTTGTAAACCGGAAGCTAGAGGAATGCCTGAGTCCAGCGTTGACTAAGTTCAGATAATGCTCAAAACTTTCTAATTAAGTTTTAATTATTTTGCTAAGCATGGTGGACTCATAACCACAGAAATTATAATACTTAAGATATAAATAGTAGATTATGATAACTAGTACCAGTAAAGTGATTATAAGAAGTTTAATCACTTAAAACAAGCATATTTCTTATTTAGACCCTCAAAATAACTTATTTGCATAGTTCACTCAATCCAATGAACTTTCTACAATTTTGGAAAGTTTAAGGACTAAAATAATAAGAAAAAGGACCTGAAAATTAGTTGTCTGAAAACATAAGACACCCTAGAATTAGTTTTAAAAAGGTAGGGGCCTAAAAATAGCTACCATTGAACTTAGGGACCTAAGTGTCAGTAATTCTGCTGCAATACCATCAATCTTCTTATAAGTATTAGACAACTTATTTTCAATTCTCCTACCTACCTCGTTCTTGCACTTTTCAATCTCCTACTTGTGCTTGTCTAACTTCTTCCTAAGTTTCTCAAGGTAGCCGTTTACAAACTGCAATACTGGCATAGGTCATTGTTGTCTCATCCAATTTTTCTAAGTTTCTATCACATTGTTAATTCTTTCCCATATCTCCTTACCAAATTTAGATGCGACCCAATGCTATGGCTCATTGTTTTCCACCCAATCAACAAGCTCTGCTTTGTCGCACCTAAACTTTTGTAATGCGACATTGCATTCCTCGGTTGCTAGAATGTACGCCACTCTATAGAACATTTCCTTTACAATTTGCTTTGTCGTTCCTTCTTGGATACAATGGTTGGTTGTTGCCTTCAAGAAGTTCTCTGCCAAGTGATGTAGGAGGTAACTGTGGTACTCCTAAGTAAAAACTTGTGCAACAACATTGATAGTCACAAGATTCCTGTCCGACATTATAATGGACTTCAAACCCCCTAAGCACTTTGCAACCATTTGTAAAACCCACAACCATTCTTCAATTTTCTTAGCAGACACTATACCTTAGGCGAAATTGAACAGATGGTAGTCTGCATCCAGCAAGTTGTGACACACAACTAGTTCTCTATTGTCCTCCAACACCACCCATGACACATAGACAACTAGTTCTCTCCCTCGCCTTCCCCCCAAACGTCCTACATCAATGTCCGTAATTTCTTTGCATTCGCCCTGCATGTTATGCGATATAACTATTTTGTTTGCTCAAAGAACAAAGACTCATTTACTTCACAGAAGTTGCTCCAACGCTATAGGTCTTGGCTTTCCTGATTTAAAAATTATGTCTACCACGGTACACAGTGAACATATACCAGGTTTACAAGTTCCCCCTCTTTCGCCTCCCACCAATATTATATACCAATCATAACAACACCCGACCTATTTTACAACATCTTATATTGTCAGAATACTATTACCTTACCCATAAATTTTCCACTCGTAATATCGTCGTCATGCATAAATCTATAAACCTTATCATGTCACTATAATTGTTTTTATAAATGTCTTCATTCTTACTATTACGATATACTACCCTCACCACATTTCCATATAGTTTTGATTACACAACAACAACAATGTTATTACCCTAGTAAACAATCAAGAATGTGATGACATACATAAATACCCAAACAATTAACATTTACAACAGCAACATGAATGACAACAAGCTCTTTTCACTAATAATTTCTTGACATTTACAACCATCACATATCTGTTTTTTACTCAGCAAGTTGTTGTCGTATATTCATATGAGATATTCCTATTCCGTCTTCGGTTAACTTACCGGTCACTGTCAACTGTAACAGACACAAGTAACTCCGCTTCATCGTCGCTTACTCCTCACTGGAACAACCATGTACCTTATCTCATCCAATTCTAGTAATCTAATATCAGGTCGGTACTGAATGCACTCAAATCCTACCGTTTCACTAACTCATTACAGTAAGTGAGAGAGGAGGATGAGGAACCGAGATAGATAGAGAAAGAACCAGAGGAACGAACTAACTTAGTGAGTAAATAAATAGAGAGAGAAAGATAGCAACACTTAAGTGAACTAGACAACTTTTCCTCACCCACACTCTCAAATTGTCACTAAGAGCAACTTGGTAATCCAGCTGTCAATTATTTTTTTATCCAATTTTGTTCCCTTGCAAAAGTAACATTAGATTATTGCAAAAGAAATAAATTTCTTGCAGCCTGGTTAATCTTAAACCCTTTTGTCATTTTCCCTTTTTAAAATAGAAAAAAGGGCATGAAAAAAAAAACACCAAATAGGAGAAGCAGGAACGTCATTCGGGGATCGAATCCGTGGTCGGTCTGTGGTGGCAACCATGCTGCGTGTTTCTTTCCTCTTTTACGTCATTCACATTTTCTCATTAATAGCTTTCAACGTCACCCTGAATAGAGAGAAAGAGAGAGACAGTAGGCAGCAATGGAGTCCCCATTCAAGGCAGATGCGTTGAAGGGAAAGGTAGCGCTATTGACGGGAGGAGGGTCTGGAATTGGGTTTGAGATCTCAACTCAGTTTGGTAAGCATGGAGCTTCTATTGCTATCATGGGCAGGCGCCGACAAGTTCTTGATTCCGCTGTCTCTGTTCTCAATTCCCTTGGCATCCGTGTAACTTTCTCGCTCTCTAAGTTGGATCCAACTCTTTTCATTTGGACTTCTCTTGATTTGTCCATTTGCTGATTTGTTTTTAATTGTTTTGGGCTTTGAATTTTTTCTAAGAAAATTTTTTTCCTTCTCGAGAAGCCGCTGTTGATTTCGTTGTCTACTTAATGTTAATTCAGCACCTGTGTAGTTCCTAGCTGTAATGGGTGCTGAACGACTGAGTTCCCTCCTGCAATTATTGCATGTGAAATATGCCTTTTGGGGGGGGGGGAGGAGGATGAAGTAAAAATGAATTCATGCTCATTGAATGTGGTTTTGTAAACCTGGATATGATTAAGTGGGTGCTGTTGGCTAAGAGGATATTGTACAGTCTATCAAGTATCAGGTATGCTGATTTGGTAGAGCTTATTTATGTTTTTGCAAGCTTGATTGTTGCTTGAACGATCCTGCATAATCTGTTGTAATGATAGTTGGGAGAGGATATGTGTAAGACCCGCGTTTTTGTTTTTCGTTAAGCTAGCTGTATTACTTTTTTACGTTATAAAATTAGTATTTCTATAAACTATACGAGTTAAATTATTATCGATGTGCTTATGTGAACGATAATCTTATTAAAAAGAATTACTATTGTTATTATTGATCTTATTGACGTTACTTATTTATAAATTATTGAATCGATGCTAACTCGAGTTTTTAAAATCGTTTTTCGATTTATTTAGTCGATTCCCGAAGTTTGATTAAAGATGTTAATTGTAGGACGTTTCAACTCGAGTTTAGCCTAACCGTTAACGAGTATGGGGCCAGAACTTAGCTGAATCGTGTTAATTGAGTCACAAAAAAAAAGAAATCATGAAAATAGGGGATGGGGGTCGGGCAAGGGGGCTGAAAATAGAGAAGCAAAGCAGAACACACCAAAAACTCATCCTTGCTTTATCCTCTACCGCAGCTCTCTCTCTCTAGAATCTCTCTCTCTCTCTCTCCGGCGACCGGCCAACTGGCGCTGCCGCTGCCAGCACGCGTCACCGGCGAGAGAAAGGGGCGATTGGTCCCCCACACTATGCGTCTCAGCCGCCCGTTCCTCCACCAGATTTCCTCCACTTCGCACAGCCCCACACCCACGTGTTTGCTTTCCTGAAACCGGCCGTCCACGTGCCGGAAACCGGCGACCCACCTCCATCCCAGCGTCACTGGCGAGAGAAAGGGACGATTGGTCCCCCACACTATGCGTCTCAGCCGCCCGTTCCTCCACCAGATTTCCTCCACTTCGCACAGCCCCACACCCACGTGTTTGCTTGCCTGAAACCGGCCGTCCATGTGCCGGAAACCGGCGACCCACCTCCATCCCAGCCTCCTCTATAAATTAGAGCCAAAACCGAGCCTCAAACCACCACGAATCACCATCGTTCGAAAGGGCTAGGGTTTCGAAATTAAGGTTCTCAGTTGGGGTTCGGGGCTTGCTGAGAAAGGGCATCCACCCACGAGTGTTTTAGGTCGAATTGGGCGCGATTTGGGTCTGGTCCTAGCGTGGGTGAGCAAGAGTCGGAGGTTTGGAGTTGTTCGAACACCGAAAGTTGACCTAATAGCCTTGGATTCGATTCTCCAGCCTGGAATGAGGTGAGTGTACCTCGCCTCCTAAATTAGTATTAATTTCGAAATGTTTTAACCTAAACGATGATTTATGTCAGCTTAGGTTTAGTTAATTTCATGGATTATGTGATGAGAAGCTATGCATGTTTAGAATCGATTCGGACATGTTAAGTTTATTTATGCCTGAGTTAATTCGAAGTGAACTATATGTGTTTAGCATCGATTCAAGTTAAGTAGTTGATGCATGAAAAAGAATTAAAAGCGAAGTTAGTTTAATGTGTTTAGCATCGATTCAAGTTAATGAGTTAATGCATGAAAAAGAAGTAAAATCGAAGTTATATTAACGTGCTTAGCTTCAATTCATGTTAATTAGCTAATATGTGAAAAAGAATTAAAATCGAAGTCCTTTTAACGTGTTTAGCCTCCATTCGAGTTAATTAACCAATGTATGCAAATAAACTAATTTCGAAGTTAATGAAATGTGTTTAGCATTGAATCGAGTACATTAGCTAATGCATGCTTAAAGAATTAATTCGAAGTATGTTTAGCTTCGATTCGAATCGACTTAGGTAAATTATGCCTGAAATGTTAATTCGAAGTGAATTATGTATGTTTAGCGTTGATTCGAATCAGTTAATTAATTCAAGCTAGAGGTTTTAATTCGAAGTAAAGCATGCGTGTAAAGTATGTATGTTTAGCCTTGATTCGAAACTTTCTCGTTAATTCATGTCTGAGTATAAACTTCGAAGGGCATCGTATGTTAACGTTTATATATGTTTGGGCGTTCCATGATTATATATGAGCTTGAAGTGTCATGGTACGTATGCGTTCGTATGCTTGTATGCTTAACTACTCCGTAATGGCCTACTAATTGCTAAATAAAGTGTTATGGTTTATACGTGAATGTAAGGGTACGTATCCGTTCGCATGCTTGCTACAACACACCGCTGAATGGTGATGCTTACCAGGTGAGTACCTAAACCCTGGCTCTTTTTAAACTAGCTTGAGAATATGACAGGATTAATGAAATATAAAACCGAGATGGTAGTTGGATGGTTTGAGGAAGAACTATGAGTGGTTTGAGGTCTTTGTGGTATGGTGCTTGTGAGGAGGGAGTTCGGGTTGTGAATTGACCGCAATTGTGTGGATTGCGAGGTCATGTGTGGCTCATTGTGTTGAATTGATTATGAAGTGTTTGAATGTGATATATGTGAACCCCCCTTCCCTTCAATGTCTTCAAATTACATTATGTGTATAAGGGTGAGTTTTTCAAAGAAGGATTTCATGTTTTGAAATGATAGTAGCAATAACTATTAGTGCATGATGACCTATTTTAACTAAATGAATACAGTTTTGGGAGTGAGCTTGCTTGAACGGGGGAATCCCTAAAGAGTTTTACAACAGCGTGAGTTGCATGATAAAGGATTTCATTGTGAGAGGCAACAAACTTATTAGTCGTTATGACCAGTTTAAATGGCTAAGATAAGTACTTAGGGACAATATATATGGAGTGAACCTGCTTGAACGGGGGAATCCCTATAGCCTAGGGAGTAGCCCCTAGAGACCCTGACGAGGGTTAAGGTCTAAAAGTTAGTTGCCATACCGGGAGTAAGAGTTTAGCGTGAGTTAATCTCACTGGGATTGAGTGTAGATCTCTCCCAACCAGCAGTGTATGATGATCTTATGCCCAGAAGTAGTTTCTTATTAAATGAGAAAAGCGGTTGGCGTTTCGCCTTTTTAAGTATTTCAGAAAGAAAGTTTTTAAGGGTCATTATGAGACTAAGATGAAAGAGATTCTTTCAAAGAATATGAGCCCAAGAGGCTAAGAGAAGAGTTTTTATGAGTCTCAAGAGGCTAAATGAAGTGTTTTCAGTAAAAAGAAAGAAAGTTTTCTGAGTATGACTTGTGCATGTTCTAAGTATGACTTATGAATGAGATATTCAGTAAGATAAGAATATGAAAAGAAAGTCTTATGAGCATATTCATGCATACCCTATGAATGAGATTTGATTGAGACTTGAAATATATATATCTTATGCACCTCATATGAATGAAATACCAAGAAAAGTATAATTATAACAAGAGATAACCTTATGTGCACATCATGTGAATAGGGTTTCATGCATAGTTCGAATAGAATGCTAAAAAGTTATGTTTATGTAAAAGAAAGTCTCTGTGCTTAGCCTCGTCACTTATTCAAGTGTTTGACTGCCTGTTAGTAAAGAAGTTTGGTCATTTAGAGACCTGGAAATGTGTTGAGTGCTTAAAGTCAAGTTTATGATTAGTAATGTTTCCATAGGAATTTTCCTGATAAAAAAAAATGTTTCCATAGGAATTTTATGAATGTCTAATATGATAGTAAAGTATGAATACGTGATATGTGACTAGTAAAGATATTATTGTCTGCAACGGTTTTAGTTTTAAGGGGGTTGGGGGACACTCACTGAGCGTGTGGTTGCTCATCCCACTACTCTTTCCCCTTTTCCCCCAGGTTTTCTTTATGGCAGGAAGAAGTTGAATCAGCTGGAATCTGTTCTTGCTTGCAAGGTGTCATTTGTGCCTATTGGAAGGGATCTTACGTGTTTAATAAAGTCATGTTATGTATACTTAGTTTATACTTGTTTGTAAACAAGTACTCTAAGTTCATGTAATGCATATTATTTATGAGTCGCTCTGTATGGCCATATGAGCCAACCATCTAGTTAGTGTTATGTCTTCTGGTTAAAGTTAGTTATGTTTTGGGATGTAAACCCCAATACTCCGGTTGTGTGAACCGTTAAGTTTTATCTTTCATTTCTTCTTTATTCATGAACTATTCTGTTTGGTGTACTCCGAGCGAGTGACTCGTTGAGTTATGAACTCCGGCGTGTAGCCCGTTGAACTTCTTTTAAATGTTTACGCTTCCGTTGATTTGCAGGGATTTATTGTAAGGCTTTTAGCCTGGAAACGGTCAGCCTTTAGTGGAAGTTCTGTCCGTTTCGTCCCAGAATTTAGGTAGAAAGTTAAGAAAACGTAATGCTTTCGGCCCTAGGGGTTGGGGGTGTTACAATATGCCACATGCTCAAGTGACACTGGGATAATTGGACCAAGTCATTTAATGGGCTTCTTCTTTTATTTGGGGGATTACCGACTGGAGGCAACTAATGCAATGGTCTGAATAATCTTTTGCTCCTGAGATAGAGGGTATTCTGTGCGTAATTGGTTTTGTGCCCCATCTTGTACCAGAGAGTAATGATGAAAGTTGCAATACTTTGGAGAGCCATGCTAATCATGGGTTGAAGGTGCTGCAAGCAAAGATTACAACAACAACAACAACAACAAACTCCTAGTGTGGGTCCCGCTTTCGCGGGGTCTGGGGAGATCCAGTTGTAGGCCACCTTACCTCTACCGGTATTCCTACCCATAGAGAGGTTGATTCCATACGACCCACAAAATAGTTTTGTGAAAAAGGTTTACAGAGAAAACGATCCTAATTTACCTTTGGTAGAGATCCAGCTGCAAGTAAAGATTAGATGGCCTAAATCCTAATTTACCTTTGGCAAAGATCTGGGCAAAAGAAAAGAGGAGACATTTTCTTTATTTATTTTTTTGGCATATAAATTTGACATGTTGGTCCCTTGTCAGCTTCAAAGGAAAGGATAAATGGCAAGACTGTATGAAATTTTTAGGATTTTTGCATATTCTTGCAGGTATCATTCTTCTAGTGGATTTCCAGACACTCCAATGACTAATTTTTCTTTGCTGAAATCGCCCTTATATGTGTGCTACATAATGCATGTGAACTCAACACATATGGCTTTGTTTTTGTTGTGGATGGCCGATAAGCCATTGTGAGCATGGTGACCTTGCTGTGTGGAACACTGCCCCTTTTACAGTTTAAAGAAAAAAGCGAATATACTAAATTTATCCACTATTATGCTTGTTCACCTCTCAATAATTTTTGTTTGAGATTCTTGTTTGTAGAGGATGAGTTAGGATGGACAATTGGAGATGTCTTGATCAATTTGCTATCGGACCTAGGAATACCGAATACTGTTCATTGCACTATTGTGTTTGAGAATTGGGGACTTGTGCTCTAAATTTGGGGGTTAATGATGTTGGGATTCTTGAATTGGTTATAGAGAATGCCTTCGTGCTTGTTGTTTAGGTGTGTTCAGAGAATTCCTTATTCCCAGTGTTCTGTTTGTGTCAGAAGTGTGTTGCTGCCAAAAAAAAAAATTTAAAAGAAAAAAGAGGACTTCGTGGCTAGAACACTTTGTAGTAGATTACTGGTTAAACGAAGTTTCTCATTGCTATGTTTTCAGCCCATAAACTGGTATTAACTTAATAAATTTTTCATCTTATCTGATGTATAGGCTGTTGGATTTGAAGGGGATGTTCGCAATCAGGAGCATTGTAAGCAGGTTGTGGAGGCAACTTTCAACCATTATGGTAGGATTGACATTCTTGTGAATGCTGCTGCTGGCAATTTTCTAGCATCTGCAGAGGACTTGTCTACTAATGGGTTCCGAACAGGTTAGGCTTTTACATAACTATACTGAATGCTGCGATGGTTTGTGTGATGACTTTCTCAGGCACAAGTAATGTATAGAAATTTTACGTATCTAGAGCATCACATGTTGTTCCTACATAAGGGGCATACTGATGTCTGTGTACCTTAAGTTTGTTGCTTACTAAATTAAGGGCCTGTTCGTTATGAACATATTGAACATGCTACCTGCGTTACCATCTTCCGATATGTTCTAACTTGCTCAAACTTGCTAACTTGCTTCATGCTGTTCGAACCTGCTTAAACTTGCTAACTGTTAGTTAAAGCTGCTCGAATTTGCTCCAACCCACTCACAAATCTGCTTCTAACCTACTCCAATCTGCTAACTCCTAGTCAAACCTGCTAATACCTATTCTTTGCTGGTCAAATCTGGTCAAACCTTCTCGAACCTGGTACCTGCTCATCCAACATGCTCATGATGAACAGGTCTAAAACACAGATGAAAGTTAACTAGCTTAGGTTATTAGCAGAATTTTTTTCCCCTTGAGAAGATTAAGCAATGCTGCTGGATTTGAGTACTGCTGTGAGTTTCCTAATGTCTTAGAACATTTCATAGTTAGGGCTCCTCATTGTAACTCTACCTTGCATAGTCAACTGGTATTATTAAAATGATCTAGTCCAATTGCAATTAAAGTCTTGTGATATCTTCTAGGATTTGATTATCTTCTAGGGTGTAGTAAGCAACTATCATAGTCACGACTGAAGACATATAATCATTACACTTGCAGCTTACCCGATGTAACTGGTTTAGATTGTTTTCCTTCTTGATCCCTTGCAGATTCCCTCAAATTTATTGCCTTTTATTTTCACTGATATGCTGCTTTTGTTAATGCCAGTCTTTTTTTTAAAAATTTTTGGATTTTTGGAATGTAATAATCTGAGCTTTGTGGGTAATTGAAACCAATAATCCAACATTAAGAAATAGGTTCAAGTGCTCCGAACTTTGATGGTATTTATTTTCAATAGTATAGGGATCATTTTAGAATTTAGATTATATTTTCAGGCATTTGAACTTCAAAATGAATATGAATAATTTGAATTTTATATGTTTGTGTTGTTTTAGAGGCAATATCATTTGGAATTGCCTGAAAAAATACAATCTAAAATGACTATATACTACTAAAATAAATATTCTCAAAGTTCGGAGTGTCGGAGCTTTTTTCTTAAGGATAGATTATTAGTTTTCACCACCCACAAAGTTCACATTATTATATTCCTTAAATCCTTTTTTGTTTGTCTTATATTATTTAGCATCCTCAGACCACTAACATATGATTTTGTAGATGCTTCTTCGACAGTTTTTGCAGTGGGCTGGTGATGCTTGTTATCCTCTTGTATTATTCTGGCATCTCTTATCTGCCGTTCCATGCTCCTACCTAGCCTCCTCCTCCTCCACCTTGTTTCTTTTTTTGGGGGAGGGGCGTGTTGTCAGATGTAGTCTGCCTTAACCCTGAACTACACCTGAATTGCAGGAAGGTTGTTTCATTTCACCCTAGATTAAAAACAGTTGACTAGGGACTTGTTCATAAAAAAATAAGCAAAGGACAATATGACCGTATTAGGTCTGCTCCTTTAGTTCATTGTAATCCAAGCTGAAAAAAGTGCCGAAAAGGGACTTATTTGTACTGTCTATGCCCCATAAATAATCCATATCACCCACAATTACATTGAATTGTCCAGCATCCACTATGGTTTGCTGTACTCATTATTTCTTCATCCGTACATTACCACACCTATTGGCCATCTGGGACAGGTTAAAGATAGAGCATATGCTCAACTAATGAGTTCGTAAAAGTACAGCATTCCGCCTATCATATACTTTGCTTGAATGATCACCTGAAAACACAGGTTACTGTCAGATTATCCTCATTCCTTACGTCAGTTAAGTGTCATCGGGTTATTTGCATTGTTCGTGTTTGCATTACCTAGCTGCTTCTTTTGTTGAAGGAAAAGGGTTTCATCCTGCAGTACTATTTCTGGTTGAATTATCAGTAGATATGACCTTGTTCAGGCAAGTAGCTCATGAAACATATAGATGTTCAAGATTTTCAAGATTTCATGCCTTCTTTTCTGGGATAAGAAATGAAAGCTTCTTTGTTGTCTATGTTGTTTGTCATTTAGATCCTGCCAGCTGACGTCATCACTGTGTACTCTGCAGTCCTGGATATTGATTCTGTTGGGACATTCACGATGTGCCGTGAGGCACTCAAATATCTCAAAAAAGGAGGCCCAGGAAGAACTTCATCTACTGGCGGGTTAATATTGAATATAAGTGCTACCTTGCACTACACTGCTGCCTGGTATCAAATCCATGTATCTGCAGCGAAGGTCAGTAAACATATCTTGCTGTTTTGAGTTCTTGATTCCTTGCTTATTTGTTTTTTACCCCCCCCCCCCCCCCAAATTTGGCCAGATTGTTTTAAAACTCATGGCTTGGTGTTTTTTGTAGGCAGCTGTTGATGCGACTACTAGAAACTTAGCATTGGAGTGGGGAACAGATTATGATATTAAAGTCAATGGTATTGCACCTGGTCCAATTAGTGGTACGCCAGGGATGAGTAAGCTTGCACCTGAGGAGATGACAAACAAAGCTAGAGATTACATGCCGCTCTTTAAAATTGGAGAGAAATGGGATATTGCTATGGCTGCTGTATACCTTGCCTCAGATGCAGGTGGGTAACTTGCTTTTTACCTTTCTTACCATCATCAGTATGCCTGAGATATCAATGCATGCTAACTTACATATGCATCAATCCTCCACTATGACCAAAGACAAGCACATAAGAAATGTTTCGGTGAAGTTCCTATGCCCTTTGTGCAAAGTGCAAACTAGAAGATGGCATCATTTTTATGATAAGGAAAGCAACATACATTAGTATAACAGGCAAGCATCCTACAAAAGGACTATGTCCATCCAAAATAGAACCTATCTAGAGCATCTACAACAGCAAAAGAAGATTTGCAAAAGGTTGAAGCATCCCAAGACTAAAGAGTCTTGATTAGATTATCTTTGATGTGCTGAAGAGGTGTCTTGGCAATCTTGATGACTCTTTTGTTTCTCTCATGCCAAATACTCCCAAACATGGCATGTCCGATGGCATTAGCTAGAATATTAGCATTGCGGAGAACTAGGCTTGAAGTTTTCATTTGGAAATCCAGGGTTCAGTTTATGAGTGATCAAATTCATTAAATTTGAGTGGTTAGTATGCTTATCTATTGTATTTTGCCTTAAGAATGCATGGCTGTGTGAAATACAACTACGAAAGCAACACCTAGTATGAGTCTTAGCACGGTGCAGTGTGGGAAGGCCAATGTACACAAATGAAGCTCTGAAGAGGCTTTTGTTATTTAAAAAAAGGCTGTTTCCTGCATGATTGTGTTAGATGCCAGTATGGATTTCGTCTTTCAGTGAGTTGCCGACATTCGTGGCTGTGTACTAGAAGACCCACTTGTAATACACTTAGTAAACCATGTCGAAACATGATCACAGTACCATTTGAATCTCAAAGAACCTTTGAAATCGCCATTTGAGGTTTTCTCAAGTTTCAAATGGTTTTCCGTTTCTGGTTTTTGGCAGAACTGGGGGAAGAATAATTTCTGTTTGAAAAAGAATGAAGTTGATTTTCCTTTTCTCCCACGAAAATTCTGCGTCTTAACTCCGCTAATTCTTACAGAAATGACCTTTGCATGTGATGATGGAAACATATAAATTTCTGCACACAACTCTGCCAAGTGGCTATTTTAATTCCCCTAACACAAGCCCTTGCTGCACAGTGCAGGCCATGCATTCTTGGAAGTTGAATTTTTTCTTAAAATTTTTTTTCCCCGCCAGGGGGGGGGGGGGCGCAGCGGATGGGTATAATTTGACAGAGTGAGATGGCTGATTTTTGTTTCCACAAGGTTGGCAGCAAGATTACTTGACTACTTGGCTATTCCAGTGGTAAGTGGTATAGTATATACCACTGCATTCTTTATACTTGCAAGGGATGGGTGCTTTCATACAAGGAGGCAGGGAAGGAAGGAGATTTGGAGGGGTAGGTTGGAACTTTCAGAGTGTTGGCTGATGTTGTCAGTTGTATAGCAGAGAGTATCTCCCCGCTCCCCCCCACCAGGCAATACGTTTGTAGCAACCAGACAGTCTTTAGCACCTTTTTAGGCAATACAGGATGCAGGCAGGGGCCCCCCCCCCCCCGAAAAAAGACCAACAAAAACAAGAGAAAAGAAAAGAGAAGACCTGCGTCTTAAAAATTAGAGAGTTTACATATTCAATCTTGTCGCATACACTAGTAGGTCAAGATTATCGGTAAAATGAGTGCGCTGGAAATAGAGAATCAGTCTGATGATGGTATACCAAACTCACCTAGGCATCTACAAGTTAACTTGCCTTCATGAAATTCCAATAAAGCGAAAATATTCTGATTTTCTTAATCTTTATTCCTGGAAGATATGTATTTCTTTTTTTGTGGTTTGGAAGTATGCAATCACATTCTGAGAGCTCTGCCCCTAAACAAAAAGAGTCAAGACAGTTTTAAAACCTCTCTCTGTGGATAAGCTATTGGTCATACACTGAAGTCGTCCAAGAGGTAGTGATGATATAACAGCTAGTGAACTCCTTTTTTTTTTTTTGGGCAGTGTGTGCGGGTCTAGAAGGTACGAGAAGCAGCAAAGTCTGACAGATGAATGTTTAGTCATTTGACATTGTGCTTTGTTTGCTTTCCATTTTTTTGTTTTATGATGAGTAAGCAAAAGTTGTAAAGATACCTAGGGGGTGCTGCCCATTTACAAAAGGGGCAATCACAAAACATCATGCCCTCAAGCTCTCTTGCATAATATTATCTACAAACTCTGAAAAGGTCAAGTTTACAGGACCATTGAGTGCTTGACTCCAAACTATACAAAATTATCAAAAAGTAGACCTTAAAATATTGGAAGGACATTTCTTCGCCCTTAGAAGTATGTTATTTTGTTTCCTTCCAAGTAGTCCACCAAATAGCTGTAGGGATCATCTTTCAAACACTTGAAACCCACTTCTTTTTCATCCTTCTTCTCCAAGCCTCTTACTCATCTTTGAACTTCGAAGGTTGAACCCAACTATCTCTTATCAAGGAGAAAGCCAAGTGCCAAAGCTAGGAGACCCAATGACAATGCACAAGGAGGTAGTAGTGGACTGATTCTTCTCCCTCATGGGATGTAGAACATTTACCTGGCCCATAAAACTTCTTCCAAGGAAGTTCTCCATGGGAATTTTTCCTTTGGGAGTCGCACAAGCCAAAAAGGGAGCTTTTAGAGGAGCTGTTGACTTCCAAATGGCCTTGGTTGGAAAATTGGAATGTGATGTAGAATGCTTTGAGAGCAATTTCTACACCAAGAAACTCACACACAAAATACGAGAACTCTCACAAATATTTCTAACAATTCAATTTAATTTCATTCGAGACTGTCTTTTCTCAAGTACGAGGAGGTTTATGTGGGATTCATTACAATTGAAAAAAGAATAGAACATTTCTTAGAAGATAATGAAAAGCTAAAATAGGCTAGGAAATAAAATAAGACTAAGATTGTCATCCTAAAAGAGAATCTCTAGGTTCTGAAATCTCCTATGCTTCTTGGAATAAACACTGCGATAAAATTGCTTAGGAAATACTGCATCATTCTCCCAACCCGAAAAGAACTCAATTCCGACGACTTCTCTTAGAGGTACTACTATACTAGAGTAGGATTCAAATCACGAAACTCATCTTCAGTAATCCAAGAAAGATTTGACTAGGGCCGACCTGATCATTGCACAAGGACGATGGAACTCACCACGAGAAGATGACACAAACTTGTCATGTAGCACCGCCTCAATGTCAGTATGTGACTGGGGCAAAGGGGGAAACCTAGGGGGTTGAGTACTTGCAGAAACACCAAAAGGAAGACAAGGAGGCTCATAAGTAATGAAGAGTGAGATCCTCCATTTTGAAAATAGAACTAATACCCAAACTATTAGGGAGATCAAGTACATATGCATTAGATTCGAATTTTTCAATGATTTGGTAAGGTCCTATAGTACGAGTGTGAAGCTTATTGAAGGACTTTTTGGGTAGTCATTCGGGTCGAATCCGAGCCATAACAAAATCATGTACCTCAAAATTCACAGGTTTACGACGCGTGTGAGCGGAAAGCTTATAATTGTTACTACTTAAAGCAATTTTGCGTCGAATCTTAGCATGCAAGTCATGAATATGCTGTGCAAATATGGATGTAGGTTGTGACACTCGGGCATCAGGTGGTAGGGGAATGAGGTTAGCAGGGGTGTTAGGCGAGTAATCATGGACAACCTCAAAAGGGCTCTTACCTGGGGACCTAATGACTTAATGACTGCATTTCTTCCCAAGGCATAGTTACACAGGAAGCCATTCATTCCCATACGTGAAATGGGGATGTGGAACGCTACTTCTAAGGAATCGGGTACGTGGGGGTACATTTTTAGGTACATGTGTATAATATTTCCCCAATAATTTTTGATTTCTTTTAGCGGTAGTAGATAATAACATACTAATTGGTATATCCTTTCAACGGAAAATTCATACTTCACTCAGATTAGTAAACTCCCAAACATTGGAATCTGCGTAAATAGGTTGTCAGAATGCCATGGAATACCGAGCATATAGGGAGTAGTAAATGAAGACCTTTGTTACTGTGGTTATCTGAAATACTAAAACATGATAGATACAAACACAAACACAGGGTATTAAAGAGACATGGGTTTTGTGGAGCCTAGCCCTCCCTCTCTACCCACCATCATCATTAAAACAAAAGAGCAACTCTATCACATAGCCATCTGTCACTCGGTCTCCTTCCATTGTGTTTTCTCCCTCCTCATGCCAAGTTCTCTTCCAGATCTGGGATGCCGCCATCAACGAACTGGGTTGCAATCCACCTCGATCCCGATCGTCTTTGACCACCGTTCTCGAACGCATGAACCGGTTTGCGGTTCCAGGGGACAACCCGTGAACCGGGTAATTATGTCCAAAGGTTGTGATAACAACTTCAATTTGCATCCATTTACCCAGCTATTTGACGATGAAAGGCTGCAGAAAATTTCAAAATAGTACCACACACAATCTTCATAAGATCTTCCAGAAACTTGACATCCTTATCAGACACGATGGAAGTGGGAAGGCCATGCAATCGAACAACATCTCAGAATGACTAATTTAGTAGCATGCGAATCTTAGTCTTGCTACAGGAAATAAAATGGGTCATCTTAGAAAACTTATCGACCACAACCAAAATCGAATTAAGACCATAAGATGTCTTAGGCAGACCTATTACAAAGTTTGTACTAATGTCTTTCAAAGGAGTATATGGGATTGGAAGAGGAGTGTGAAGTTCAATATTGTATCTCTTAGTTTTAGCTAACTGACAAGTGTGCATTGAGACACAATGCGATAGACATCTTTTTTGAGAGAGTGCCAATAGGAGAAATCTGCGACCAAGGCAATGATATTATCTTTACCTAGGTGGCCGGCTAACCCCCTCAGCAAGCATCTCTCAAATTAAGAAGTCTCAAAACGATGTCTTAGTCATGCATAACTTAGAAGCTTGAAATAGGTAATCATCATGAACGACAAGGTTAATATGGTGGCTGTGGATTCCAACCAAAAGTTTTGTACAAATGGGTGAAAAGTAAGGACCAGAGGTGTAAGGACCTTTGAGCTTGTCAAAACCTTGAACCTCAACTTGTCTGTAAAAGATAACTAATGCGACTGAGAGCATCAACAATCTTGTTCTCATCACTGGATTGTGCTTAAGCACAAAGGAATGCTCACTAACATACTTGACCCACCTAGCATGCTTAGGATTGACACTAGATTGAGAATTCCAGTGCTTAAAGGTATCATGGTATGAAAACAGAACAAATTCTTGAGGTAAAAGGTAATACCTCCAATGGCGAAGGGACTGAAGGAGAGCATATAACTCTTTCTCATAGGTGATTTTCTCATAGGTGTTATACTTAATTTGCCTAGACTCACTGAGCTTTTCGCTAAAGAATGCTGGAGGATGTCCCTCTGGACTCAAGACTCCACCAATGCCATACCAAGAAGCATCACAAGCAACCTCAGCGTGCCTAAGGATTGGAGCAGACACCATCCTATCCTTGATTTTGTTAAAGAAGACGTTGCTTTAGGAGTCCACTAAAATGATCCTTTCTTCAGGCATTCTGTAATGGGAGCTATGATAGAACTAAAGTGCCTAATGAATCTCCTATAGAATGATACAAGGCAATGGCAGCTCCTTGCCTTAGGTCTTGGGTTCAAGCCATTCCCTAATGGCTTTCACTTTGTCAGGATAAGTAGAGATATCTTAGCATACACAATGAACCCTAAAAGAGAACTTGGGTTAGAGAAAGACACTTTTTTAGATTAGCAAAGAACTTTGCCTCTATAAGAATACAGAAAAATTGCCTAAGATGCTAAATATGTTGCTCCTGAGACTTGTTATATACCAAGATGTGATAAAAAAAAATCACCAAGAACTTCCACGAACTTCCCTAATAATGGTTGTAGAACATGAGTCATGAGCCTCATAAATGTGTTGGGAGTACTAGACAACCCAAACAACATCACTTTCCATTCAAATAGGCCATCCTGGGCCTTAAAATTAGTTTTTCGTTCATCCCCTACCTAATGCGAACCTGCAAAGGTCTATCTTAGAGAACCAGCTAGACCTAGCAAGATAACCAAGTATGTCATCTAACCTTGGAATGGGGAATTTATATTTTACAGTGATCTTGTTAATAACTTTGCTATTGACAGACATTCTCCAAAAGCCATCTTTCTTAGGAGTAAGACGGGCAGAAATCGCATATGGACTCAAGGGATGGCGAACAACGCTTATAGACAACAATTCCTTAACCTACCAGTCCAACTCAACTCTCTCAATAGGGTTTAGCTTATAATGGGGAAGGCTAGGGCAGATAGGACCCGGGGACTAGGTCAATGGCATTTTTTATGTCCCTAAGGTAAAGGTAACTCACCAGGGAGCTCATCAGAAACAATATAGACAAACTTCTAAGTAACTTATCAATCTCATATGGGATTCCTTAAAGGGGGAGACATGAGTGGGAGAGCTAGGGAAGAAAATAGGCTAGCCCCCTAGTCAAGATTGTTAGATAGAACTCCTCAGAGTGTCCCAGTCTTTACGAGTTCTATGGCGAAGAAGGAAAATAGTTTTTCTAGGTGGAGGAGACACACTGATGGGAGATGAGAAAGTCGGGGAGGGTTTGGGACTCCGGGAAGGCAACTCTTTGGGTTGACACGGGTGAAGAGTGATACTCCTATGCAGGTACCTAAAGGTATATGTGTTATCTCTTCCATGATGTGAGACATTGGAATCATAAAGTCAAGGACGACCTAGGAGGATAGGAGCAACATTCATTAGGACATCATATAAAATCTCGCTTTTGTAACCACCAATCTGGATAGGACCTTACACCTATGGGTACCTATCAAGTTGGTCATATTGACTCATGCTACTTTGAAAGGGTGGGGATAAGGCTCTACCTTAAGGCGACATTGGTATATGGCAAACAAAGCAACAACGTTCAAAGTGCTGCCACTATCGATAACCATTTTCATAAGAGTCGCCCCACACCTAATAAGGGTATAAAAGAATAGTGGTAGGTTTCCACTCATCGTTCAAGATTGGGTTGGCCAAAAGACATCTAGTAACTCCAAGATGTGCATCATAGAGAAAGCTATTTTCAACATCAACAAGATCCTCAAAGCCTCCTTTAGGGAACAACCTCTTACTCAAGTTCAAGCAGTTCACGTGACTCATGGTCATGCTCTAATGCACGGGTACAAAGGGGGCACTCAGAAGCATAATAACCTTTAACCTTTCCCACGATGGCTAAAACACCAGAAATTGTTCACGAGATTACGGGAAGTAGCAGGGGTTGCACTAGCCGGCGAGACTACTCTAAGTGGGACTTGAAAACTATGGCCCTTAGAGGTTGAAGCACTCGCGGAAGACTCACTCATCTTAGGAATAGATTGGCCACGGCTCCTAGAGGAGGGAGTAGAATGTCTTACCAAGTAAAGCTTGTTAAGTTTTTCAACCTTTAAAGCTGAA
>JACYFF010031958.1:23614886-23652426 GCA_017589665.1 Selenicereus undatus | reverse complement strand
GAATGTACTTACTGAGATTAATCTAAATTGCAATAATAATAACAGCAATAAGCAATCGCTATGGACACAACAGAGCACAAAAACCGATTATGGGTTATTGATATGCCTCAAATGTAACAGGGAAAGTAGAGCAGGAAAATCAGGATTAATGCAAGTGCTTGAAAAACCAAGTAATCAGATAGTAGGCTAATTTTTGTAGCAAAAAATCCAAACAAATACCGAAGTAATTTGAGTTCCTTGTACTTCTTAGTGATTTGCAAGTAAGGACTTAATCCCACACCTTCCACAACAGCAAGGTTGTTTTGAGAGTGGGTGGAGACAGGCCGACAGTATGTGGCATGGTGGAAGTAATAGCAACGCAGCCCACGACATAGAACAGTGAGAGCGACTGTGCAGCAACACTTATGGCAGCGACACACCAGCACGAACAGTAGCAACAGAAGGCCCATGAACAATAGCGACAAACACCTAGACAAACACCTAGTGACTGTGTCTGGCGCAAGGGGGGTCGGTGGTGACAGGACAGGACGGGAGAGGCAAGTGGGTTTCGAAGGGGCAAGGGGGTTTCGGTCCTCTTTGTTACTAACCGAAGTCAGCGAGGCTGCCAATTTGCACGCACGAAGTGGTTCGTTACTTAGGATTGCGGTTTGGTGGCTAAGCAATTGAGGCAAAATTCGATGCTATTTACCTTGATTGTTTTGGGGGTTTAGGACGACATTTAATGGGTAATCAAGGGTTTAGATCAATTTTGGTGGATTGTGATTGGTGAAGATCAAATTTGAGGTTTTAGGATTGAAAATTTAGGCAAAATGGGGCTTAGGGTTTAGGGTTTGTGAATTTTAGGGGTTTAGGGTTCCGGTAATGGAGCACCGTCGGCAACGGTTGGATGATGGTCGATCGGGGATGGCGAGTCAAGGGGTGGTGGCGGATGGCAGGGACCGACAGCCTGGTGGCGGGGTAGGGATCGACAACCTAGGGGCGGGGTTGAGCGTTGGTGTACACGTCTAGGGTTTCTAAGTTGGAGGAATTCAGGTTTTTTTTTTTTTTTGGGTAAACGATGATTGGAAAAAATGGAAAACACCAAGGCAGCGCCAAAAATCGTGAGTTGTGATACCAAATTGATGTAGGACGCTCTAAGAGCAATTCCTGTATAGGGAAGCAATTGTGTAGGACGCTCTAAGAGCAATTCTTACACTGGGAAAATTCACACAAGAATTCTCAAATATTTCAATTCATTCAAGTCTATCCTTCTAATGCAGAATTGGGAGTTTAAATTGAAAAAGGATCTAAACATTAGGAAACTAAGAGATAATGTAATAAAAAAGATATTGTTCCTTGCTAAAAAAGATAATGAAAATATATTCTATTATTAAAAAATAATTTCTAAATTTCTAAACTTTTATTTTCTGTGATACCCCATCACATTAAAACTGGAAAAAAGATTAGAAAATATTTTAGAAGATAACGAAAAGCTAAAATAAATTAGGAAATAAAATAAGACTAAGATTATTATCCTAAAACAATCCCCAAGTTCGGAAATCTCTTATGGTTCCTCGAATATACATTGCCATAAAAATTGCTTAGTGCTTAAGAGATATTGCATCAGATCGACTTGCCCATGAAAAGTTTTACAAAAACTCTTGATGATGCTGGATCCCTTAGAGTGATAAGGCCAAACGGTCTCATCAATGCCTGGAGGCAAAATATTCTTATCTGCACGTAGCGCAAGGAGATTGCAAACGTCTTCTTTCCCCGTCATTAGGGCTTCTTATGAGACATAAGTTGTAGGGGCTTTGGTCCCCATCCCAAGAAATTGCTTTTTCATGAACCATTGCCTTTTTGAAACAAGCCATCCTAAAAAAATTGGAAAATTGAGTCTTAAGAGAACAATCTATGTAACTATACTCAAAATTGGGTGATTACACCTTGGCTGGAGACTTGGTAATCACTCATTGGATGTGAATATTGTTTTTTTTTTCTTTTCTAAATTATTTATTTCAGAGATTAATTAAGATGTATTAGCGAGAGTAATTATATCAAATTAATGAAGGCATTCAACTCATAGGTTTCACTTTGTATTGGGAAAGTTACTAAGTCCTCAATTTTGTGTTTCATCTTTTCTTTTCTTTTTTTTTTAAATTAAGCGTTATTATCTTTTTAACACCTTTGTGAATTTTATATTCATAATTTTAATATTATAAGTATAATATAAAATCATAGATCAATAATATTAGAAATATCATTTTGAAAAATTATGGTTTAAAGTAAAATAATTTTATTATAGTTTCCTTAATATATATTTTATGAATATTTTAGTTCGGCAACTTAATTAAAAAAAAATCAAGTTTTAGTTGTAGTCTTAATATTAATTAAGAATAAATAAAATAGCTATTAGCTCTCCAATTTTCCTTAATGATTGGGTACTTTTCCGATCTCAATAGGGAAGTATATTTGATTAATGATATCTTAAATTTCTTTGAATCAAACATTTGTAATTGATAGATATAACTTGGGGTTCTTCATTTAACTTATTTTAACTTATTATGTTTCTGTTAATTTCATTATCTTAACCTTAATTAATTGCAATACCTTTTTTCCCTTTTAAAAGGAAAGGCGGTGTAATTATTATTAGGGGGTGATAGGGCAAGTTAGTGATGGATTCTAGAAATTATGTTTCACAATTTGAGGACAAAGGAGCATTAATGGCTATATTAACTTTATATATTTCAATTGTTGACTTAAAATTATATTGGGCATTTAGACTATTATTTATCAAAATAGTTAATTTATTTTGGTAGATGACAATAAGGATTTTGCCTGATAATATATTTATTATGTAATAAATTAATTATTGCCTACGTATTGGCTTATTAGATAGAAATTTGTTGCAACTCAAAAAAACAAAAAAGATAGAAATTTGTTGAAGTAGAAAACTATACCAGTTCATGTGAAGCATGGGTTTAGCATTGGTCCCCATAGTAAACATCATGCCGAAACAATACCCTAGATCCATTCAACCGCAAAATACACTAAGGTTCTGAAAATACTCCAAACTGACTAGGATTTCCAGCATCCTACCTTATGGGCATTCGGACTCTTCTTGCTCCACCACCCTTGTTTAGTTGTGATCACCTTTCTCACAGAGCATTCCCCTCTTCTACTCTCCAGTAAAAGTCTCATTGTTGGCATTTCGCAACTTGGAATGTTTCATTGAGTTAGCCTTTATAATCAGTTTTTCAGGCTTTAATAAACGTGAACACTTAAAATGCATGTTGGAAAAAAGCAGCTTCTACAACTTTTGGATTAATAGTGGACTATAACAAGATGTCTAATTACGTGGTGTTTCGTTTCTTTCTTGTGGAGTGATTAATGATACTGTCATGCGATTCAGATTCAGGTTCTGATTGGAATAACTTCTCTGCAATATTCATGTTGGGTTTCTGTACATGGAAATGCCCTCCCTTCCCCACCCTCTCCTCCAGAAAACAAAAAGAAATTGTGACTTGTGAGAAATTATGACAACAATTGAATGATTTATTGGTTATCTTGTTGGTACATTCTTTTTCTTTAGAAAAATCACCCCTTATGATGATCGATCGTGTTAGCAGCTAGCATTATTATTGTTTGGGCTTTGGCATTCTACATCAAAGCGTTGTATGCGCCTCCCAAAACACAGAATAACACAAAAATTGACAACATTTTCATCTTTCCAGGTAAATACATCAATGGAGCAACACTGGCAGTAGATGGCGGACTCTGGCTGAGCCGGCCACGCCATGTGCCTAAGGACGAAGTGAAGCAACTTTCTCGGGTGGTTGAGAAAAGAGCAAGAAATGCACCTGTTGGGCTTCCTAGAGGCAAGCTATGATTAAATAATGAACCCTGGCAGGTTAAAGGTTAAAGTCTTTAGCTGCCTTATATCTGCAATCTCAAGCCTATTATGTGATAATAACAATCGTTTGCAAATATTGTAATTGCAACGTACCTCCATTACATGCATGCATTTCAAAGCGTTCCCTATCATTCTATTTTGCAAGTGAACTTTGACAGTGTCCATAAGTCCATTATGCACTTGGTTCCCCCTTTGCGTTGTTGAGCTAAGATTGGTGAACTGAAAAGGGGGGCGGGGGGAGGGGTGTCTAATGTTTGTTGAGCATGTAGTTACTGCAAATATCCCTTGATTTGCTCATTGAAGAGTGAAAAACTGTACCAAACAAATTTAGTCTCGTTAAGATCTGGAGGTCATTTGGTGTACTTGCATAAATGGCGTGTGACGTAAGCAGTAACTAAGGGTGGGTTGGGAGATGTTTTAGGCTTATACTATGCAGTCTGTGCTGCATATGAAGGAGCATGTGAGATCGGAAATGGTGATGACACCTTTTATTTAAATTTTTTTTTGGGAGGGAAAGTAGGCTAATCCGGTTATTGATAAAAGATCCATTAGTACATAACTCGAAATTGGCTTAGACAAATCTTCAGTCAAACGTGCTCAGACCGTGAAGGAATAATCCTTGTCAAGTGATGGGACAACTGCATTCATGTTGCTTTTAACATGAAACATGACACTAATTATAGAACTGAGAGTTGCTAGCAACGAAAAAAGTTCATCAAGAATCAAATCAAAATTGCTAATAATAATAATAATAATAATAATAATAATAATAATAATAATAATAATAATAATAAGAGGCTTGTTTATCCTTTGAATTGGTGATAGACAATCAGACTCAATGATACTCTTCTGGAGATGAAAAATTCTTGCCAATTGGACCCCCAAGAGTGCAGCTTTAACTTCAGCCACATTTGTAGGCCAGGAGGTCTGTTGGGATAAAATTTGCAAGCTAGGGAGTCTTAGGCTTTAGAAAGATAGAAGCAGTTAATAGTGCCTTCTTAGGTTCTGTTCGGCAAAATTAGTTATTTATGTAGCTGATAGCGTTTTCAATTTAGCTGTTAGCAAATAGTTGTTTAGATGAGCGGTTGAAACAAACGTGTTTGGTAAATTTAGATGTTGTGTTAGTTGATTAATGTAAATTGACATATAAGGATATAAATAATTTTCAAATATAAAATTTGCAAAGGATATATTTGGCTTAAAAATATAAAACGCTACTTCTGAATGTCAAAAGCTAATAATATTAGCTTTTCAAAAAACGCTGCTTAAAACGATAAATACTACTTGAAATGTTAGTCAAAACACTACGTTACTGAACACTAGAAATTAATTGATTAGTGTATTAACCTAGTTAAAACACTAAATGCGACTCAAAATGCTATTACTGGATACGACCTTGAGCAAATCAACATGGAAGTTCTTTCATGACCGAACCCTTTGGGTAGAGCAGATGAGTGCTAATGCTAAACTAATGAAAACTTTTTCAATGTGGAACCAAAACAATTCGACTCGTAGTCGTGGGCGTGGAAATGTATTCTCAGGAATTGAAACCAGTTTCGAAAAGGAATAAATAGAAAGTTGGAGACGGAAAGAATACTAATTTTTTGCTATGTTCTGCAAATGAGAGCTTAGCTACAATGATTAGCATTACAGATACCTCATTAATTGACTCTTCTCTTAAGGTCTCACACGTTATCATGAATACAAAAGAGTGGGGCGTCACTAAACCAAAAATTTTAGTTGATGATTCTCACCCTTAGCTAAGTTTAGCAACGTGAATCCCATTTAATCCTATTCTTGGCTCCATATATTGGGGTCTATTAGGAAATTGTGATTTCTCCACCAAGAGTTTAACTTGTGCTATCCATGGTCTGAAAAAATTCCCCTCCATAGGAATTTAGTTGGATTTGAAACTTATATATGTTGGGGAGATCCAAGGAGGGAGCCCACTTCAACCAAGGTCCATGGCAACAAGCCCAAGTGAGGTTCCATCCTAAAACCAATTGGTAACAGGAGGAGTAGGCCACTTGACTTATATACCGTGACCCTTCATTTCAAACTCTCGATATGGGACTTCTTTACTCATGTGGGGAGCGGAAGCCTTTACCAAGGTGTCAAGCCACCATCAAAAGCTTATTCACGCCATCGAGCCACGCTGTAGCACACGTATTACCGCTCAATCAACAACTACGTGTCACTTCACCAAACTCGTCCATGGGGTCCACCATGCCACACCTTTTGTCGCCTAACCAAACGCACAATCAGTTCTGATACCACTTGTTGGGGAGATCCAAGGAGGAAGCCCACTTCAACCAAGGTCCATGGCAACAAGACCAAGTGAGGTTCCATCCTAAAACCAATTGGTAATAGGAGGAGTAGCCCACTTGACTTATATACCATGACCCTTCTTTTCAAACTCTCGATGTGGGACTTCTTTACTCATGTGTAACATTCCCAACAAGATAGTATGCCTAATTTAAAATTTTTCTTTGGCAACTATGTCATGCATCACTCCATACTAGGGGAACTCTCATGAGAAGAGGATTGTAAATTGACTAAAATTCTCCTGTTTGTAATATTGAGATTGAAGATGCAGAACACCTATCCTTAGGTGTAAAACTACCTAAGATGTTTGGAGGCTAGCAAATTGCCATAATTGGGTCACCATTAATGTACCTTCTAACCCTCTTCAGAATGTACAAAAATGATTATCTAGTTTAAGATAATCTAATCCTCCCGTTAAGATGGATAGACTACTTGTACTTCTATGGAGCACATGAAAAACTAGGAATAATACCGTATTTTGTAATGAAGTACCTAATCCAGTAACTACATTATTAAGAGCAAAAAAAGCTAGCGCCAACGACCCAACCTAATTCTTTTAGCCACCAATTATAAGAAAACACATTGGATAGCATAGAGGTAACACAAAAGGAGGATACATAAAAAAACAACTTTGATGGATCCAAAACTTCTCGAAGAGCAGTAGGAGGCTTCATAATTCATAGTTGGGAAGGAAGATTCAGTTAGACAGTGTCATTCAATCTAGGAGTAGCAATACAAGCAGGGTTCATTGATGTTCATATCGAAGGACATAACAAAATTTTCATTCAAGTAGTACAGGTCACATTCAAGCACCGTGGGAGATCCAAGGTCTGATGTAGAATGTTAGTAATTACCTTGAGTTTGTAGAAATGTTATTATTACTTATGTTTTTGGACAGGAAAACTATGTAGTGGATTGGCTTGCCAAGCATGGATTATCATTACATTCCACAGTAGTGTGGTATGAGGTCCTTCATAGGCACTTGCTTCGTACCCTCTATGAGGATAATTTAGAGAAAACCTTTGAAAAAATGACTCATTAGATTGTATTACTTACCTTTCTTTTTTTCTTTTTTTTTTTAAAAAAACACTTGCGGTAGTTCGAACCGTTTTGATAGCAGCAGACACCACATTCCCTTTTCCATCTCTTGCAAGCACACCCATGCCTACCCAACCATCTTGCTAAATAGATGCATCAACTTTCAATTTGATAATTCCGTGTGAAGATGCTTGCGATGCAGAACTTAACGAGACACCTTCTACGCTTGCCATAGACTTAGAATTGCTTCCATGAGTGACTTGATGTCCTCCACCAGTCGCTTTCTGCTGTTGACAATTTAGCCCACCTGTGTGTTCCTAGTAATAAACACAGGCTTATTCATACATAATACTAGCCAAGCATAGGGCACAGGGGTACTCCAAGCATTACCTTAGAATCCAGGCTACTCAGAGCATCCTTCACTAGATCACATTCAAAAATGGCACGCCAAGGATACTCTCTCCTGTTATTGTAACGAGTGCAACCTTACATTGCGAGATACGGCATGCATGAGCAGGATTTTTTGGCCAGGATATGTGCACAAAATGGAGATGATACATGGGTGGGTAATTTGTACTTTATTGACCATTGGCTTTAACATTCGGTTGTCCATCAAACATGTTAACGCTTTTAGAAAGTAGGAAATTTCGACTTCAAGTGGTTTCTATCTCATGAACATTCTTTTTTACGGAATGGATGCATGCTATAAGTCCATAACTAGAGAGAATTAGGTTTGGATAAACCGAAAAAAGGGAGGCGGGGGAGGGGAAGGGGAGGGCTTAATTTTCATATCTGATGTGAACTTCTTTTACAAAAGATAGCTCTTGATCCAGAGTTTTTTTTGTTAAAAAAATAAAATAATACCATTTTGAATCCAATGTAATTTGTGACAATCCACATGACCAATGTTAAAATCATTTGAAATCTAATCATATATTTACTTTTTAATCATTATTAGTATATATCATATTAATATAAATATTTTTACTTCATCATATATTTTCAACTATTAATACTGTATTTATATACAAAACTTGTAGAAAGAGGAGCATAAGATCGTAAACAAAAACAATAATAAAATTGTGAGTCTTGATTTTACGGGTTTTGGGGAGATTTTGCTGTAGACAACTTTATCTATACGTAACAAGATCGATTTTAATACGCTTAGGAAAACAGAAGCATGAATAATGTGCCATAAACTTTACCTACATTAGGTTGCCTTCAAAAGCCTTTACTCAAATGTTTTTGGTGTACTTACATATATGCTATAGTATCAATTAATGATATTTAATTAAGAGAGACAGATGAATTATTTATGTTATTTAATTCTCATAAAATTTTCAATTACCTCAAATAATGACATTTTTATATAGTTTTCCTATTTTTTCTTCAGAATGGGAATCCTAACATAAATTTCAAATTAGATACAAAGGTTTTAATGAAATATTTCATAGCAAAACGTCAAAAAAACAAAGCTCTAAAAATAAAACACCCTTGAACTTTTGGTCAATGTCGTTAGAAAATGCCCCTCGACATTAAAAATGCGATGAATTTGACTTATACTATTTATCTACATTAATTTATGACATGTGTTTGCCTACATGATATGGCAAGATTATGAAAAAATGAATGCCACATAAGCACATTGTTACATATATAAATAATGTAATTCATTAGAAAAATTGCATAATCTAATTACTTCATGCATGTTAGGTAAAACAATCCCATAATTTTTTTGAGAAAATAGTAATTTTACATTAACTCAAAACTTATCGGATGATGACCTATAATCAAATGTCACATTAGAGCATCTCACAATAATTTAATTTATTAAATCACAAACATTTTCTCAAACTTGATCCACAAAAATGACCAAGCCAAAATGTAATTTATCTAAACCAACTTTTAGAAATAATTACATAGCAAAAAAGAGGGAAAAAAAGTGTTATGGTAATCATGTTTCTTAAATCAAGTATCAGAGCACGAACCTGTCAAAATGGACCAAAGAAACAAAAACGGATGAAAATGCCTACTTGAATATGTCGGTGAATTACAAAAATATAAATTTATGTATTTTACATTATAATAAAATGTTTTATAAATAGTAAAATATTTTATAAATTAAAATGTGTAAATTTTTGGGTAAGATCCTTATAATAAATGATTATGAGGTAGTTAATTTGAATTAATTGTAGATAGTTTGATAAGTTATGAGCTAATGTAATATTATTATTTCCCCCAAAAAAAAAATTATCAGAAAGTTTCACTCAAGACAAAGTAATATATATAGTTTTTCTATCAATTTGTATTTTTTATATATACAATAATGCACTTATGTGTCCTATAAAAAAACAATGTGCTTATGTGGTTTTTCTTTTTCTTCCTAATTTTGCCACATAATTTAAGTAAAAATATGTCATCAATTAATGTAAATATTAAAAAAATTTAAATAAATCAAAAAATATTTACCTCACTTAAAAAATTAAAGAGTATTTTTAAATTTGACCAAAAGTTCAAGGTTTTTTTACGGTTTTAGTTTTAGAAATCTCATAAAAACGTGGTTGACCTGACAATCCCAAACTCAAGTAAAAAGTCACTCCACGTGTCACGTCATGAGTGCTCACCCCCACCAGCAAAACGACAAGTTTTGTTTGGTCTAATTCATAATCCACAAACTCGAGCGCAAACAAACACGGAAACACCCACCCACTCAGCACCGTTTTCCGCCCCGGGGACAAACCCGGGAAACACTGAGAGAGAGAGTGAGAGAGAGTGAGAGTGGCAATCCCAAAATGCTTTATTCAGGCCGGTTTCTGGTAGTTTCATATCCCACAAAACCCTCGATTTCGCACAATTACAAGTCTTACAACTTCAGATTGAATCATAGGAAGCTCGAATTTCTTTCCAGATGGCGGTTTATGGCGTCTATGGCTTCCGATTCTGATTCTCCTTCTTCATTCTCGTCTTCTTCCAGTGATTCGGACTCCCCTGACGTGAATAATGCCGGGTCAGTTTCTATCTCTTGTTTTGTCTGATTTTGTTGCTGATTTGATGATTATTGTCTGGAATATACCTGCGTTGTTGTTGTTTTTGATTTTGTGATCAGCGTGATTGTCTTGGTTGTATCATTGTGGAAGGCGTATAAATCCCGAGTTTTTGAAAAGGTGCATAGGTTTTTGATCTTGGAAAGAGGCTACATAGGCCATGAATGTGTTTTATTTACGCTTAATGGAATCTTGTTACGTGAAAGGGAGACAGTGAATTCATGCCCCTGTGATTCAAGGGAAGAAAGGAATACTGTATGTGATGGTGTGACTATAGGTTGGGATTTCTGGTTTATAGAGCAGCTAAATAATATTGTGGGAGGCAGTGTATCCTCCTTTCAGCCATAATAAAGAATAACATTTGGAGCCTTGATAACTGACTATCCTTATCTTTGCATTTGCATAGGTGAAGTGATGAACTCATCCATATCAGTTTATTCTAGCGGTAGAGCCACTGCAGAATTCATTATTGCAAAATCTTTTTGGACATTGTCTTGGACCCTCTTGTCCACCCCGATGAATTGAGTAATCAGAATATATTATAAGGACAAAAAAGAGTGGTCATCCGTGTAGAAAAGGGGCAGCTGCATATACAAAAAATATCATACCCTCACACTCATGAATAATCACACCTAACATCTTGCAAAATCCAAAAAGGTTAAATGTATATTCACTGTTTAGCACGTGACTGCACCTAGACGAAGTTTCAGAATATAGGTAAAACTCCTGTAAAAGATATGACTTTGTTCTTATAAACCCAAAAAATTTCTTTCCTTGCAAATACCCATTCCAAATGCAAAACACCTGGCTTTTCTTCACCATTCTTTTCTTGTTCATACAAATCTGTATTAACTTTGCTCCATTGGACTTAAAAAGTTCCCACGAGAGAGAACAAAAAGTTTCAAAGAGACGGAGCCCCCAGGCAATGAAGTAGGAGGTGAATGGTTGATTCTTCATCTTGGAGACATATATGGTACAAGACGTGCTTGCTAAACTGAAATTCCTTCTTTTGAACTTATCGTCCATGGGAATCTTGCTTAAAGTAGCGGCCTAAGTAGAAAAACAAGCTTTGGTGGCAGCTTTTGACTCCAAAGGCCTTAGAAAACTAACACAATAAAACCTACATTGGAGTCTACCCATGGAAACTCTTAATGGTGAAAAATCCGAAGGTATCACGACCATCTTAATGTTGCCTTTGGGCACAACATCCATATTAGCAAGTGACCCCAGAAAAGTTAAAATGCTTTCCTCTTCCCAATCATTCGGAATTTTTAGGAAAGTTATGTTCCAATGTCTTTAGTCGCCAGTCCTAGAAACCATTTTCTGAGTTGTTGCCTCTTTGGATTGTGCCATCTCACATCATAAGAAACAACATCGTAGCCCCATTCCTTTCCTCAAAGTGAACCAAAGATTTGAACAACTCGTAAGCATGCAAGGGAAGATTTCCAACATCCATTTGATGCGCTGTGGGACTCTTCTTGCTCCACAGGCCAAAAATGTAGGGCCCACATTTTGTGTTAACCATCATATTCCATAAAGCAAGCTTATAGTTTTCTATTGAGCTTCTTCTCATTGCATGGGCCCTTTATCAAGAATTATTTCTAATAAAGAAAAAGTTTACCAAGATCAGAAGACCTGGATCCAAAGTGAGCATCCTGCAAAGAGCCGTTTATTTTAATGCCGAAGAGGTGTTTCTATATACTCAAAGGTCCTCTATTTCTGAAAAAAAGAAAAACTAAAAATTCTGAAAAATAATATGAAGGATGGTGATGGTAGGCTTCTTTTTGACTTTTCCGCAAGAGACATCCTCCAAGCCAAGAGGCAGCGCCTAGCAGTATTCGAAGATTCGAAGAAACCTGAGAAACACTGAAGCAACTGAAAGCTGACTTCTAGGGGGCTCTTGTAAAATAACACTAAAAAGCACCCCTAGCACAGAGTTTGGGGATGGATTGTGTAGCTAGATTCCATCTTCAAAAATGCCACTTGAAAATAGCTCAAAATATCCCAAGCAAAGCTTCTTTTGAGAGCTTTCAATTAGCTATCCATGGAAAAAGGCACAGGTAAGAGAGAAAGTATGTCATGGTGCTCCAGAGAACCCATCTTGCCATCTTTGCGAGACACTTGGATTTCCAACCAAAAAGTCTCCTGTTAAAGCTCTCAACAAATGGTTCCCAAATACAGGGGCGAAGCCAGGAAATTAGGAGAGGGGGTCGGAATTAATCCGATTTCTTTGAGACGACGGAATGGAATTGATATTTACATCACAAAGTGATGGTGGTGGTAGTTGTGGTTGAGTAACATCGTTTCCACCTTCTTCACTCAATGGCGAGTTTTCAGATTTCGAACTTGAAGATAACGACGAGTGTTCCTTACCTCTCTTTTTGAAATATCTATGCATTTTTTCCTACAATTAAAATTAAACATATGAATCAAACATTTATGAGACCTCTAACCTATAACCAATGATTAATTAGCATACGAGTCACAAGATAAATGACCAAAACCACTACAATTGCATCCAACAGTTGAAATCCAACAATTGCATCCAACAATTCAAATAAATGACAAAACCGTAGAATCAAGCAAAGCAAACCCAAAATTCACCCACGGTGTCTTCTTCAAGCCTCAAACATGAGAATTAAAATCAACGTATCAAACTAATCTACAAATTCAAATTTAACCTACAATTAAAATAAAACCTACAAATTGAGATTTGAGAACTCACAAATTTGGATAGAGATGTGAGGCCGTAAGGGCCTTGCTGCGCTGCGCAAACAGTAAATCCGTTGGCAGCGGGTAGTGGACGGTGAGTCGGCGACGCGGTGTAGGTCGCAGGTGGGCCGGTGGGCGGTGGGGTGAGTTGGGTCTCGGCAGTGGAGTGGCGAAAAATTGAAGGTCGAAGGAGACAACTGGCCTCACGACCTCAAACGCGAAAGGGCACTGGTTTTAAAAACAAAAACAACAAAAAAAAGTTGGGAAAAAATAAGGAAGGAGGAGGTTTGAGCCCGCGACCTCAAGCACACCAAGCCAAGGCACTGACCCCTGAGCCATTGCAGATTTTATGTTTATCTTCAACAAATATAATATATATACTTAACTTTAAATTTTTTTAATTTTCTTACATATATGTGATTTTTTTTTTGAGAGGGGGGTCGGGTGACCCCATTGACCCCCCCTTGGCTACGCCCCTGCCCAAATGCATCACATGGGATAACATAAACAGGATGTCTAGAGATATTCCAAGGTACAATCAAATCGGGGTTCCTGAAACTGTCCTACCAAAATCATGAAACAAGTTATCACCCTTACGACATCTCTATCCACCCTTTGTTCAAAGATATCCTGCCCTAAGTTTGGATAATAGGTGAAAAGGTGTCTTTGTGATTGTGCCGGGTACAATGTTATAGTATAGAGAAGGAAGAGAGGATCTGTTGGTGTGGAGAAGAAGGGCTCTATCAGCTGATGCTCAGGTTCATTGACAAATGATTTCACCATCAAATTTTCAATAGCCCATAAGCTTGTATCAAATCTCAGCTATCGCATTAGTGGTTTGAACATACTCCTGTGGGATATGGCCAAGATGTAAGAGACATTGCTTTTTCTGTAGTTATGAGCAATAGTCATCAGAATAGAGAAGCAAACATATAGAAATATTCCTGCTAAGGGCAAGCACTCAATTTGTATGCAGTGAGTGGACCATTTTGTCCCGTCTATTTTCTTTTGAGTTAGTGGATTAAAATATGAATTCAGAGATGCTGTAATGTTTTGACGAGTTGTTATCTTGAACTTATTGACATTAACATTTTTCGATAAGGTCTTATGAGACTGACCTTTTAAATCTCTACTCTGTTGTAGTTTCTGTATCATAGAAGGGCCTGAAACTGTTCAAGATTTTGCCAAAATGGAACTGCAAGAAATTCAAGACAATATTCGGAGCCGTAGAAATAAAATCTTCTTGCATATGGAAGAGGTCAGTTTGGGACCATCTCTGTTAACAGATAAATGATAAAATTCCTTTCAACTATCAATTTTAAAAAACGCTGGTAGGAACAGGATTCATGTTGATCCTTGCCCATATTGTTACGGAATTTCCTTCACTGTTTTCTGAAGTCATCCTTTTGCTTTAGTAATATGCCTCCTCCCTCTAATTCTGTTCACCTCTAGCTCTTTCCACAATACCCTTTTCTTTTAAATATAAATAAACAAACTTGGCATTTGTTTTTTGGTCTAGTTACTGTACATTTTGGCTTTCTTCTAAATTCCTTGTGCTGGCTTTACCACCACCCCTAGTTTTAAAAAGCGCGAGGCACATTGAAGCGCATAGGGTCCCCAAGCATGAGGTGCAAGGTGCGAGGCGAAGGCGCACGCATCATGGATGCGAAGCACACTTCTATGCGAATTTTTTTTAAAGTCTTTCATATCTCACAAAGCATATTTTGTAGAAAGAAGTTAGATAAATGCATTAAAAATGCGATTAGACATCAATATGACTATTAACACTGCAAATAACCTTAAGATATGTTATCTTATCGTCATTGTTCCGCAATGCACACACTTATGGTGCACATTTTGATCACCTTTTAGCTCCCAAGAAGGAAAAGAAGAAAAAAGGTAAGGGAAAGGCTAAGAAAGAGAAGAAAAAGGGAGAAGATATAGCCTTGCATCCTTGAGGCGCACTTCATCCCTTCCGAGGCGCTGATCTAGTAGCCTCACACCAAGGTGCGCCTAAGCGTGCCTCAGGCGGACTTTTTAAAACTAAGCCACCCCTCACCCCTTCTTAGAATTTTTTTCGAGCTTTTTGTCATTTCAAATATTTTGAGTCCATTGTGCATTCCCCCTTTTTCAGTTATCCAATGTTGGTGCTTCTAGTTCACAAGATTGTTGATTGTATTCTTTCTTGAGTTTGTCATTTTGATTTTTCTTTTATTAACTTGCTTTCTATTTTCTTGAGATATGTCTCTTAGTAAACTTTGTTGTTTTTTTGACAAGGATACATAGAAGAAATTAGGGAGAGTATATGCCTCTCACTAGAAGATTCCTCCTCATTAGAGACCGAATTTTTCGGTCTCTAGTGAGGTGGAATCTTGAAGTGTCTCTAGCATAGTTTGGTGTATGGTATCAGGCAGCGTCTATCTTGATATCTTATTAATTATAACTGGTAGCTATATAAATTCCTATCAAAATATATTTTTGGAATAGTTTTCAGTAGTTTCTACGGAGATTGTGCCTTGCGCAAGGATTCAAAATGCGGGTTTAATTGCGACTGTGGTTTCGATCATGTTATGGCAAAATAGCTCTACTGTGCCAATCGTCTTCATATCACGGTCGTAGCAAGGTGGAAACGCGGTTCACCCAACTTCCAAACCTTTCTGATGTGGCCATTTTGTTGCAGAACGGCCACATTTTGAATCCATGGCCTTGCGTCCAAGATTGTGGGCCTTTCCCTTCCACTTCGCCCATCAGCTTCAAGCAGCCTTGTGCCTTGGGCGTCGGTGGGCGGTGCACCTTTTTAAACCGACTATAACTGGTTTTTATGAGTTTTGAGCTGCTCTGGTCTCTACTTTCTTAGAAGTAGATGGTGTTTGTTTGGTGTTCACAATTTGCTGTTGTTGGGAACAAATTTTGGCCAATGATTGGTGCATGGTGTAGCTGGAGAGGATGCATACGTGCTTGTTTGAAATGAAATTTTTAAAAATGAACATGCTTATAATGGATCTTAACTTTCTTTGGATAAATAAACGGCGATAAAGGTCATTCTAGTAAGATGGTTGGAACAAATGAAATTGACCATGTCTTTGTTTCTTGTGGCGTGCCATCTAGGATTAACTTTGAGTCTCTAGATCACCGAAACCCTAATCATTTTTTTTAGTCACAATTTTTTTTGCTTATCCAAATATGGGGAAAAGATTAAACAAATTAAAGTGCTCCTTGTTCCTGTTATTTTTGGCATATTTTGTTGGAAGGAGTGATGATAGTAGTACTTAAGTTTAGGTTCCATGCCGCTATGGTTTGTGGGATACAGTAGGTGTCAGCATGCTCTGTAGTATATCTTTTTGTGGGAGATCCCAGGTCTTGAACTAACGCGCACACATGATTATTCCATTAGTATATTTTTTATGGAAAAAAAGCATTTTCAATGCTTCAAGTCCTTGTTTTCTAGGTTCGTCGGTTGAGGATACAACAAAGGATCAAAAGTGCTGAACTAGGAATCTTGAAGGAGGAACAGGAGAACGAACTTCCAAATTTCCCATCATTCATTCCTTTTTTGCCTCCTTTGGTGAGTCTACCATGGTTGAAACATCTCTCTGCTATCGCTTCTTCTGCATTATACCGTTATTTCCTCATACATGTTGGGTGTATTTCGGATTCGGGTAAAATATGGGCAGACGTATTTCTGTTTTGCTGGTTTCGGGTTGACCTAACGGTTTTAGAGCACCTTTTTTTGCTAATTATTTTTCTTTTGCCAAAATTAAAAATTGGGCATATTTACTGCTTAAAATTGTCAGTATTTTATGAAAAAATGTGGTAATTGTAATTTCTTAAAAGAATATTAAAGATATTCAAACTTTTCATTATGATATATTAACATTATGTATGAGTGGACAAAGAGTTGGGTCCCTTTTTGGCTAGGCGGGTCAGCTCGTCCATTAAAATAAAGTCAATAATGGGTCGATTCACTAATGGGCAAGCTCATCTAGAACAATTTAACGAGCCAAAGCAGTCCGGCCACAAATAACCCATTTAATTATTCAATATCTTTATGAACAAACCTACGATTACCCAATTAGGTATGCTTTATTAAGAGGTCGAGATACAAATATGATCGGTCCATTTCCTCCCACTAGCATTGTAGTTAAAGGCGAATTAGAATGGAAATAAAACAAAACGGAATTAGAGAAGTAAAAGATATTATTTTTTAATTATAACGTCAAAAATTCAAATTTTTACTAAGTAAATTATCCAAAATAATATTAGACACATTCATTTCACTAAAAATATGAGGTCATAACTTATGGATTTTTAGTATTTGCCTTATTTTGTTTGATTTTTTTAAGAGTAGATCGTTACTTCACATCGTTTCATACCCTTTTTTTTAAGTTCTCCAATTTCTAAGTTGCGTATGACGTTATTTTATGATGATGGAGTTGGAAAAGCAAGGGTATTATCATTTAATTTATGAGGGCATGCGATAGTTATATAATGTATCTCTAAACGATTTGATATAATGAATAACCATTATTGCTAAGAGGATAAATAAAAGATAATTCAAAAATAAGGATATGTTCGGGTCAAGGTTAGGTTTGACCCACTAATTTACGGGTTTTCGGGTTTGGTTTATTTTAGGTTAGGGTCGAGAAAATCGTGTTCAAAACTCAAAACTTTCAGGCCGGGTCAAGTTCTGCCAAGTCTACTCATTGTAGTTTTGTTAGATGTGACACGCCCCTCGTGTTCTCTCTGTCTTTTTGTAAAAACATTTTTCATGTGCTATTTGCTAAAAGTCATTATACTGCTTGCAGAGTTCAGCAAATCTTAAGCAGTACTATGCCACCTGTTTCTCTCTAATTGCTGGTTTTATGCTTTTTGGAGGTCTTCTGGCACCTACGGTAACTACTAATTGTGAAATTGCTAAGTGTGTTCTGCAGTTGCTTGGATTGGCAATTTACTGCTTTATTGTACTACTGTTTTGCTATCTTAACTTGAGCACTTGGGAATTAAATTATATTTACTAGATTTCTTATCTAAGTGGAATTTTATTAATTAAGAAGTTGAGTGCTAGCTTTAGCACAAGATGTTATCTTGTCAGTCAGGCATTAAGGAAATCCAAAAGGAAGTTTCACTTATGCAGATGCAGTCTTCATCGTTACTCGAGCCATGGGCCTCAAGATTGTTTAAATTTCCTACAGCCTTGTTTGAGCCGTCGCATTTGAAGTCTTTTTATGCATATGCATGTTCATACCAATGTCTTTGCTACAATATAAATTGCTAATTAATAAGTGAAGCATAGTGATTCACTAGGATCAATAAGAGGGCAACCTTGCGGGGTCTTTTGGAGACAATTTCAAGTGTCACTTGGGGAAATCGAATATTGTTAAGCGACCTTTTCCTAATGGAGGTTTAGGCGTTAGACACCGGACTATTTTTAATGAGGCCCTTCTTGGTAAATGTTTATGGAGGTTTATGAATGAGAAAGAGAGAATTTGGAGAACTGTGTTCAACATCAAGAATGGTTGGAGGGTCTTAATTGGGTTCCTAACCAGGACTAATGATACTTATGGTATTGGCCTTTGGAAGTTCATTACTGGAGGTTGGGAAAGATTCTTCCCTTACGTAACTTTCGAGGTGGGTGATGGCTCCCTCTTTTTTCGCGTTAAATGGTGCGGTGGAGTTCTTTTTAAGTGATCACTTCCCTTCACCCTTTGCCCTTGGAGAGGATAGGGATGCTTGTCTTTGATTATTTGGAGCACAACTCTTCTTCTCTTGTTTGGTCCCCCATTTTTGTTCGTGATGCATTCTCATAGGATGGTAGTCTGATTCAGTTCTTCAACATGCTTGATGGGGTGCATTTCAATGATTCCCCAAGTGACATGGGTAGATGGAATCTTAATGCCATCGGGAGATTCACCGTGAAATCTTACTTCACCTCTTCGCCTATTGGCGATGCATTATCTTCTTATGTTTCTGGTTTTCCTTGGAATATCATTTGGAGGTATTTGCTCCTTTGAAATGTCTTTTTTTGTGCCGGAATCTTCTCACGGCAAGTCTTAACTTATGACGACTTACAAAAGAGGGACAAAACTGTGGTCAAGATATGCTTCATGTGCAAAGCCGATTTGGAAGCCACATACCATCTTCTTTTCCACTTGCCGTTTGCTAGAAACATTTAGAATTTAGCTTGGAGTTGTTTGGGTCTTCATTGGGTGGTGCCTAGGACGGTGGGACATCAATTAGCTGCTTGGGAAGGTTTTTTTGGGAAGGAAGGTTAAGTATAGAGCCTTCCAACCAATCCGGCATGCCATATTTTGGATTTTGTGGATGGAGAGGAATAGGAGGGTTTTTGATTGGATCGAAACTTCTCTTGAGTGGTTGAAAGACTAAGTGGCCAGACCTTATTCTTTTGGAAGGAGGAGGTTTTTTTGTTCCTTTTCGTTTGGTATAAGCATTTTGTGGATAGCCTCTTTTTGGGGTTGTAATTAGCTCTTTGTGGGATGTTTCTTCAGCTTCCTTTCTTGTATCTATTCCATTTCTCTTATGAATATGTCATCTTTTCTTATCAAAAAGATATGAGAGCATGACTCTATGGGCCATGGAAAATGCGACTATCCTAAAGAGGAGTACATACAGGGTTTTTTGATATCTTAGATTTGTGTTGAAGGGGTTCCTCGGATTCTGTGGCATTGTGTTTACTAAAGAATTAACATTTGTAAGTACTTCAGTCTTCAGAAACTTAGTTGGATTGTAATTTCAAGGTACAACTATCCAGCACTTGTAATCCACGATCTGAAAGGGGTATTGTTTGCTGTGGAAATGGGGTTCAAGTATGGTTTTTTTGTCTGGATTGTTGATTGTCCTTTTCTAATACTCACTTTTCTCAACATAATCTTTCCCACTTTAAATTAAATTTTTAAATGCCAGCAACTTTTTTATCCCATTCGGCAATTTTTTTGTCCAGATAATAAAAGATATTTCCTGTTTTTGGATGCATAAGAAAGTCAATTTTTTGGTTATTTTTTGAGGTTGGGTATAGTAAAATGGCTTACGCAACTATCTTCTTCTCTTCTTATGGGCTACTAGGTAACAGAAAGGTTTTTAATCTAGGGTCAAATGAAATGGCCTTTCTCACAAGAGGTTTTAATCAAAAACTTCTGTGACAAATTTTTCTGTCTGTCTTCTTGCTTGTGGGATGAGGCTACCTACATCTGGAACTTCCTAATTATCCATATTAACTTGTACTGATGGCCTACTAAAACTGCATAACTTCCCTTTCTGCCTTCCGTGTTGGAGTCTGAAGCAGATGCTTATCATCTCATGCATTGTGTCGTTGCTTCCACATAGTTCAAAAGGAAATTTGAACAGTGTTGTGGGAGGGGGGGGGGAGGGTTTAGAATACATTGCCGCTGTGCATCTCATGCATCTTAGCATTCTACTAAAGTTGGCATGCATCTCTCTATGTGATGTTTATCTCAAGCTCTTTAATTTTACTGCAGCTGGAGCTCAAATTGGGGCTGGGGGGCACATCATATGCAGATTTCATCCAAAGCATGCATTTGCCGATGCAATTAAGGTATGTGTGCTATTGCTGCCTCCACTGACACTATCGGATTGTTGCTTGACTACCAGTTTCTGCAGTAACTTAGTAAATTTTGCTTGTTTCTGGTGAGGTGAACACGAGATATGCTTGGTGGCTTTCAAATATCAAACATAATCTTCCGTTTTGTGAATCTATACCAGAACCATCACCCTACTTCTCATAGGATCCCTTAATGTGATGGAGTTATGTAGCTGTCCGATGTGCACAATTCACCCCTGCAACCACTAATGTTAACGATTGAGGCCTTTAGTTTTGATGCCGTTGTGTGTATTGCTTTGCAACAAATGAGCACTTTACAGTGTGGCAATTATTTTAGTCTTATGCCTTCTCAAAAGCTCGAGAGCACCATTTCTTTTCTTAAGTGTAGAAGTATGATATAGTTGTCATCTTGTTTTAATATGAATAGCAAGTTCTCGATGATTGAAATTGGATTATTTTATATTTCATGGATCTCTTAGTGGCCATGAACGTAGGAAATGAAAGGTATCAATGTGCATTTCATTGTAGCAAAAGTCCTATATGCAAAAGCTTCACGTAGGGATGAAGTAAATTGGTATAAAGTGATAAGAACTTAATTTTTCAATATGTTTTTGGTTTAGTACAATAATAATAACTTAATCATTTTAATTTGCTTTGGCTTATGTCTTTGTCTTTAACCATTTCCACTTTGTGACAATTTCTTTTCTTGACACGGATTATTGTGGACCCTAGCTAAATGCCTCGCAAAACTCTTCTTGCATGCTCTCCCATGGAGTAGTAGGTTTCAAAAGGTTTTTAGTCTAGCGTCTTATAGAAACAAACCTCCGTCTCAAGCACCCCCTCGGAGTCCCAGTGAAACAGTCTGATTTGGGTCATGGATTTGGATTGGATATATATATTGGCATGGCTTTTAGGGATGTCACAGGCCTTGCATGTCATTATTCTCATTGAGCCTTATTTGAGATAGTGATTGACTTACCATGCATCCTGAGATGGGACATTGTGAGATAACAACTTCACATGACATATACAGGAGAATTGTCACTTTGCCAAATTAGTGGAACATATCATAGCCATTGGCTCACTGATTGGCTCACTGCGGCAATCACAATGGTTTGTTAGTTGGTATAGGAGCATCCTTGATAAAGTTAGCAATTGAACATTGCGATTTTCCACCGAATATTGTAGTCACCCTAGAAATGCTCTTGTAATCCTACTTGAAGCGAACAATTAACGACTTTGCTTCTGACTTTTTTTAAACATGGAAAGATCAAATATCAGCGTAAGAGTTGTCTTGTTTGAGAAATCTGATGGCTTCCTTGGTGTGAAGTCTTATGCACAGATTGTAAAAGCTGATTGTGTAACATAAAAAGACTGTGATATACATTGTATCATGGTTTCAGGAGCCGCGTTTTCAACCAGCTCATGTGCAGCTAGAAATCCATTACGTAACATCTGCTATGTGATATAAAGTTGTATCAAATGAAAGTATTGGAAAGGGAAATTCATCCCCAGAACATTAGGTGGAGGAGAAATAGCTTATTCTACATGCCTTGTTTTTTCTGCTTTCGTTTTTATGGTGGGAATGTAGATTCTTTCTGTTGTAACTTTTCTCATCAAAGAGATGTTTAAGATAAGTACTGATGATTTTTGTTTTTTCACTTTTTTCTGACCCATTTCACAGAAGAGGGATTGTAACTTTACAAAAAAGTGTAATATTCTTACACAAATGGTAAGTGTTGGGGGGCGACAATTAAAGTGGAATCTAAATAGAATCTTTAATAATATCAATGGATTCAAGAATTAGCATTAATTAGCCATATTAAATTCTATCAATACTATTCCTAAACTACCCCTCATACCCACTAGCTCATCTTTCAATTTTGGCTGTCATTCACTAGGTACACTGATACTCCACCATGGTACCATCCCAAGGCCCCAATTATTCTTTTTAATCTCTCTTCCTTCTTGATCATGATCTTCTTCTTCCAGTCTCCTTCTCTCTGGACTTGGCTCCTTCAAATGCTCTCAAAACCTGGAAACTGAAATCAAACCTACAATCGATATTGTCAATTCATCAACCAATGAATGAACTTTCCTAGAAAATCCGATCAAAATTCGGTGTGATGCTCTGGTCGACTTCTCCCCGCTTGAGCCTTCACCACTCTACATCATCTCATTGGCTTCCGGTTGTTCGACCACAATGAGCTTCACGGTCCAAGGCTCGAAAATGTCGCTCTTAAGCCATACCACCATGGTCTCCGATGGCCCTTTACTGCCTTCCATGACATAGAATTTGCAGAACATTTTCGCGTTTTGAATTTTCAATTGAAATTTGGAAATCTAGACCTGAGACTTTATTTTTGTTCTTTTTTCAGTTTAAATGGTTCAATTTTGGGGTTTTAGGGTTCACCTGATTTGCCGGCCCCGCTTTGTCGGAGAAGGATGGTCGGGGTTGATGTGTATGGGCGACACAAACTGGTGGATGATGGTGCTATTTGATGCCAATGGTAGATGATGGTCGTGCTTGTTGCTGGAAATGGAGTCTACGTAGTGCTGTACGAATTACAATGGTGATTTCAAGGGCTTTTTTTTTCTCCAAATACAAAACAGAGGTTTAGCTAATTCTTTTTTCCAATAGAAATTCACAATTGTAGATGATGGACATTTATGGTATAAGTGTACAGCATATTAAACATATTAACTGAAAGTGTTTTAAAAATTGAAATTCTTGTCCACATCTAATTTAGATTCTTATTGATACCACAATAACTATATCTTAAACGTCGCTCTGGGGGTGAAGTTTAGCAGGATCGATATTCTTATATATGAAATCAGAAGAAAATATTTCCGATGTCTTTAGTGCTTTCTTAATGCTTCTCACTGCAATTTTCATCTTCCATTTCCAATTACTTTCAAATCTTCTAAATCATTTTTGATTTTTTTTTGGGGTTCCATGGGAAACAGCATATTACTTGTCAGGGTAAGGGCACATATGTCTAGACCTCGCTGACCTTTTAGTGGTGGGATCCACTCTGGCTGCTGTTGTTATCATTGTTTGTAAGAAAATTTGACATAAATGGATGCTTGTATCATCTTACGGTTTTAATTTTATACATATCATTGCTCTGGCCTTCTATCTGAAACCAGACGAACTAGTACATCATAAAGTATGCTGATGACTTGTTGAGTTGTGGTGCTTATTATGACTATTACTTCTTCTGAACTGCAGTCAGGTGGACCCAATTGTAGCTTCCTTCTCTGGAGGAGCTGTTGGAGTGATCTCGGCATTGATGGTTGTTGAAATAAACAATGTCAAACAACAGGAGCAGAAAAGATGCCAGTACTGTCTCGGAACTGGTTGGTAGTTTTCTAATTGCTTGTTTGCATTTCAATGGGCAAGTTCATCGATCTGATAAAAAAATGGACAAGTTTATTGATTTTGACATTTAGTTGCTCCATCTCCTGGGTCCTTGTCTGTGCTTGAGGTTATGAGTTCATGTCTATTTTCTGGATCTCGTCTCTCCTGTGTTTAGTTCTTCAGATTTGGCATGAAAAATAAGAAATCAAATCAGTGAATGTGGTGAAATCTATGTAAAATTTTTCCAGAGGATTGGCATGTACCCATGACAGTGTGGATCTTGAAATCATCGTCGCAAATGTATCGCCATATTGCATCTCATCAGTCATCATGCTCTTGTTAACTTGTGAACAAATCTCTCATACTGGAATTCCATTATGTAGAGTGCTTATTGAAGTTCCTAACAAGCCTTACTTGGCTAGCTTTCTGTTCCACGTTCCAGAGGATAGGGCCAATGTGGGATGCATCCTTCATTCAGTACACATATTGAAGAGTTAAATAAATAATTCCTGCATAGCACAGATTGCAAATTTCTTAAATATTCGGCATAGTGCAGGTTTTTGTAATCCACTAAGGATTGTCCATCTCGGACTCCTGAGCAAGATTATGTGACGGGGGGCTCTCATGGAGTCCCATTGCATGTGTGTTTTCCTTTGTATGTATATGTTTTTTCATGTTGCATTTGCTTATTCAATGCAGGGTATTTGGCTTGTGCTCGCTGTTGTAGTACAGGATCTCTGGTGCTTATTGAGCCTGTATCAACAGTGAATGGTGGAGATCAGCCTCTTTTGCCACCTAAGACTGAAAGATGTCCAAACTGTTCTGGATCTGGCAAGGTTGGTTTTAATGGAGATATTTGATTACACATGCATGTGCGTTGGACATGAAGCTTATTTTCTCTCCTAACTACTTGCCAAAGCCGAAATGAAAAATGTTATATTCTCTGCTGTACTTCTCGTTGATGCCTTGAAAGGTATCAAAACTAGGCTCGGCCAACCTGTTCTGGTCAAACCAGCATACTGAATCACCTTTGGAGAGCATATGGAAAAGTCATAACCTCAAGAGGTGCAATTGACTGAGATGTTCCCCAACTTCCAATAATGAGGTGACGGTTACAATCCAAATAGAGGTGTGGAGAGTTTCCCTCCCCTTACCACACTTCTACTGTCCCATGCTTTCCCTCGCTCTAGTGACCTGTAAGATAAGGGTGCTAGGGGGTTACTATACCAATTAACCTCCTCCGCATGTCTTCACAAAGTTTCTCTTGTCCTTTTTTTTTTGTTTGTTAAATGAACTTTGATAGTGAATTATGAAACCCCCTAAAGAAAGGGGGCCCTGCTAATCCTGTGGAATATGAAGATGCAAATTGATGTATTCCTTTCACCCAAGCGAGGCAACTACATAGGAAAAGTGCGGGATGGTGAAGCCACAACCACCAAAAAAATGGCCTTATAATTCCTGTAGAATACACAGAATCAATTCCAAAAATTTGTACATTGTGACCAGAATAATGGTCCAAACTGAGGCCTTATGTCTGTGAAAAAGTCATATTGCTGTTTTGAGTTCCCCTGGGTTGTAACCCTCGAAACTGGAAGTCAGAGAGAGACTGCCGAGCATCATGTACCGTGGTGTAGGTCGCTTGCATTACTGTTTTGAGTTGCTGCGGTGGAGATGCTTTCATGAACTGGCTCCATTTTGTAGGTTATGTGATTGATTTATTAGTGTACTTTTATATGACACTAACCGATCTTCCCCGTAATACAGATCTTTAATCTAACTGGCTCCATTTTGTAGGTTATGTGCCCCACTTGTCTCTGTACAGGAATGGCAATGGCAAGTGAACACGACCCAAGGATTGATCCATTTGATTAGAGCCTTAAAGGGGCAATTGCCTTTTAATCTTTTAAGTTTTTCGGTGCAATGATGTAGATAGACTCTACTCAAAACTCAGGTGTTGCTGCTCAGGTCTTGGACTTCTAATTCACAAAATGACCAAGAGTGAGCCTACGTATATACTTAGTATACTTGTAAATGAGCAACTTGTTTTCTCCTAGGAGTATTGTCTCGTCGTAGTGTTCGTGTATTTGGTATTACATTCACTGCAACCAACCAGGGGGGGGGGGGGGGCTGGAGAGGAAAAAAGATAATCTTTTATGTTAGTTGTGATGTGGGGGTGGCAATTTGTCGAAATTTGGGCTGAGGAGGATAGATTTCTATTTTGTTTTATTAGCACATTTTACTAAAATATCTTTTCTCTTTTTCCTTTCTTCTTTATTTAATTTCTATCGTTCTTCTTCATCCATATAGTAAGTTATTTGAGATGCTTCTATATTTATATTTGTCTAATACCATAAGTATATTCGAAAGTTAATTCTAGTAAAATAATATTATCTTTTATTAAATTTATAATTATGGGATGGACACTCTCATGTAGAGTTGACAGGTAATTTAATTTGGAATAATAATAGTTCAACAAATTTTTTCTTATACTTCTATGTGTAAGATTGAAAGATCTTAAGAAATTCTATTCTTGATCTTGTATATAGTATTTTAAGTTAGATTAAAACTTTGTCAAGCTAACTAGTCTTATTGATTTAATTTTGAATTTGATTGTAAATTATTTTTTGGATAATTTGCGATTGAATTATCGGTTATCTAGAATAATTGAGTAGGTATTGAAAGGTTTTAATAAGTAGGTAACAAGTTAAAAAAAAAAAATTTTGGTTTGTGAGGGCTCTGATACCAATATAGAGGTGAGGTTTATGAGTGATTTTTTAGAGGAAAAGGCGGTAAAATTATTTTTTGAATTTTTAAAGTAATTAACACTTGACAGGCAAGGATTTTAAGGTGACACTTGGATAATAAAATAACAAAATGAAATTTCAAACAATATGCAATACAATTTTTCAAAACAAAATCAAATTACAGAAATTATACTTTCAAGAGTTCTATCTGTCTTACTTTTTTGATCCTGTCTTAATCTTTCTCTGTTACGTGAATTACCTACTTTGAAGACGTTTTTTTCTCTTGCTAATTTTATCTCTCTAATCAATGTTGTAAGAAAAATTGCTAACACAAATTTAGAGAAGAATTTCTTTATTTCATTGCTAGTTGTTCTCCTTTTTCAGAAAAAGAAAATCAGAATATTTTTTCTTACAAGGATTTTTTACAAAGGCAATCGTAAGATTGATAAACTCTGCACTTCTCTAATTACTGAGTTCTTAGTTATAGAGGATGGGAGGTGTGCTTATTCCTCACCGCTTACATCATAGAGATAAGATTTTAAAGATATAAGATTACATAATAGAGTTCACTGTTCTTGATAGGGTTTCTTGTCTTCTTTGTCTTCTTGCGTCGGCAAGCTCTACATTGTTCATTTGCTTGTTATGATTTGTGCCTATGCTTTTTCTTTTTCTGTCTAATAGACTTCGGCAAATTTTGCTTGAACAGCTAGACTTTTACGAAAGCTTTTGGCCTCCAGATCATAGCTAAAGCTCTTATTGATTTCATAGTACAGTGTCCTTGCTCCTTTGCTTATTAGCCGTTTACTCTGACATTTGATAGCTAATACCCCAATTGATCTTTTATAGTTTATCCATGATTTGTGAGAGGCAAGAATCTTGAAGTGTTTGGTTTTGTCAGCTTAAATAGTTGTTTTAGGACAAATGTTGTTGATTGCAACAAAATGAATAGCTTCATAGATTGTTTTTTTGTCTTTCTTAGGAGAGATTGAGAAAAATCGAAGACAGAAATAACTTTTGTTGAAGTTCTTGATTGCTCTGTTGAAAGCTTTTGGGAACTTTTGTAGCTCAATTAAATTTAAGCTTGGATAAAGATAGTTCAGATATCTGTAGGTGAAGAGTTCATATACGAGTTCAGGGCCTGCTTTATTAAAAGCAATAATTCTTAGAGATTCTTTATTTTCAAGGATTATAGTTTTTAATAAAGCAGACCCTCAACTCGTATATTAACTCTTTACTTACGGATATATGAACTTTCTTTATTCAAGTTTAAGTTAATTTAGCTACAAAAGTTTCTAGGACCTTTCAAAAGAGCAATCAAGAATTTCAGCAAAAGTTATGTTTGTCTTCAATTTTTCTCGATCTGCCCTGATGAAAAGGAAGAAACAATCTATGAAGCTATTCATCTTGTTGAAATTAGCAACATTTTTCCTACAACAACTCTTCAAGCTGACAAAAACGAACACTTCAAGATTCCTATCTTTGACAAATAATTGATAAACTGTAAAAGATCAACTGGGGCATTAGCTGTCAAATGTCAGAGTGAACGACTAATTAGCAAAGGAGCAAGGACATTGTACTATGAAGTCAGCAAGGACATTAGCTATGATCTGGAGCCCAAAAACTTTCATGGAAGTCTAGCTATTCCAGTAAAATTTGCTCAACTCTATCAAACAGAAAAAGAAAAAGTAAAGGTACAAATCATGACAAGCAAATGAACAATATAGAAGTTGCCCATGCAAGAAGCCAAAGAAGATAAGAAACTCTATCAAGAACAGTAAACTCTATCATGTAATCTTATCTCTTTAAAATCTTATCTCTATGATGTAAGCGTTGAAATTTAAGCAAACTTCCCATCCCCTATAAGTAAGGACCCAACAATTAGATAAAGGTAAAGTTTGTCAATTCTATGATTGCCTTTGTAAAAAATCCTTGTAAAAAAATGTTCTAATTTCCTCTTTGCGGGAAAGGAAAACAACTAGTAATAGAATAAAGAAATCTTTCTCCAAGCTTGTGTTAGCAATTTTTCTTACAACATTGATTAGAGAGATAATATTAGCAAGAGAAAAAAAGTATAAAAGTGGGTCATTCACGCAGTAGAGAAAGAGTAAAACGCTGTCAAAAAAGTAAGACGGATAGAACTCTTGAATGTATAATTTCTCTAATTTGATTTTGTTTTGAAAGATTGTGTGGCATATTATTTGAAATTTCATTTTACTACTTTATTATCCAAGTACCATCTTAAAATCCTTGCTTGCCAGTGTAAATTACTTTAAACTTTCAAAAAATGGTTTTATCACTTTTTCTCTAAAAAACCACTAGTAAAACTCGCTTCTATATTGGTATCAGAGCCCTCACAAACCTAAAGTTTTTTAACTTGTTACTTATTTGCTAAAACCTTTCAATACCTACTCAATTATTCTATATAACCGATAATTTAATCATGAGTTATCCAAAAAATAATTTACAATCAAACTCAAAATTAAATCAAGAAGAAGATTATTTAGTTGGATCAAGCTCTAATATGTCTAACTTAAAACACTATACACAAGATTAAGTATGAGATTTCTTAAGATCTTTTAATCTTACACCTCGAAGTATAAGAAAAAATTGTTAAATCATTATTATTCTAGATTAAATTATCTGTTAACTCTATCTGAAAATGTCCATCCTATAACTATAAATTTAATAAAAGATATTGTTATTTTACTAGATTTAACTTTCGAATATACTGTATAGTATCAACCAAACAAAAATATAGAAGAATCTCAAATAACTTACTATACGAATGAAGAAGAACAATAGAAATTGAAAAATAAAAAAAAATTAAATAAAGAATAAAGGAAAAAGAGAAAATGACATTTTAATAAACTGTGCTAATAAAACAAAATAGAAATCTGTCGTCCTCGACCCAAATTTCAGCAAATTGCCACCACTACTGTGATGTAATTCCGTTGAGAAGTCATGGTTATGAATATGATATTGTCGATTCCGAAAGTATTATTACACCATCTTCATCCAACGGATGAAATCAAATTGGGTTTACCTGGGGTGAGTTCAAGCAGCCTGGCACTCGAGGTGACAGCAAGTAATGCAAAATGGTATTATGCACAAATCCAAATCAGTATTCTGAGATGTTCTGACACGAGTGAATATTCTTTTGTTCACATTCCCCGTTTTGCATTCGAAATTCATGAAAATTCTCTTGTATAATGTACTTTTTTTTTGGGAGCAATTGTATAATGTATTTGATGAACTAGAAATTCTAGTTAGCTTTGAATTGTTTGGATTCGAGCCTGTAGATATATACTATATTTTATTCTCTTAGTTAAGTCATAACCAAATTATAATATCAAAGGCTTTGACGCTTCTGTTTTCAAAGAAAGGGATTCTTTTCTATCATATAGGAGAGCTGTTGCACAAAATGTACTTTCTAAATAATTGCCCAAGGTGCCTCTCTAACTAGGTTTCCGAAATCTTAGAAAGATGAAGTTTACACTATGTAATGGTGGTGTAATAGAGGCTAGAGTTTTAACTTTTTCTTTGAAAGAAGACTTGATCATGTCAGCTTAAGCACTAAATATTTTGAGAAAAATAAGTGAATGAAAGCGACCAACTCTATATAGGTCCTGACTCTTCGAGAATTGATGGTGAAGTGTTAGCTAATTGTACTAGCTGTTGGTTAGTTTCTTCAACAAGAAGCATTGCTATATGTACTCACCAACACATGCGATCAAATAGTCCAAATATCAGCCACCTGGTACCTCTAGAAAGGAGATGCAATTGAGTTTCCTGCCAATTTTTGGGACTACTTCTCCAGTTAAAAAGGTACAAGTCTGCAATTGCCTTGCTGCATTTAGTTTTCCTATTGCTATGGGAATTATTTTCAAGTTAACAAAGTGTTATACACGTGCATTTTTTTTTGCCCAGAGAACTGGATTAGGATCAGCTATGTTCTACTTCTGCAGGAGATCGTATCACTTCAAAATGAAGTATTATCAGAGAATCAATGAAAACAAGATCAAGGAAGGCCATGTATCAAACGATAATTAAACACAAAACATGTAAACTGAGCTTTAATGTGTACTTAAGAGGCTTGTGGGAGTACGTGCTCCTATGAGTATGATATAGGAATTGGCTCACGCAATGTCAATGTTAATTTGCAAAGGCGTACAAGGTTACTTTGAATTTTCTTCCTATTAATTAACTCATTCACCTGGTACATGCTTCTAGTATTCGACATTAACTGATACTTGATAATGACATTGATATTGGGGTGGCATTAGATGGCAACGATTTCAAGGTTCAAACTATCGTATTTTGTTGGATTCGTGTGCATTTTTTAGTTGGATGATTGTCAGTTACTGATTAGTTAAGGTCGCTTCTCCTGGGTACCTGCATCAGTTGTGCACTACATTTTCCTAGTTCTAGGTAATCTGTCAAGTTCAATACCATCTCCAATCAGGTACTGCTTCGCCCAAAACATCAAATTATGGACTTGGGAACAGTGTCGTCTGTTGCTCAAACCCTCCTTGCCGCTCTACAATCTTCAGAGCTCAAAGATTTCTGTTCCATTTTGGGCTACCTGTTGGGGCTCGAAAACCTCGAACACTGTCAAAACCATCAAGGCTGTGCTCCTTGATGCTGAGTCCAAGCAGATGCAGGCTGACCTCTCCCATCAAGCCCAGCTCTGGGTTGATGAGCTCAAGGATGCTATTTATGATGCTGATGATTTGCTTGATGAGTTTGTTACTCTAGCTGAGCAGAAGAAGCTCATGAAGGGTGGCAAAGCCTCCACAAAGGCTCGTCTTCTCTTTTCTTGCTTTAACTCCCTTGCAGTTGCCGACAAGATGTCCCGAGGGGTTAAGGAAATTAAGAAGAGGCTGAATGCCATTGCCAATACTCATAATCGATCTGGCTTTAAGCTAGGCTGCCAACCTATTCATAGGAGAAGGGAAGAGACATGTTCATATGTGTATGCCAAGGATATTATTGGGAGAGAGGATGACATAGAGAAGATTGTGGGTAGGTTACTAGATCGTCATGTTGAAGGAAATGTTTCCTGCCTTACAATTGTGGGAATTGGAGGGTTGGGGAAGACTACTCTTGCCCAACTTGTTTATAATGATCCTAGGATTAAAGAATATTTTTCGTTGAAGTTGTGAACTTTTGTGTCTGATCAAGATCCAAAATATTTGGACATAAAAGCAATTCTTCTTAAGATCTTGCAATAAGCTAGACATCTAAGGAACGAGGGTCTTAATATGGATCGCCTACAAAGTGAACTTCAAGATAAACTAGTGGCAAGTAAATACTTGCTTGTTAGATGACGCGTGGAATGAGGATCTCTATCAGTGGCGCAAATTACTGGAGTTTTTTGATTGTTGGTCCAAAGGGAAGTTGGATTGTGGTGACGACAAGATCGAGAATATGGGAGATGGTCGTGGATATGAGTTGAAAGGGTTGTCAAAAGAGGACTCATGGTGTCTTTTTGAGAGAGTAGCATTTGATTGAAGAGATCAACAAGCAAACTCTCTTGACTTACTTGAAATTGGCCAAAAGATTGTCATAGGATACGCTAATGTTCCTATTGCTATCAGAGTGGTGGGTAGCCTTCTATAAGGTCATTGTAATGAGAAGTGGCTTCTGTTTCAAAATATCCCATTTGGTGGGATTAGACTAGTGAAGATGGTGGCATTGAGTCAATTTGGAAACTTACTTTCCACAACCTTGAATCCCCTTTAAGGACTTGCTTTGTCTATTGTGCATTATTTCCTGAAGATTTTGTCATTGAGAAGGAGAAATTGATTGGCCTTTGGATGGCACAAGGTTTAATTATGCCATCGGTGGAAGGTCAATGCATAGAACATGCAGCTGAGGATTATTTTTTGATTTTGTTGAGGATATGCTTCTTCTAAGATGTCGAAAAGAATGAACACGGTAAAATCATTTCATGTAAAATACATGATCTCAGGCACAATATTGTGCAACAAGTGGCAAGGAAGGAGATTTACACATCAAATTCTAGCACAAGCAATTTGGATAAAAAGTCTGGCATCTACATGATAGGTGAAGTTACAAAAAGCTGTCTCTCTTGGGATAAGATTCGTACGTATCTTCGAGCTGGCCAGAGAATGCAGCCACTAGCGGGTGCATTTCTAGCAAAGTGGGCGTACCTGTGGGCACTGAACTTAAGTGATTTAAGATTAAAAAATTTGCCGAATACAATAGGAAATCTGTTACACCTGAGGTATCTGGATTTGCCAAGGAATCATGACCTCAAGGTACTTCCTAGCTCAGTAGCAAAACTACATAATCTGCTAACCTTAAAATTACAAAGATGTGGGGCGTTGGAAGAGTTACCCAAAAACTTTGAGCAAATTGCTTAATCTTAGGCTCTTGGATATAACTCATAGTATGAGGGTGGCCCATATGCCGAGCGGTGTGGGAAAGTTATGTTGCCTCAGGAAGTTGCCGATATACATAGCAGGTGAGACAAAGACAAGTCAGAAACAAGGAGTTACTAATCAACTAGAAGAACTAAAAGCTCTCACAAACTTGAAAGGCCACCTGAAATCAGGATATTAGTCCCTGAAGGTGTCACATATGTTAAGGAAAATGGTAGGAAGGTGAGATGTCTAAGCAAAGATCTGAATCATATTATCATTAAATTCCTTTGGGCTGGTGAAGAAAAAAACCCGAATAATGGAATATGAGGAAACAATGTTGGAAGGCCTGCAGCCACATTCTAATCTAAGGGGCTTGGATTTGGGTAACTACGGTGGTAAGAGAATGCTGACTTGGGCAAGAGGAGATAAGTTGGCAACCGTTCTCCCAAATTTAGTTGTGATCCATCTTCAATTATGTGATGTGTTGCAGCACTTGGCATCTATTAGTGAACTGCCTCATCTTAAATCCCTGGAAGTTCTAGGATTGATTAATTTGGAGTACGTGGAGAATAGAGCCAGAGGTAGCACTGGCCATAACATAGCAGCTTCAAGATCAAAGTCATCCTTCCCCTCCCTTGACAAACTTGAGTTATGGGATCTACCATGCTTAAAGGGATGGTGGAGCGAAGATAATAGGGCTGACTACACAATGAATGAGCAAGAAAATTATCTGTTCTCATTATTTCCCCGTCTTACATATATATGGGGATGCAGTATACTGGCATGCATTTCACTCTGTCCTGGCCTGGAAAGACTCGTATTAGGGAAGTGTGATGAAAGACTAAAAGCAAAGAAAAATACTTGCTCATCTCAATCTCAAGGTGCAAAATCCAAGTTAAGGAGTGTGCAGACAAATAGTTTGGAATGCCTTAAATCAGCACTGTCCACAGGCATTTTGCTGTCTTGAACACGTGGAAATATGTCATGATTTGGAGGTAGAGAGTTTGTCAGAGGCTGAAGAGGTGTTCCACAGCTGCTCAATACAATCCTTAAAGAATCGAGAGATGCAGTAAATTGAATAGTTTGAGTGGGGGGTTGGAGTATCTCACTGCCATGGATTCGTTAGACTTACGCAATTTGCCTAATCTGTATCTGGGCAATGCCAGAGAAGGACAGGAGGATGATGGGATCCCATGGCATTGCCTTCATCAGAGCCTCCGTTCCTTGACAGAAATTCATCTTCCACAAATAGTGAACTTACCAAAGGGGATGTGCTACCTGACTTCCCTCGTTTCCCTTCGAATTTCACTCTGCAAAGAACTGGAAGCACTCATAGAATCATTGCGGGAACTCTTCTTTGTTGTACAACTTAAAATTTGTTTTTGTTCCATGGATCTGATCGAAATATGTCGAATCCCCGAGGGAAGACTGGCCCAACATTCAACACCTCCAAAAGCAACTATTTTTACAGATAAATAATCAGTAACAGGTAATACATCCTGTCAAAGACACACCATCACATGGTTCATGTTTCATTTTGCGTTGTTTTTACCTTTTTCTTGGGGGGGGGGGGGGGTTTAATTTTGACCCTCAGGGTAGGATTCGCAGCTGTGCAAGAAATTTATGTTCTTGCAGATGATGAATGACTGTCTATCAGAGTAAGTTTATAAAGAAACAACTAGAACACCACTAAGGCACAGAATTGTTCGGTTAAGCAAAATATATGAGAGAGAGTGCTGGCGCAGCTCTGATGACATCTCTTCCTAATAAACCCAGTAATATGTGGGTTCCTACCCTCCCTATTATCATAAATTCACACACTGATTTTACGAAATAGTCATAGTAGAGATTGGTTCTTGTGATAGTTTCTTTCAAGGAACAGGAATTTGGAATCTTTGGACCTAAAGACTTTGTAACGGACACAGTTGATATGCCTTCCCCCCCCCCCCCCCCCGCGACTTACCAGCCAAAATGATCCCTTTTTTTGTTTCACTTCCTTGGTGCAGTTTGTGAACCCATAGCCTACAATCTTGGTCAATGAAGAGCACTGCCCCCTCCCCCGGCGCCCCAAAGAGGAAAAAAGGACTAGTCTGTGCTAGTCAGCAGGGAGCGGGAAATCTGCATGCAGTTGGTCTCTGGGCATGGGGCTCTCCTATTTCCTGAGTACCAGTAACAGGTTGATTTGCAAGAGTGCCCAAATTTTGTTTCGTCTGTGTGAATAGATAATAACACAACTGAATATGTATGCCGAATTTTAAGGAGGATTGATACCAATTGATTCTTTGGTTTGGAGGTTCGACATTCCATGGCTGCGCTGCTGGAGCACTGGACGTGTAAATAGCCTCCTTGATTGGTATGCATTGATTTTGTTATAACCATTTCCAACCACAATGACAGTGCTATATGTATCCATGACTGACGTTGTTAGTTGTTGCATTTCCACGGTGCTATGTCTAAACTCTCGTTTGTTCTGCATTCCATTCTGTAATGTTGTACCATTTAGGAAAGGCGATATAAACTACAGAGAAGCGTCCAACAATGCCTTCTGAAAGTTTTCCCTCTCGCAAGGTAATATACATGAATAAAACAAGTTCCAAGCTGCTCACGTTTTTCGGGTCTGAAGGTGTCACAAAAGGCAATATAATACAATTACAAATGCAATTTGAGGGTGAGGGAGGGAATCGAACGCAGAACCTAATGTACTTAGGATCTTAGTCTTTACCACTAGACCCATACCTCACTGGCTAGTCCCAAGCTACTTGTTGATGTTTAGATATGCTTTAATCCAGTCTAATCACCAGCTTAAACTAGATAGTGGAAACATTATTGTATGCATGACCTATCTATTTCAGAAGTCTCTAGCAAGCAATTTTAGTTCTGGACAGGTCTAAGCTCTGCCTCCAAAGGTACAATTAGCCATCCACTGCAAATCTTTTTACTTGCACGTCTTTCTTGTGATATGGGGAAGCAAATGATTCTTTTTTTAAGAACCTCCCCCCCCCCCCCCAAAAAAAAAAAACAAAAAACAAAAAACAAAACAAAACAAAAAAGAAAAGAAAGAAAAAACTTTTAAACTGATCCACCTAGGATTTAAAAATTTCGCACAGCTAGCACAAAGTATCCTTTGAGCGTGTGTGCCAACTGCCCACTTTGCAAATCCGCGCAATTTCGAATCTTAAGCCTAACTTATTTTTGGGTAGTGTAATTCCTTTAGTGAAATTTAATTTTATCGACCGAAAATCAATTAAGAGACAACAAATTTTAGGACACATGATCATTTTGGGGGGGGGGGGGGATTGATTTCAAGCTATATGCTCAGTTTTGTGACTTGTGATCGAGGTAGTAGTTTTTTGTTGGTCACAGTCATGAGGCTGTAAAATTTATTTGGTACCTAATATATCTTAGTAGGGCTGAATTGTTATAGATTTTATCTTTAGCTTTGTCAAAAATTGAATTTCGATCCAAAGGATTTGAGATAAAATACAATCCATGTCTTAAAGATACTTAGATGGCTCAATACTTGCGGTTGACGGACTAAAAGGATTTATAATCAGTTGTGCTATGTATTAGTTAAGACAACACCGCGTACATCCCCCGCATTGGGTACGTTACTAACAAATGGGAGTGACCTAAGGGCATCGGAACGTTAAAATAAATATAAAAAAAGTCATCACACAATTTTACAAAAGAGAAAAAAATCTAGCAAAATCTTAAAGATGAGATATTGATTAGGAGGATTCTATACACGTAATATTCTAGATTTATAATATTTATTACTTCTACTTAGATAATTCAAGTCTTAAGAAGATATCTAAAACAATTACTGAGATTATTCTAGGTCCTTGCAATTCCTAAGATATTGTTCCATCTTTCAGTAATATCATAGGAAATATTTTGTGAAATATCCAAGATATGTAATTACAAACCTTATAAGTTTTGGATACTTGTCCACTTTCTCCATCATACCTTAAGCAGGTGGAACTAGTATAAATAGGATGCTAGATCCCTTTTGTAGGCATCCCACAAAAAGAGAGACATCACATGGAAGAGAGTTAAGATAGTGGTCCTTAGAGCGTAAGAGAGTAAGGTATCCCACATATTTGTAAGTTTGTCTGTAAGTGGTTGTTTGGCAAATAACTATTAGCTATTAGTTATTTTCATTAGCTGTTAGATGTTTCCATAAGCTATTTATATTACTTCATTTGCATCAGTTATGTAACAAAAAGTGTTCTGTACAAAGTTAAAATGAGCTTTTTGAATGGAAAAAGCCCTTTCAAATATAAGTCACTAAACATCCAAATTAGTTTTTTGACTAGATCAAACAGTTAGTTGGTCCAAAAAACTCTTTAAAAACTCACCACCAAACACCCCCTAGGTCTTTTCCATTCTTTCTACAACTTTTGAAGGTTTACAATAAAAGCATGTTTCAAGTATAGTACTTGGCTCCTTATTTCTTAACAAG
>JACYFF010031958.1:23570155-23594750 GCA_017589665.1 Selenicereus undatus | reverse complement strand
GTTTTGTTTTGGGGCGAAACCCAAAGTAAATTTGCCCCCCCCCCCCCCAAAAAAAAGTGCAAGTGTAATTTTATTATCCATCATTCTTTTTTGCAAGGTTATTTACATCATTTATGAGTAACAGATATTCACTCATTTGGCCATTATTTAAGAAAATTAAAATAATAATGTGAAAAGAGAAAAAAAATAAAAAGAGGAATGGTAATTATCACACCATAAAAGGTAAAATAACTAATAGTAAAAAAACAAAATAAAAAGAGGAGTGAAATCAAAACGTGATTGTTTCATCACAAAAAGACAATGTAACTAATAGTAAAAGAAACTCACATGCCAACGACAAGAGCTCGACTAGACGTACAATAAGAGATATTGTTTACTAGTCCAAAAACGTATTAGTGTAGCACATGGCTTTGTTGTTTTTTAGATGACAAGAAAAATATTAATTTTATTTCTGTCTAAAGACTAGATGTACAATTTCAAATTCCACCCGATTGTACGATATAGCGACTGGAGCTCGACTTGGTTTGATATTGGCTTCCATCACTAAAACAACATCTAAGAAGCTCCATCATTTCAGCTCTTGCTAGCCACATTCTTTTCTCATTGAACGGAATAGGTACGTGGGAAAAGAGAGAGTCCCATTAAGGCATTAACCTTCTGAACGTCATTGTTCGTCCACTGAGTTAGCACAATGTGCTTTCTATAAGGCTAATATAATGTGACTTCTGGGGCTAAGTTTTTAGCGGAATAAAGACGGCAACCCCTCATCCCTTTGTGTAAAAGTTGATTTTTGGTTATACAATGTTATAAATTGGGTGAAATTTAATTGATTAGCTATTATGACCTTGTAAATTATTGAATCTAATTTATAACCCCCCTTGAATATATGTTTTGGTTTTGCCCTATCTTAGGCTCTTGGCGTAAGACACAAAAAGTATGTTACCTAGACATGGCTTTACAAGTATCAAACACTAGTGTATATATATAGGCATCAAACTCATCCATTTTAAATTTTGCAAAACTTTGGCCTTGGCTCACAATGATGCTTGAAAACATTTATATTAGTGCCAGAAGGTGGCATGAATATGCAGAGTGAAATAAAGAATTTGAGTTATATGTTACAACCTAAAAAAGAAAAATGAAATGGTGGCACACAAGGTTTCATGACTTGCCGTTAGTGCTTCTTGCCTTTTTGTCAAAGCAGGTCAGTGCTAATGCTTCTGGGCTTGAAGCTACAAGATCGAACGGAACACACCCTCTAATCTGATTGATAGTGAAGATGTAGTTACTTGGGCTGAAGTCTCAGAAAACAAACCCTCTGAGAAAGTGCTTGTATGTAACCTATTAAAGGATCTGGATTCATGCATGATACTCAATGCTTGATGCACTTCAAATGGATCTAAAGACATTCTTCTTTCGGACTGCTGACTTAATACAAACTGTAATATGTCACCAACCAGCATATGCCCCTTAGCCTTCACTACAGCTTTCCTGTAAGCCATCCTTCTTGTACTTGAAACCTTTAGTTTTCAAGATGGATTTTGAGTATCCAGCTCAATCAAACTAGCACGTACCCTCGAGCTGGATTAAAGAACACATAACAACGCAGGGAGAATGATCTGCACTGATAATAGCATCCGGAAAAAAGCAAGGGCCGCTTACTTGAGTAACGCTTACTTGACTATATCATAGACCCTAGATAATAAGGATTTCAATTGGTATATTGTATTGTCTAAAGCTGCCTACGTTGATCGAAATCGATTCTATTGCACCGATGTATTACATAAATACAACAAACTGGAATGCAATAAGGTTAAGGGAAGTGATTATAGCCCTTTCTTTTCCCCTTAAAACCGTACCTTTACGACAGGACCAAACACGAGGATATCTTCATAGAGACTGAGTTGTAGCTCTGGGATGTTCACATTATCCTCAAGGGTGTTGAGAAAATGGCCCAAAAATACTACTAGATGATTTAATTTGACTAGCCCACGGCAAGAGGAAAAAGAGAAGAAAGAAAATAATCAGCCACGGCCCAGGCCCAGTTCGGCAATCCTAGCCTGCTTCCTCCCCGCGTTGACCCGTGTTGACCGAGCCAGTACTTGGGCTCCCTGACTCTGCGGCCCAGCTCTCCTCTTCCCAGCATCCAGTGTTTGGGCTTTCCTTCAGCAATGCAGCTTATAGCTTCCCAGCAGCAGGAATAGCACACTTGAGCTGTAGTGTAACACCCCCGACCTCACCGGGTCGTGTTACACGTCACAGTCTTCCCTGGGAAAGACTGTTAAGGCAATTTACTTAAACCTATTTGAAACATAACATAAAAGAGACTCAATATTTAAAACTTAAGCCACATAACATAACTGAGTCTTGAGTTTAACCCTCGGGTTAGGAATGCTAGGATTTTCTAAATTTTCTGGGGCAAAACGGGTAGAGTTTCCCCTAAAAACTGACTGTTTCCCATGATTAAAACCTTACATTATATCCCTGCAATACAAAAAGGGTACTAAATAACACCAACAACTCAACGGCTATGCGCCGGAGTTCACAACTCTACGGGCCACACGCCCGGAGTATATATAGCTTTCTATTTTTCATGAACTTTACAAGGAAAATAATTAATTACATAACCTTACAATCACAATCGACATTACAGAACAATATCATAAACACAGCAATACAGTCCAAGCAAGTCCACTCTGGGCGCTCCACGCATCAGTCACATACCTGTGGATCTGGGGAAAAGGGAAAAAGTAATGGGAATGAGCAACCACCGCTTAGTGAGTAAACCGTCTCTCCCAAAACATACTTAAAATACATATTAACTTACGAAAGCCTTTCGTAATTCATTTTAGTTGAAGAGCTTACACATAATACATCATATTCGAACCATAAACCAAGTGAAGGAATAGTCATACCAAAAAGTTTAACTTTAGTAAAAACCGTAATGCTAATAAAATTACGTAAACCCAGAAACATAGCATAAAAGGGGATTTTTCACATAAGATTCACTTACCGAAAACATACATTGTAACTTATTCACGTAAATGAGGAGACTCGACTCTTAGAGGTGCTTTGTTACTGTCATCCCAAGTCGGACAAACTTGAGCGGCAATATACGCCTATCCGAACAGACATCATACCACGCTGAGACATAATTTTCATACTTAGACTTCAGGCGGGAATCAAACCACCATCCCTGAATCTATCATAACGTAACATATGTGATACCAGGCGGGAACTAAGCCACCATCCCTGGGTCTCAGACTTAAACTTAAAGTTTCTAGAGTAGCTCCTCCACGTATACATAGACATAAACATAATCATTCGTACACATACATACTTATACTTATTCATATATATATCTCAGGAACTTATAACATTCATACACATACATACTTAGTAGACAAACATGCTTGTACTTATTCATATATAGGTTTTATGAACTTAAAACATGAAAACATAATTTTCTTACAACTTTAGCTTTAGGCAAACAACGAGAAAGACCTCTTAAAAACATGGTGAGTATACTAACTCACGATTCAAAACTTGGGTAGTTCCTAGCATGCACTTCAAAGCTAGGATTCACAATACACAACTCCAATTGCCCTTTTTCAGATCGTTTCAATTTTTTAAACGCAAAAGAAGGAATTCGATACAAACCAAGTTTACTAACTCATAAATCAATAATTTAAAAGCTTTTCATAATCGAAATAAATTTGCTAACGTGTAAACTAATTTTGTGAAATATGTTTACGAATTCGTAAAACAACTTCGTTTCTGACTTAAAAGCTTCGTAAAAACGTAATTAGTTTGCTAAGTCGTAAAACGATTTCGTTTTCAACCTAAAAGCTTCTTAATAACGTAATACGTTTGTTAGTTGTAAAACGTCTTCGTTTTAAACTTACAAGCTTCTTAGAAACAAAATAAGATTTGTTAGCACGTAAATCGGCTTCATAAATAACTTAAAGACTTCTTATAACGTAAATTGTTTACTAAAACGTAAAACGACATAGTTTTTAACTTAAATGCTTCGTGTAAATGTAAAATGACTGCTAACTCATAAAACGACTTCACTTTTTAGCTAAAAACTTCTTTTAAATGTAATATGTCTGCTAAATCATAAATCGAAACTCGTTTGAAACATAACGTGTTTAGTTAATGCTTAATTCAAACTAAGTTCGAAGCTTAAAAGCTTCTCATAAACGTTATAAGTTTATTAACACATAAATCGACTTCCTTTGAAACTTCAAAGCTTCTTAAAAACGTAATAAGCTTGTTAAGTTGTAAAACGATTTCGTTTCTAACTTAAAAGCTTCATATAAACGTAATAAGTTTGTTAAATCGTAAAACGATTTTATTTCTAACTTAAAAGCTTCGTATAAACGTAATAAATGTACTAAATCGTAAAACGACTTCATTTTTAACTTAAGAGCTTCGTATAAACGTAATTAGTTTGCTAAATCGTAAAGCAACTTCGTGAATGACTTAGAAAGCATCTCTTAAACATAATATGTCTATTAATTCGCAAAAAAACTTCGATTTTAGCTAAAAGCTTATTATAAACGTAATGAGCTTGGTAAATCGTAAATCGAAACTCGTTTGAGACATAACGTGTTTGGTTAACACTTAATTCAAACTAAGTTCGAAATCGAAACCCATTTGAAACTTAGATACTTAGTTAGCAATAAATGCAAGCTAGATTCGTTTGAAAATTTCATTTTAAACTCAAGATGGTTGTGAGGATAAACTAAAGGCTTAAAATGTTCCCAAACTTGCCACCATTCGAACAAGTTAGTTCTTAAAATCAGGCTTGAATGTACACCAAAACAATAAGGACTTCTTTTACTTTTAAACCACCCTCAAACGATCTTCAATGCTAAACTGGTTGGATATGAAAATCGAAAGCAACTTTTATATGCAGTTCTAAATCATTAAAGCCACCATTTCAAAACATCTGGCAACATTTCAAAAATACATTGGTTCTGACATGGCATAACAAAAGCTTAATTCATTTTTTTGTCCACACATACAATCGAATTCATACAACAACAATCCAATCTACCAATTCAGTAAACTGATTCATACAATTATTATTCGAAATCCTTAAAACAGGAGGGATTAAAGGTTCACCCACCTCGAATCCAAGCTATATGCGTGCAAATTGGCTAGATTGAAGCTAAATTCGGACTCCACACACTCAGAAAATCCGCTCCCTTTGCGTGAGGTTCGAACACCACCAAACCCAAAACCCTAACTTAAGTTTTCTGAGAAATTAAACACAATTAGGAAGAATCTAGATCAAGAATGCAATTTGTAGATGAAGGAGGAGTTCGAAATCACCTTGCATGCACCGAGGTTACCGGGCGTTGGTTCTGCTCCGGTCGAAATCAGCCCAATCGTGGCTGATTTTCGGCTAGTGGCGCCGTGGTGGGACGGCCGGCGGCTAGGGTAGGTCGACTGGGGCTCAAGGTCAGCGGTTGGCTTCGGCGTGCGTGGTGGAGAAGCGAAGAAGAAGAGGAGGAACAGGGGAGACGGGAAGAAGAAGAAGAAGAAGAAGAAGAAGAAGAAGAAGAAGAAAGAAAGAGGAGAGAGAGGGGCGTCGAGGCTTCACGCGTGACCCCCCCTTTCCTTTTTATTTTGATTTTGCTTAATTCTAGCCTACTAATTATTACTCAAGTTCCCGAGCCTTAATCTTAAACCGAGGTCCTAAATATAATCGCGGGTCAGCTTACCCACCCCTGAATATATTTAGGATCGATTTAGTAAATTACAGAACTATTACCAAGGTTTAATAATCTGAACGTATTTGGGAATTGCTTTTGTTGAAGCTTCAAGGAATCGAAGGCTTATCTTGTTACACAACTTTAGCAAATCTATTTTTGGGATCTAAAGTTGAATAAATCAATAACTTGGGCGATATGGCAGTTGTAGGTTGGCAGATATCAAAATAAAACTTTCCAACCCAACAGGCATAATGCTTATTAAGCAAGTACGACAAAACTCTGCGTCTCACATGTGGGCACTGGCCAGTCAAGTCCGCGGACCATCCATGGCTAGGCCCACGGTCCGTGGGAGATAAGCCACGATCCATGGCAGCTTGAATGACTTTTGGGTTGTTTTTCTTGGTCCATTTTTTATGATTATGGCATGAATTAATACGGATTAATTCTGATCAATTGCTGAAGGTTATGGAAGCTGCTATAAATCTTCATCATCTTCATCAAGCTTCATCATCCAAAAATTAAGCTTGATCATCCTCAATCAATCAAGAATCGTCATCAAAATTATTCACTATTTTTCTTAGTTTTGAAAGAGTATTTTGAGTGAATTTGTAATCACCTATTGAGCACATTATTTTGATATCATCTTGTACTCTCCAAACACATAGTGAATTTTTCCGGTTATAGTCGCCCGTGGTTTTTCCTGATTTGGGTTTTCCACGTAAAATTTTGGTGTTCTTGGTGCAGATTTATTTTTCTTGCTATCATCTATTTTGTGATATTTTCTTGTTGCATCCAATCTCGTATTACTCGATCCTAACAAGTGGTATCAAAGCCTAGGATCAAGGATGGCAACTGGCACGAAATTTCATATTCCTAAATTCGATGGCAAGATTAGTTTTAACATTTGGAAAGCCCAAATGATGGATGTTCTTACACAGAATGGTTTGAAGAAAGCTCTCGGTGGCAAAACTAAGATGCAAGCATCCATGACTGATGAGCAATTGGAGGAACTTGACAAGAAGGTGCTCTCGACAATTCAACTGTGCTTGGCACCTCATGTCCTTCGTGAGTCCTTGATAAGACTACAACAGCAGATCTTTGGCTCGCATTGGAGTCGTTGTATATGACGAAAAGTCTCACCAACAAAATCCGTCTTAAAGAACGTTTTTACACGATCTCTATGGCTGAAGGTACTCCCATTCAAAATCCCCTGGATGATTTCAACTTTATTCTTATTGATTTGAAAATCATGGATGTTAAACTTGAGGATAAAGACAAAGCTATTCAGTTGATAGTCTCATTACCCTCTTTCTATAAGCACTTCAAGGAAATACTATTACATAGTAACAATGAGACTTTATGTTTTGAGGACGTGAAAAGCAAGTTTATTGTCCAAAGAGAAGTTTGAACTTGAATTGCATTCTAGTGATAAAGGTGAGGGTTTGAATGTGAGGGGTAGACCTTTTGGAAAAGAGGGCACCACTAGGAAAAACTCACGTTCTAAGTCTAGAGGATGTAAATCCAACAAATTTTGCAAATATTACAAGAAGCGAGGACACTTAGTTGATGAGTGTTACAGTTTGAAAAACAAAGAGGAGAAAGAGGAGAAGAACAGACAACCTCAAAAATCAGCTAAAGCTTTCATTGTTGATTCTGAGTCAGATGGTGATGTCTTATGTGTGACTACCTCAAACAATAGGTGTGTTGTTGAGTCGGTTTTAGATTCTGCCTCCACATATCATATGTGTCCCCATAGGGACTGGTTTTCAACATATGAGTCTTTAGATTCCAGTGTTATGCTTATGGGCAATGATGCCCAATGTCATGTGGTTCGTATTGGCATCGTGCAAATCAAAACCCATGATGGTATTGTGAGATGACAAATGTTTGTCACATTCCAGATTTGAAAAGCAACCTTATTTCACTTGGTACTCTTGAGTCTAATGGTTGCAGGCATTCGGCTAAAGGTGGAGTTTTGAAAGTCTCCAAAGGTGCACTTGTTCTCATGAAGGGTGTGAGACGTGGCAGTCTTTACATCCTATAAGGCTCTGCGGTGACAGGTACTGCAATTGTCACTACTTCCTCATCACTTGTTGATTTGACTCGTCTATAGCATGCTCATTTGGGGCACATGAGTGAGAAGGGCATGACTATCCTATGCAAGAGAGGTCTTCTTGGTAGCGAAGGTACGGGTAAACTAGACTTTTGTGATCATTGTGTTTTTGGCAAACAAAAGAGAGCCAATTTTTCTATTGCTAAACAGTGTACCAAGAGTATCCCAGATTATATTTACTCAAATTTATGGGGTCCCTTTAGAGTTCCTTCGTTTGGAGGAAAACGCTGAATGTTGACTTTTGTAGATGATTTCTCTCGTAAGATCTGGGTTTATTTCTTAAGACATAAAAATGAAGCATTCCTTATGGTTAAGAAATACAAGGCCCTTGTTGAGAACCAGACTGGGAGAAAAATCAAAAAGCTTAGGACTGACAATGGTCTAGAGTTTTATGAGTCGAACTTCAATGAGTTTTGTGCTATCCAAGGTATTGCTAGACACAAAACTTTAGTTGGGAAGCCTCAACAAAATGGTATCGCTGAACAGATTGATCGGACTCTCCTAGAGAGAGCTCGATGTATGCTCTCCAATGCCGGTTTATGGCACTGTAGAGATTTTTGAGCCGAGGCTGTTTCAACTGCCTGTTACCTTGTGAGCCGCTCTCCACACTCATCTATTGATTTCAAAATCCCATAAGAGGTTTGGTCAGGTCATCCCATTGACCATTCTATTTTGAGAATATTTGGATGTCCTGCATATGCACATGTCATTGACGGCAAGCTTGCTCCTAGGGCTATTAAATGCATGTTTCTTGGTTATGCATTCGAGTCTAAAGGATATCCTTTATGGTGTCCCAGTTCCAAGAAAGTCATCCAAAGTAGAGATGTTACATTTAATGCATCTGCTATGTTTTCTCCTGGGAAAGAGTCTACTATGTCTTCGATTGGTGCAGGTGATCCATGTGATACCATTGACAAGGTGGAGGTATTAGATCCACTACCTCATTCTACCAATGAGGTTCTTATTGATGAGCTAAGTCTGAGCATTTCAAGTCCGGATAAGCCTCAGGTGGAGGATATGTATTCTCTTGCTCGTGATAGACCGAGGAGAACAATTAGGAAGCCTGCTTGTTATGCCATCGATGATGAGAGTGGGTTAACAGCCTATGCACTCGTTACAGCACAAGAGACTCCCGAATGCATTGAACCTTCAACCTATTCAAAGGCTACCTCTTGTCCTAACTCCTCAAATTAGCTCATGGCAATGCAAGAAGAAATGGAGAGTTTGCATAAGAATGGGACAGGGGAGTTCTGTGAACTTCCTAAAGGTCATCGTGCCTTAACTACTAAATGGATCTACAAGCGCAAAGAAGGCATCCCCGGGGTTGAAGATGCAAGGTGCAAAGCACGTTTGGTTGTTTGTGGTTACATCCAAAAGGAAGGTATTAACTTTAATGAATATTCTCTCCTGTTGTACACCATACTTCCATTAGAGTGCTACTTGCTTTAATTGCTTTATTTGACTTAGAGTTGGAGCAACTAGATGTTAAAACGGCTTTCCTCCTTCGCTGGTTGGAGGAAGAGATCTATATGAAGCAACCTGAGGGATTTGTGGTTCTCGGCAAGGAGAATCTTGTATGCCACTTGAAGAAGTCTCTTTATGGTCTCAAACAAGCTTTGCGGGAATGGTATAAGAGGTTTGATGCTTTTATGATTGTTAAGTCAAAAATCATGCATTGTTTTAATAATTATTTTGACTATATTATATATATTATTTCGTCTAATTTAGTTTATTTTATATATTTTTCAGGTTAAGCATTAATAAAATAAAGATGAGAAGAGAAGACGTCGAAGTTCGGATTTTACACGCTATGCTATCAAGTCGATCCAAAAATAATAATTTATGAAACATATTTTTTTTCCATAATGATTTATTTGGGCTAGGGTTACAAGAGTTGAAGAGAAGCTAGAAGACTTGGGAGAGAAAGAGCCTAAGAAAAAAACCTTGTGGCTAAAACCCTACCTCACCCTCCTCTCCTCATCATCATAAATCACCTTCACACCTCCATAAAAACCCAACACCCACGACCATCTCATCACACACACCTTCAGCTGCCTTCTTCATCTCTCACGATCATCACCATCATCTCATCACCAACAGAATCTTCAATCACCATTATCACCCCACACACCACATCTCACCTTCCTGCCTATTCTCCTCACCACCACGCCACACCTTCATCTCCTCACCCTCACGCCATCCTCATGCCTCCACCATCACCATACTTCATCATCATCATCATCATCACGCTTCCTCACACCATAAATCATCTTCACCACCAGCCACGCATCATCTATTGTAAGCATCATCATCATCAACGATCACATCTTCATCATTTGTTCAACACACCTAGAAGAAGTGTGCTACTTCTTCCATTTTTTTTTATTTGGCTTGATTTTGCTGAGTTTAGTCATTAATTAAACATGAATTATTTAGTTAAAGTGTGTAATTTAATTTCTAATATGAGTGAGTAGTTCTCTTGTGCTTAGCATAATCTATTTGAAACCATGCTAAATTAATTACTTTGAAACAAATTTTATGCTTTATTGTATGTTTGATTTTTATTCATGATTCTATAGCGATTAGTATTTATCGTTCATATTATTCGTATTATATTAATTAGAATGCATGCTAGTTAATTTAATACGATTGCATATGATAAGTTAAAAGGTTTTAATACGTAAAAGTTATAGTTTTTTAAGTATTAGTATCACCTAATTAATCATGGATAGCTCAAACCGATCTCTTTTAATTAGATAATCGTTATAGATCTTTGTTTAATCAATTTGCTGGTAAATTAGTTACAAGGTGTTAGATGATGTTTTTCTAATACGCAATGCTCTAGTTTGATTAAATTCTTGCACTGGTGTGAGGGTTGTTAAAACTAGTAGGGTTTATATTAGAACTGGACCTAAATAAACTACAATATAAGAAAAAACTGGGAAGATCCGCTGGTGGGTGTCTTCTACAGTCTAACTCATGAATAAAAATCGATTTCTGTCTTAATGATAAATATTGATTTGCATGGTGGATATAGATTATGCTAAGTATTTTTCATAAATTTGGTAACTTTGATAATTATTTGTTGCTTTTCAGTTAATTTGTTTTGTTTGTCAATTGTTATTCTTCAATTTATAAGCTTTAATTTAAATTTCGTTACCTCCCCCTAAAAGAGTAGTCTTTTAGGAATGTCTTGGTAATATTAGATCAGTTAGATTTTGATTTTTAGTGTGATTATAAATTTCAGTTTTAATTTATATTCTGTTTTGCTGCTTAATTACCGGTTTGTTAGAAATTAGGTTAAAAATAGTTCCTTTTGTGTTTTTTAAATTTTTAATCCATTATAGGGTTTATATAGTGTCCTAGTCTGCCTCTATTTAATTTCGGAATTTTTGAAAATTATTTGATAATTTTTCAGAATTATTTCGTGAGTTGGATATGTGCAGGTTTTTATTTCAATAAATCTAAAAATTACGTTTTTAATTTTTATTTCACGTTTTTTAGGTCTTATTAAGTCCATAAAACTATAGCCTAAAATTTGGGCAATTGTTTTTATTTAATTTCGTATTTATATTAGTGCAGTTTTTTTTTCTCTAATTTCAGATTTTATTTTGTGTTTCATTTTCTGGAGTTAATTTTCTGTTTTAATTTTTCTCAAATTAATTACATATAATTTTGGAGTTAAAAATTCAGAATATTAATTTGCATTACTTTTTTTGTAATTTTTAATATTAATTTTCAGCTTGTAATTTTCTGTTTAAATTTTTAGTTGAATATTGTGTTATTATTTCTGTTTGTTATTTTTCAGATTATTTAGGATAGATATTTACTGTTTTATTTCCAGAATTAAGTTTAGAATATTTAGGAGCAATAATAAGTACTTTTTCCAGATTTTTACTTATTAAATTGGATTTATTTTAATAATATAAAGAGGAGTAATAGAGTAGTAAAATCATTTAAAATTAAACTAGCTTATTGACATAATCTTTCCTCGTGGGATCGATCCCCACTTTTCTATGCTATAAATATTACTTATAAATCGAAGTAGTTGTTTAATTTGTAGCTCTACAACAGGCTCTACAAATTTTGGCGCCGTTGTCGGGGAAAGAAAATAAAATCGTTAGTTTACTTCTATTTAATTTTACTACTTTTATTGTTTTGTTTTAACTCTAGTATTTTAATTTTTGTAGGTTGCCCTTAATTTATGAAATTAAGGAGTGGCAACGAGATTGGAGAGGACAAGGAGCAAACGTTGGAAGCTAAAAACAAAGAAGGTTATTCTGAACCAGTAATTCTTAAAACTGAATAGGTAAGAATGCCTACTCTTCAGGAACTTGCTACCCCTAATCTAGAAACCCAACGTTTATCCATTACTTATGCTGCATTAGATAAACCTCTAAAACTGAACTCTGAATTCATCAATTTGCTACCCAAGTTTCATGGATTAGCTGGAGATGACTCATACCGTCATAGTAGTAAATTCCTTATCACATGCTCCGCTATGGTGCGTGAGGGGATTCCTGAAGGCCAAATTAGGTTGAGAGCATTTCCTTTTTCTTTGCTCGGTAACGCTAAAGATTGGTTGTATTACATGTCTGCTGGATCTTTCTCTATATGGATTGCATTGCATAAATCATTTTTAGAGAAATTTTTTCTAGCATCCCAAATTGGATCTATTAGGAAGAAAATATGTGGTATCAAACAAATAAATTAGGAAACTTTTTGTGAGTACTGGGAAAGATTTAATAAACTGTGTGCTAGTTGTCCCCAACATCAAATAACTGAACAGTTGTTGATTCAACACTTGTATGAAGGGTTGCTTCCTATAGATCGTAATATGGTTGATGCTGCTAGTGGGGGGACTCTAGTTAATAAGACTTCAACAGAGGCTAGAGATTTATTCAATTTAATGGCCCAAAATACTCAACAGTTTTGTACTAGGGAGTCACAAATTAAAAAGGTTAATGAGATTGGCTCTAGCTTATCTATAAAGAGTCAATCATCTCACATTACTACTATGTTAAATAAGATTGTTACTAAGGGAGTACAAAAAGCAGTCATATGTGAAATTTGTTGTCTAGAGGGATATCCTATTGATGCATATCCTACACTTCAAGAGGGAAATATAAATGTTGTCTATTCCAACCAAGGTCAAAGGAGGTATGGTCCATATTCTAACACCTATAATGAAGGATGGAGAAACCACCATAACCTTAGGTATGGCCCTAAACCCAACCCACCTGGTTTTGACCAAACATCTCGTCAACCTTCTAATCAGGATGAGGCCAACTTCCTACTAGAACAAGTCCTTAGGAATATGGATGACAGGTTCCAAAATATGGAGACAACTCTTAAGCAAGTTCAAGAGAGACAGACTGCAACTGATACCATAGTTAGCAACTTGCAGGCTCAAATGCAAAATAGGTTACCATCTCAACCTTACCCTAACCCCAAGGAAAATGTTAGTGCCAGGACACTTAGGAGTGGGAAAGAGCTAAAAGAACCTAAGAAGAGTAGAGAGGTTGAGCTTGAGTTAGAGGTCAAAGGAGCTGAACTAGAGCTAGATAAAGATTCCAATGTAACTACTAAGGAATTAGGTGAAAAGAAAGGAGAACCTTTTAAGCCAATTCCACCCTTTCCTAGTAGATTTCGAAGCCCTACTTCTAAGGTGAATGAGGCTAACCAAGAGATCTTAGAGACATTTAGGAAGGTAGAGATCAACATACCCCTCCTTGATGCCATTAAACAGGTGCCTCGTTATGCTAAGTTTTTGAAAGAATTGTGTACTACTAAAAGAAAGTTAGTAGGTAATGAGAAGGTAAGTGTGGGGGAAAATGTGTTTGTAGTTTTTCAGAGGAAACTTCCCCCTAAGTACGAAGACCTAGGTGTGTTTTTTGTTCCTTGTAAAATAGGAAACATTTACTTTGATAAGGCTATGCTTGACTTGGATGCTTCCATTAATGTTATGCCTAGGTCTGTTTATGATAAACTGAACTTAGGCGAGTTAAAGAAAACTAGTATAGTACTTCAGTTAGCTGATAGGAGAAGTATTTACAGATGGAGTTTTAGAGGATGTCTTAGTCCAAGTGAATGAGCTTGTGTTTCCTGCTGATTTTTATGTGATGAACATGAGTGATGCATGTCATGATATTCCTATCTTTCTTGGTAGGCCATTTTTGAAAATAGCTAGGACTAAAATTGATGTGTATGAAGGAGCATTAACAATGGAATTTGATAGTGAAGTGATTAAATTTAATATTTTTGATGCCATGAGATTTCCTGCTGATGTGAATTACGTGTATGCACTTGATGTTATTGATGAGTTGTCTCAAGATATTTATGACTTGTCTAATGAAGATGAATTGTTTACTGTGCTTACTAAGAGTCTTGATCATGCTGAGTTTCAAAAAGTGTCATACCAGGTTAATGACAATCTAGCTGATGTGATAGGGTCTTTATTCCAACTGCAAGTGCTTAATAGTCCTAACTAGCTTGAATTGCCCAAAAATCATGCTAAATTACTTCCCTCTAGCATTTTACCCCCTAAATTGGAATTGAAACCGTTACCTGATAATTTGAAGTATGCTTATTTGGGAGAGAATGAGACTTTGTCTGTCATCATCTCTAGTGCACTTACCCTTGACCAAGAGGAAAAACTTGTTAAGGTGCTTAAAGAACATAGCAAAGCAATAGGGTGGACTTTAGCAGACCTCAAGATACTTAGCCCTACTTTATGCTCACACAAGATTACATTAGAGAAAGATGCTAAGCCTAAAAGGGATCCTCATATGAGACTTAATCCACCTATGATGGAGGTAGTCCAGAAAGAAATTCTTAAGTGGTTAGATGCTGGAGCAATATATCCCATTGCTGATTCTGAGTGGGTTAGTCCTATCCATGTGGTTCCTAAAAAGGGGGGAACAACAGTAGCACAAAACAAGGAAGGTGAGTTGATACCTACTAGAGTCCAGAGTGGTTGGATAGTGCGCACTGACTATAGAAAGCTTAACAAGGCCACTAAGAATGACCATTTTTCATTGCCTTTTATGGACCAGATGCTAGAAAGATTAACTGGGAGGTCACATTATTGCTTTCTATATGGCTGTTCAAGTTATATTCAGATCCCTATAGCTCATGCAGATCAGGAAAAGACCACCTTTACCTGTCCTTTTAGCACTTATGCTTTTAGACGTATGCCTTTTGGTCTATGTAATGCACCTGCTACATTTCAAAGATGTATGATGAGTATCTTTTTTTATTTTATCACCAAAATTATAGAGGTTTTCATGGATGATTTTACTGTACATGGTGATTCATTTGATGAGTGCATGCATCATCTTACTCTAGTGCTTAGGCGTTGCATTGAGACCAATTTGGTACTTAATTTTAAAAAGTGTCATTTCATGGTGGAGCATGGGGTAGTACTTGGACATGTAGTGTCATTAAGGGGATTAGAGGTAGATAAAGCAAAAGTTGACATCATTCAGTCTTTACCTTACCCCAGGTGTGTCAAGGATGTGAGATCACTCTTAGGGCATGTAGGGTTCTATAGGCAGTTTATCAAAGATTTTTCTACGATTGCTTCTCCTTTATGTACCTTCCTTGCAAAAGATGTTTCATTTGATTTTAATGATGATTGTATGAGGGCTTTTGATCAGTTGAAGTTGAAATTGACTATTTCACCTATCGTGCAACCCCCAAATTGGGCCTTACCTTTTGAGTTGATGTGTGATACTAATGATAAAGGAGTGGGGGCAGTTTTAGGTTAAAGAATTGGGAAAGTACCTCATGTGATTTACTATGCTTCTAGAACTCTTGACTCTGCACAGTGTAATTACACCACTACAGAAAAGGAGATGTATACTGTTGTTTTTGCTCTTAAAAGTTCCGCCCTTACTTGTTGGGTGTAAAAGTTATTGTTTACTCTGATCATTCAGCTCTTAACCACTTGCTAGAAAAGAAAGATTCAAAGCCTAGATTGATTAGATGGATGTTACTATTGCAAGAATTTCAATTGGAAATTAAAGACAAACCTAGAGCTAAGAACTTAGTTGCTGACCATCTTAGTAGACTGAAAACAGGGGAAAGTGGTAGTCTTTTTAGTGATTGTTTTCCTGATGAGGCTTTTTATGCTGTCGGTAGTAGATTACCTTGGTATGCTGATATTGTGAACTACATAGTCACCACAAATTTTTCCCATTGACTTGTCTAGAGCTGAAAAAGAAAAGATAAGAGCTCAATCTAACTACTATGTTAGGGATAAGCCATACCTATGGAAATTTGATAATGATCAGATAATAAGGCATGTGTTGATGACGGTGAAATTCATTCCATTCTGACCTTCTGTCACTCTTCAGAAAGTGGGGGACATTTTGGACCTAAAAGAACAACACATAAAGTTCTTGAGTGTGGATTTTATTGGTCTACTATTTCTCGTGATGCTTATGATTTTTGTAAAAGATGTGAAGCATACCAAAAGACTGAAAATTTATCAAGAAGGAATCAAATGCCCTTATATAATATTTATGTTTGTGAAATTTTTGATGTATGGGGTATTGATTTCATGGGACCCTTTCCCCCTTCTTTTGCATACACTTACATTCTTGTACTTGTTGACTATGTGTCCAAATGGGTAGAAGTTGTAGCTACTAAAACTATGGTGAAACATGTTAAATCTCTCATTCTACATAGATATGGAGTACCAAGAGCAATCATCAGTGATGGGGGAGCTCATTTTTGTAATAGAACTTTAGGTGCCTTGTTAGCCAAATATCATGTGACTCATAAGGTATCTATTAGTTATCACCCCCAAACAAATGGCCAAGCTAAAATATCTAATAAAGAAATCAAGGGCGTAGTTGAAAAAGTAGTCAGGCCAGACCGAAAAGATTAGAGTCTTAGGCTAGATGACGCTCTTTGGGCTTATAGGACTGCATACAAGACCCCTATTGGTATGTCACCTTATCGGTTAGTCTTTGGAAAGCCATGTCATCTTCCTATGGAGATAGAACATAAGTCATGTTGGGCTGTGAAGCAATGTAATCTTGACTATGAGTTAGCAGGAAGATAACGTAAATTGCAGTTGTAGGAACCATAGGAGATTCGCTTGGAAGCCTGTGACAATTCAGTCATTTACAAAGGTAAAGCCAAAGCATTTCGTGGTGCTAAACTTGTCAGAAAAAAATTCAGGTGGGTGAGAAAGTATTATTATTCAATTCAAAACTAAGACTCTTTCCTAGTAAGTTAAATTCAAGATGGCTTGGACTGTTTGAGGTAGTAAAGACTAATTCACATGGTGCTGTTGAGATTAAGAGCCTATCCACTAACAAAATTTTCAAAGTGAATGGACATAGGTTGAAACATTTCAGGGATTGAGACTCTGTGAATTTTATTGAAGAAATCACTCTAGACGATCCTTGAGCTTCATGACGTCGAGCCAACGACTGTAAACAAAAGCACTGGTTGGGAGGCAACCCAACTTTTTTTGGGGAAGCACCTATTTAATTTTACTTTTATTTTCGTTATTTCTATCTTTTTGCATGCATTAGGGACTATGCATGAATTAAGTGTGAGGGGGTGCATCCTGCATTTAGTTCCTACAGTATTTATTATTGAAAAAAAAAAGAAAAAATTTTCTTATAAATAATGCATGATATGAGTTTATGCTAGGCTTGCTTGCTTAATTTTTTTTTATTTTCTTAGGTATTTGTAGTTTATTCTTCTATGAGTGAAGACTTATGAGCATGTTAGCTGTCATTCAAAGAAGTTTAAGTTGATCCTCATATATCTCTTTAATGAGTAACTGTCACGATTATCCACCCTTTTTGATCATGTGTTATATCCGCTTCAGAGGCAATAAAATGACCTAGCCCATTTTCTAGAGTATAGAATTAATAGAATAACTTATTAGAATTGTGACTTTTCTTGTCTTATTTTTAAAAAAAAAGAGAGAAAAAAAAGAAAAGAAAAAAAGGTTAGCTTACCAACATGGGAATGAATAGGTGGCTCGGCACATTTTCCCCTTAAGTTTAGGTCTCAACTGAGTCTTATGTATGGAGTAACCCATGATTGAGAGAGTTATGCCCCTTTTTGGGCCGATCAATGACCCACGCCAAACTAACAGTCAAAAAGAAATAATGATTAGAATGAATTGTTTGCTCTAGCACCTCTATTCGGGTGAGTGTGAGACAGGGAGTGTTTAATTTCTAAAAACCTATATGGGCCTCGAATATGTGCGCAAATGGAGTTTGAAATTTAAAAAAAAAATCAAAAAAAGAAATACAAGGCAAGTTCAGAATCAATTTCAATGAGTTATTCTATCTAGTTCAACTGTCTCGATAGCCATTTCGTACTTCAATCTGTCGTAAACTTTTTAGACCTCTTGATTGATGTATCCATACTTAAAGGAGATGGATAATTATTAATCTTGTTATTTCATTAAGGAAATGTTGTGAGGTTAATGAATAAACGCTTTGATGGTAGTTGGATATCTAGTAGTTATTAATTCACTTGTTGGAGGAAAAACTAATTAATTTTCAATAAAACCGTTTTTAAAGCAAGTCAATGTCTAGTATGAATATCATAATTATGTATGACTTTATAAGAAAGAAAGAGGGTCAGTTTTTAGGTCGAGTCTAAGATTTCTCTGCATAAGAACGTTCAAAGTCTAAGTGTGGGGGAATTTGTTAAGTCAAAAATCATGCATTGTTTTAATAATTATTTTGATTATATTATATATATTATTTCGTCTAATTTACTTTATTTTATATATTTTTCAGATTAAGCATTAACAAAATAAAGAGGAGAAGAGAAGACGTCGAAGTTCGGATTTTACACGCTATGTTATCAAGTCGATCCAAAAATAATAATTTATGAAAAATATTTTTTTTCCATAATGATTTATTTGGGCTAGGGTTACAAGAGTTGAAGAGAAGCTAGAAGACTTGGGAGAGAAGGAATCTAAGAAAAAAACCTAGTGGCTAAAACCCTACCTCACCCTCCTCTCCTCATCATCATAAATCACCTTCACACCTCCATAAAAACCCAACACCCACGGCTATCTCATCACACACACCTTCAGCCGCCTTCTTCATCCCTCACGATCATCACCATCATCTCATCACCAACAGCATCTTCAATCACCATTATCATTCCACACACCACATCTCACATTCCTGCCTATTCTCCTCACCACCACGCCACACCTTCATCTTCTCACCATCACGCCATCCTCATGCCTCCACCATCACCATACTTCATCATCATCATCATCACGCTTCCTCACACCATAAATCATCTTCGCCACCAGCCACGCATCATCTACCGTAAGCATCATCATCATCATCGATCACATCTTCATCATTCGTTCATCACACCGAGAAGAAGTGTGCTACTTCTTCCATTATTTTTTTTTATTTGGCTTGATTTTGCTGAGTTTAGTCGCTAATTAAACATGAATTATTTAGTTAAAGTTAGTAATTTAATTTTTAATATGAGTGAGTAATTTCCTTGTGCTTAGTATAATCTATTTGAAACCATGCTACATTAATTATTTTGAAACAAGTTTTATGCTTTATTGTATGTTTGATTTTTATTCATGATTCTATAGCGATTAGTATTTATCATTCATGTTATTCGTATTATATTAATTAGAATGCATGCTAGTTAATTTAGTATGATTGCATATGATAAGCTAAAAGGCTTTAATACGTAAAATTCATAGTCTTTTAAGCATTAGTATCACCCTAATTAATCATGGATGGATCAAACTCATCTCTTTTAATTAGATAATCGTTATAGATCTTGTTAAATCAATTTAATGGTAAATTGATTACAAGACGTTAGATGATGTTTTTCTAATACGTAATGCTCTAGTTTGATTAAATTCTTGCGCTGGTGTGAGGGTTATCAAAACTAGTAGGGTTTCTATTAGGGTTGGACCTAAATAAACTATAATATAAGGAAAAATGGGGAAGATCCGCTGGTGGGTGTCTTCTACAGTCTAACTCATGGATAAAAATCGATTTGTGTGTTAATGATAAATATTGATTTGCATTGTGGATATAGATTATGCTAAGTATTTTTCATAAATTTGGTATATTTGATAATTATTTGTTGCTTTTCAGTTAATTTGTTTAGTTTGTTCATTTTTATTCTTCAATTTATAAGCTTTAATTTAAATTTCGTTAACACCCCCCCCAAAAGAGTTGTCTTTTAGGAGTGTCTTGGTGATATTATATCAGTTAGATTTTGATTTTTAGTGTAATTATAATTTTCAGATTTAATTTATATTCTGTTTTGCCACTTAATTACCGGTTTGTTGGAAATTAGGTTAAAAATAGCTTCTTTTGTTTTTTTTTTTCAAGTTTCAATCCATTCTAGGGTTTATATAGTGTCCTATTCTGCCTATATTTAATTTCGGAATTTTTGGAAATTATTTGATAATTTTTCAGAATTATTTCGTGAATTGGATATGTGCAGGTTTTTATTTCAATAAATCTGAAAATTACTCTTTTAATTTCTTTTTCACGTCTTTTAGGTCTTATTAAGTCCAGAAAATTATAACCTAAAATTTGGGCAATTTTTTTATTTAATTTTGTATTTATATTAGTACAGTTTATTTTTTTTCTCTAATTTCGCATTTTATTTTCTGTTTCATTTTCTGGAGTTAATTTTCTGTTTTAATTTTTCTGAAATTAATTACATATAATTTTGGAGTTAAAAAGTTAGAATATTAATTTGGATTAATTTTTTGTAATTTTTGATATTAATTTTCTGCTTGTAATTTTCTGTTTTTATTTTTAGTTGAATATTGTGTTATTATTTCTGTTTTTTATTTTTCGGATTATTTAGGATAAATATTTACTGTTTTATTTCCAGAATTAAATTTAAAATATTTAGGAGCAATGATAAGTATTTTTTCCCAATTTTTACTCATTAAATTGGATTTATTTTAGTAATATAAAGAGGAGTTAAAATAAATTAGAGTAGTAAAATCATTTAGAATTAAACTAGCTTATTAACATAATCTTTCCTCATGGGATCGATCCCTACTTTCCTATGCTATAAATATCATTTATAAATCAAAATAGTGGTTTAATTTGTAGCTCTACGACAGACTCTACAATGATCGGACAAGGGTATTCACGATGTCGTTATGATAATTGTGTTTATTTTCAGCAATTTGAAGGTTCCTTCGTATATTTTATACTATATGATAATTGTGTTTATTTTCAGCAATTTGAAGGTTCCTTCGTGTATTTTCTACTATATGATAATTGTGTTTATTTTCAGCAATTTGAAGGTTCCTTCGTATCTTTGCTACTATATGTTGATGACATGCTCATTGCTTCTAAGGATAAATCCTTGATCAACAAGTTGAAAACTCAACTTGGTGATGAGTTTGAAATTAAGGACCTTGGTGCAGCTAAGAAGATTCTTGTTATGGAGATACATAGAGATCACAAAGCCGGTAAGCTCTACCTATCCCAAAAGAAGTACCTTGAAAAAGTACTTGATAGGTTCAATATGGGTGGTTGTAAGTCGATCTCCATTCCCTTAGTTGCTCATTTCAAATTGTCATCTAATTCTTGTCCAACAACCGAAGAGGAAATTGATAAGATGTCTGATGTAAAGCTCAAGGGAAGAAGTTTCCCAAGCTAACACACATCAAAGGACGACCAAAACCCAAGGGTATAGCTCGGACAAGGGGTGGCACGGTCATGTCTATGTGCACGGGTAGACCGTACCTACTTGCTGCCCACCAAAGCTTGAAAATGCTAGCTTTGCACGGTTTGAAGGCTTTTGATGTTTGCTTTGATTCTAGCCTCTTTCGTGAAGTTTAGGCCGTGGAGAATGGGTGTAAATGGAACCAAATGAAGTGGAAGAATGAAAGGATATGAAGGAAATGCTAAGTGTAAGAGATTAACTCAAGAATTAAGCTAATAACTTCACTTAGAACTCGGTTAGTTCAAGCTAGGATAGGATATACTAAACTCTAAGAATGGATACAGAAACACCACCAATGTTTGAGTTTAAGGCCCTTAATCTTGATTAAGATACAGAATCACCACTTAATCAATGTTAAGACTCACTTGGACACCACCTTAATTGGCCTAATTAAGGATAGGCAAGCAAGAGTTTGATAGAGAGAAAACAAATGCTCTCAAACTGATTTTCTCATTTAAAAGGAGTTGTTCTTCTTGCCATGGCCATGTGAAGCTTAAGTATGCAACAATATTGGCCAAGCAAGCAAGCTCACAAGCAAGCACACACCTCCCCTTTGCCTTACTAGTGAGGAAAGGTGTTAAGAACTTAATTACATCTGGTTTAGTACTAACCTAGATACAAGCATGCTTAACTAAACTAATACATCCAAATCATGAAGTAAAACAATGTCTAAGCTGATTACACATCACTTAGCTTTCACTTAAGTCTAATACAACCAGCAAATGAAGCAAGAGAGCATGTGCACAGCCGAAAAGGTGAAGCCCCTTTACGACTAGCCAATAGGAGAAGGGAGACAAGATATTTGCTTCCTCACTCCCATTGGTTGAACTTCCCTATGTAGCAACCAATCCTAGATAGCCTTGGGACGTGTGCCTTGCCTTGGAAGGTGTGCCAATCAACTTGCAAACTAGAGAAGGTCGGCTGAAGCTAGAGGAATACTCGGACAGTTTGAACCGGGTTCAAGCCGTGAGCAAGCTGGTTTTCTAGCAAACTTTAAGTATAGCAAAAGTGATCATGATTTGGTTTTTAAGCATGGGGGGTAACTTTAGGATGTGTATAACCCCCCCCCCCACCAAGAAATCAAGGTTATAATGTGTTTAAGTGGGGTAATCAAACTCACACATTAAACCGTGCAAATTGGGGAACCAATCTGACCGGTTTGAGAAAACTCCTTGATCTTCCATCCTCTTGTGTGCATGATTTGAAATCAATGCTTGGACTTGATTGTAGACTTCTTGAGGATTCCAAAAATGCAAAAATATTGGATTTAAGCTACAATGTAGCTTATGAAATCAAGTGCACAAAACTGGGCATTTTGTAGCCGGTTAGCCCGTTTGTGTTTACTTGATCTCCTTGCAAAATGTGAGTCATTTTCTTCACTTGGGACCTTATTCTTGGACGTGTTGGACTTGTATCTTCATAACCAAGGCCGTGGCTAGGTAGGGTTCCATCAATGTCTCGTGTTCCATATTCTAGTGCAGTTGGTAGTCATATGTATGCTATGGTGTGCACTGGACCTAATTTGTCCCATGCGGTTAGTGTTGTAAGCCGCTTTATGCATAATCCTGGTAAGGATCATTGAGATTCTGTGAAATGGATTCTTCCTTATATGAAGGGTTCTCTTGATAAGTGTTTGGTGTTTGATAAATCCGTGTCTACGACCCTTGATGTTATTGGCTATGTTGACTCTTACTATGGTGGTGACCTTGACCGTAGGTGTTCTATTTCTGGCTATATCTTCACTTTGTGTACGGGTGCTATCTCTTGGAAAGCATCCTTACAATCTATTACAACCTTATCGACAACTAAAGCTGAATATATCGCTGTAACGTAACTGAAGGTGTCAAAGAAGCTATATGGCTACGAGGTCTTCTCATTGAGCTTGGCACAAGGCACTGCTATTGCATTTTCTGATAGCCAAAATGCAATTCATCTTTCCAAGAATGATACATATCATTCCAAGACCGAGCATATCAGTGTCAAGCACCACTTTATTTGGGATATTGTTGCACAAGGGCAAATTATTATGAAGAAAATTCATACTTCGGATAATCCCGCTGACATGCTTACCAAATCACTTCCTACTACGAAGTTCCAACGTTGCTTGGACTTAGTCGGTATTCACAGCTTTTAATAGCCCCTCAGGGCTCCGCCCTATGGGGCTCTACCCTTTGGAATTTTATGGCGATATCGGTTATCTAAAGAATTTTTGGTCCAATGTGGAGATTGTTGAGAAAATGGCCCAAAAATACTACAAGATGATTTAATTTGACTAGCCTAAGGCAAGAGGAAGAAGAGAAGGAAATAAATAACTAGCCACGCGTCTCTCTCTCTCTCTATATATATGTATGTACGTATGAATTGGGTCTACAATATCATCGCAATACATATACCTAGGTTAACTTAGGTAGATTACCACTTTCTAGGATAGAATAACAAGTTATGAATATTTAAGGTTTAGGAATTAGTTTTTATGATATTGGATTTTGGGTTTAATTTTTAAGCCTAAGGTTTTGGCATTTATAACTTTATATCATGGTTTAGGCTTCAGAATTTAAGAGTTTAGGGTTTTGCTTTTGTGATCTAAGGTTAAAGGGTTTAGCATTTAAGATTATGGGCAATCCTTAAATGCTCAACCCCAAACCCTAAATACTTTCTTGGTAGATCTGGACATGTATATTCAACAAACGAAGCCCCAATTCACAAAAGTTAAATGTAAACCCTAAACATTAATTCTTAAGACTTAAGGCTTTCAGAAGTTAAGTTGTAGCACTAGACACCAAACTCTAACACTAACTCTTAAAAACCCTAAATCCTTGTTCTTATGTACTAAACCTCAAACTTTAATCCGTAAAGTTAAAGTGCTAAAGTCTAAAGGAGGTTAAGAAAATTCACACACCATATTGAGAAAATGAAGCAGGCATAAGGTTTATTCTAAAACATAGAATCTAAAAACTTTAATGTAATTTAGGGACTAGGGCATATATATATATATATATATATATATATATATATATATATATATATATAT
>JACYFF010031958.1:23559033-23569755 GCA_017589665.1 Selenicereus undatus | reverse complement strand
CATACATATATATACATATATATATATATACATATATATATATATATACATATATATATACATATATATATATATATATATATATATATATGTATATATTCGGGTTACACATATACATGTGTGTATATATATCTCATATCGAAAGACCGTTCCGCGTCAGATGGGGGAGAAGGACACCATTGACGACTAATGGTAGTGCTGACAAACACACAAATGAAGTTGAGTGGAGTACCCGGTGGACTACGCTCATTCACATACTGATACAGGTAGAAGAAGGTGGAATTCCCCGCCCATAGGTGCTTCAGCCCCTCCCGCAGCTCCCGTCGCCTGAACCCTTCCCGAAAGACAACTTCAGGCCGTTCTCGAACGAAGCAATACACAAGGGTGGTGACATTATATCCAGGAGGTCTGTATACAATTCCGCTCACATTTGGAGCACCATCATATGGATAAATGAGATTGTGACGGTTGATGCTGTCCACCAAGCCTCGGAGTTCAAGCAAATATTCTTCAGTCACAGGCGTGCGACTTGCTGCGGCTCCCCTTAATGGTGAGTCCACCGGTATAATTCCATTCGTAATGTTAATGGGATTGCTTACTGGGTTAGGTGTTGTTGACATGATCGACTAATTCACCTCGTTCTTCCTTGGAATTATATATATATATATATATATATATATATATATATATATATATATATTCAAGTTTATTTAATGTGTGTTTTTAATATGTTACATCAATTCTTTTGGTCTACAGGTTAATTAAAATTGGTTTCCCAAATTTGTTGTATATAAACAACGATTTGTTATTTATATACGAACTTTTTATATTTTATATTAATTTATCTAATTTTGTCTAAATATGTTAGTTTAATTCAATTAATATTATTCTCATATTTTATATAAAATATTCTAATTTTGAGTTACTTTTGTAAATCATCTTCTAATTAAATAATTTTAAAATGTGTTTGGAGTAAATTTATAAATTATTGTCTAACCAAATACATGTCATTTAAAATTAGTTGTGGCTGATTATCTTCTAATTAAGGATATTCCCAAATATTAACCTTTTAAAATTAACTTTCAATCGTTATCTTCTAATTAAAGATTTTCAAATACTTGTCTTTAAAATTAGACTGATTTTTGTAAGGGAGTAAACCTATATTCAAATGAAAGTTATATATATTCCTAAGTCCTTACACTTTTTTAAGCAATCAAATACTTACATGTCAAATTAGTTCTAAACTAATTTTGTGATTTTACAAGAATGTTTTTCTAAAGAGAAGTAACTAATCAAGTTGAGAAGTGTGAGGGATGGGGTACTTGATAGAGGATAAAAGATAAGAAAGAATGAAAGGATTGGGGGTTAGGTCAGAGAAGCAGTGATGACTGATGAGGAGTCCAGGCCAAAAGGCAAGGCATAACTGGAAACTTTGCCCGACAAGCCTCTGCGTAAAATGTCACGTTCGCGACACACAACAACACCAACAAGCCTGAAAATCAATAAAGTGAAAAGTAGTAATTGAAAGGACTAACATCACCATGGTTTGAACTCCCGTAGCCGAAGTCTGAAGTAACAAGCAACCATGATGACTACAAAAGAAACTTCACATTAGGAAATACGAACCAAGCAAACCCGCATCTCTAAATCGCCCTACCATAAAACAATTGGGGAAGCTCATCAAGGCACTGAGGAGCTTACTTCAATTCTCCATGATTATTCGAGGCACAAGAAGTGCGTCCTCCCTGAATTTATACGTCGTTAACCCATCACAATGGTGCATCATGGTTGCCAAGTTCCCTTTTGCCGTGACTTCGATAGTGAGGTTAGCCCCAACAATGCTAAACATTCCCTACACAAGATGAAATTGTTTTCCTCTCATCAGAGGCAGACTAGGATCAGCTTCCAAATTAAGCATGGTTAGGATAAAATATAAGGGAACATGCCTCAATCCAAGTTCTTACAACAAACATTAAAGGAATGAGAGCCAGGCTCTTGTGGCTTCATGATCGTTTTCACTGACAAAGGACCCTTGCCCCTCCTCTTTTCCTATTCCCCCTTTTCTCTCCTTCATAGTGGATAAGACCATAGTAGCCTCAGTTTGAAACTATAGTTACGGAAATCCAGCATGAAATCATAAGAAATTACAGCAATGCTTGAGAAAGAGAGAACGTGATGATTGTACAAGGGAGGTAGTCAGCGGGGAGAGGAGGAAGGAAGGAAGGAAGATGGTAGATCTGACGCATAGAGATGATTGAAGTTCTTGGGTAGACCTGAAGAGGAGCGAATGTGTCCTCTTCTGTTCATAGTGAAGCCTGCCATGCATCAGCCACCTCTAAGCCGCTAGTCGCCATGTTGGCTTAGATTTTGGAAATAGTTTAGTGATAAGATGTTTGGTTTTCAAAAGATAAATCAAGGTCCTATCCTCCCTACTCCAAACAAACTCAACAAATTTAGTTTTTTGCTATTCTTATGGTTTTCCCCACTCCAATTGAGAATATTTGTATCAATTTTCATTTCTAATTACCGTAGCCTATAAAACATAAGTATTCTATAATATATTCTCAAATTAAGAGTCACTTAAGATTATTATTACTTCAAACTAGAGGATGCCACGTAGTAGTTTTTTTTGGGGACTCGCAATAGAAAGTGAAATACTGGAAGAGAAATGAAGTTGAACACAATCGTGTGATAAAAGCTTAGGAGAATACTCAAATGCATCTGGACTTCGGAGGCAATTTTACACTCAGTCCATATCAGGTGGAACAAATCAAACACCTACTGGCCAGTTCAAACCATTGACCCACTTCTCCCACTGGCGTGGGTCTCTTATGCCAGTACTTACCAGCCAACTCAAACCACTTACTTTGCCTACTAAGTCGGGCCTCTTACCAGAGCTCTCACCTCGAATCACCCGAACCAAACAGTCCGTCGTAGGATTAAAATGTTCATTTGCATTATGTACAACTGCTTTCTTCTCTTAAGTTATTTCAAGTGAAGCAGTGGCTTTGGACAGTCAAGGAGGGTTCTCTCCTGGGCTCAGGATACAAAATAGACATCAGCCACTGAGAAAGCAGCGAGGCCCACCAGCAAAGAGAATGCAAGTGAAAAACAGACAGTAGAAGTGCATACTCCCGTGGATGATTGAACATATGTTCACTGTTCAGAGCAGAAATTTTTTCCCATGAACAAAGCTACGATGTGTAGGACAGTCACCGGTTGCTGAGTCGTGCAATAGTTAAACGTGAAACGATCAAAGATCAAATACAGCAACCAGGCACTGGCAACAAAAGGAATAGAATGGCACATTGTTTCTCAAGAATCAATCCAATACAAACTATGTTACACAATTCAACACCAACGCGCACCAAGATACACAAGTCCTTGCTATATAACCCTTGCAGATCACCTCCTGTAACTGGGGAAATAAGGAAGACAGCCTATCAACAAAATGGTATTCTACATAATCCCATGATGACCTTAAATACTTTTCTCAATCACGTCCACAGATGAGTTCCATGTTCTATATAGAACAGCGGCACAAGCAAAAACCCTTTGCTATGAAAGATCCCGTGAAGTGGCTTCTAAATGGGTTGCTGCTTCTCCAACCTTCTAAAGCAAACCGGCATCCTTGAGAGCAGCTTCAAAGTCTTCCTCACTCTCATATGAACGCACCTGGAAAACCAAAGCACAGGAACTCAACATTGTTGGTGTAACCAATAGCACTCACTCTTACTTTTGCTAGAGCATCATTGGACCACTAATTAGAGGCTAGAGGGAGGCGGAGACTATGCCACGTCATTGATAAAGGCAACTTTGACATAGGGTTGGCTACTGCCTAATACTACTGACTATACACGCAGCTAAATACTCCTGGTTTGAAAGCCCGTGAGAACGGTGTCAGAATGTAATGAGATGGATACATATAAATGGATAGTGGCTAAAGCAGTGGATTTGTTCCATTATTAGTTCATCTATATATGCAGCTAAATAATCTCGGCTTGAAATTCCATTACACCGGTGTCAGAATGTAATGAGACTGGTACATGCAGGCACATAGGCTACAGCAACAGATTTGCTCAATTATTAATTAATCCATGGAGATATGAATGTCAAAAGACTTTCTATTATTTAAAAAAAAAATTAAAAATGTCAACAGATATAGGACAAATGCATTTTCATCCTCCAACACCTCACTCTTTTTGTTTTAGCCATAATCCATCAGCAGAGATTCACACTTGGTAGTTGGTAAGCATGACATCCATGTTTCCTTACCTAACAAGAAACTATGCTCTCCTATTGCATCCCAGATTTCAGGCATCTTCTTGTTTTTGGTTTTTTTGGGGGGAGGGGGGGGGGTTCTCTAAATGGGAAGAAAGGTATATTTCATATCAAGGAACACTGAATGGTATTGTTACCTCATTAGCTTTTGTTCCAAAATATTGCTCTATCTTTTCCATCACCAAGGTGTCTCTTTGATCACACAGCAAATTGAATACAGCACCTGCAATATACAACACATATCAATTATGATTAAACCATACAACAAATCAATTACCCAATGCACATCACCTTTCAAATGAGATCAAAGACCTTAATTAGCGATTATAGAATATTCAACGAAATATTAGAAGCCTAAGAACTAGGCAACCAGAAGACAGCTCAAAGAAACAGCCTCCTTTTGTTTGATTATGATTACAAGTTCACAACCATACTGGATAAAGAAACCAGCGGACAATTAATAATTAATTACTATGATCTTAAAAGGCATATAAAATCATAGTACTTATTGACCATAGACACATTTAGGATGTACATATGAACTTTATGAGTATGTCAAAGTTTCTCTCTCGTCCATTCTTCTGTCAAACAAGATTCTGTTGCTTGAATCTTGCAAAATCACATTGCAAAAGCATATAGAATCAAGTATTTCATAAATCATAGCCATGACTGGGTAACTACTGATGTTCTGTGATATAAATCACAAGGATCGCATTCTATCAACTAGGGAAGAGTGCATATGACCCTCGCAATATCAGAAACTCTAAAAAGCAGATATTGCAGCAACAGGGATAGTGATGTTCAACCGAATATAGGTTACAGCTAAGAAAGGGAAGGTTGCCATGTTTTGTGTCTCAACAAAAACCTACATGCTCTAACATCACTGCAGCCCCCATTGTTCACTCAGGGACCAACGGAGGGGAAGGATGTCCATAGTCTACATTGAGGGCATTGTCTCTAACTTTACTTCTTTAAAGAAAAGTCAAATATAGTAAAAGGCTTGTGCTGCTTTAGAGCCATTTTACCTCATTAAGGTGAGGATCTCCCATTCTTAAACTCCCCTTTCTAAACAACCCGCCCCCAAAAAAAGAAGGAAAGAGAAAACAACCACCCAAATAAAGGAAAAGTAATTAGAAAAAGCAGTATATTCTTCATTTTTCTCACCATGACATACTCTTGCACTCATAATCGGATATGACATCAGTTAGCATCTAACGCAAAGCATAGATCAATGTGGCAGATTAAATTGGTATATCTTCAACTCAGGAATCTATCATTTCTGTTTTTTTTTCCTTTTTTTTTTCTTTTTTTTTGGGTCGTCAAAGTTGTTAACTACTCTTAAAGTTCCTTCTTAAAAACATTTAGTGATCCAGAGAAAGTCCCTCAGCTTGTCAAGAGCAGGGGCGAGACAGCATAAAATTTTATATTTGATTACGTGTAGAAGTAATATCGAATCAAGGGCTACCATCCACCAGTTTCCTCCTCACATCACAAGAAAAACCTGTATATGTTTTATTAGGTTTAGAAGTGCAAGCCTCTATATTTGAGACAACCAAATACAGAGATGACAATAGTCTATCTCCTTGCGCATATTTACACTGGCCAACCAGATGGAACAAGGTAATCAGATTAGAGAAGGATCCAATTGTAAGACAAAGACAGAAAAGAAGCATTAACAAATGTTTCTCATCTATAGCCTCGCAACCACAAGAATTTCTGCAATAACACATGTTCAATATATGCTTCAACACCCAAATATGGCAACCCACCACACAACCCCCCCCCCCCCTGGGCGGCCAAGCGGGACCCAAAAGTTCATTTTAAAAAAGGAAAACTCATACTAGGTGCCTGACTAATGAGGATCTCAAAAGTAATGCAGGAATCGTACCCACTGCATGGTTCAAAAGCCAGCCCAAAAAGCATAGACCATACCTATAAGCAATCACTTAGGTTGTGAATTTTCTTCCACATGTATTATATTTGTATGCCTATTGACAATATAGCTTGCAACCGCAAATATATGCTCCAAAGAGATATTTGTCGTCAAAGCATGCACAAGAGGAGCATATCATCTCATAACACAAGCACCTGGATGGCTAAGAAACTAGCCAGCAGGATAAATAAAACACAGATGAATGAAGAACATACCTTTACGCCCAAAACGTCCAGCTCTTCCAACTCTATGCATGTAGACCTCATAGTCAGGTTCTGTCCAGTTGTCATGCTTCACTGGAAGGTCATAGTTAACCACCAAATTGACCTACAGAATGAAACCATTTAGCACGTCAGTCATGATGGAGCTAGATAAAGCAAACCAGAAAATGGCATACAGCTAACTAATGACCTGTGATTGATCAAATCCTCTCGCAAGAACATCTGTCGATATGAGCACTTTCGTCAACCCTTCTTTAAACTCCTTGACTATTTTATCTCTGTCATCATTATTAAGAGCACCTTGGATTGTAGTTACTTCATAACCCAAATCCACAAGGGCCTTATGCAGATAACCTGCACTGTTTCTCGTGCGTACAAAAATTATGGTCTGCCCCACCTTCTGCCCCAGTTCCAATATTTTGTCTCTAATGACCCTGACTTTTCCCAATTCATCAGGGCAAATAACTTTATACTGCTTCACTGCCTCCAAGGACAGCTCTTCCTTCTTAACGAAAAGCTGATTATAATCCTGAATTGTCCTCGTGACAAAGTTCTTCACCCTATCGTTAAAGGTGGCAGAAAATAGCAAGACCTGGAACCATTAACAATGTGGATTAAAAAACAATCAGCCATCAAGTAGGGAGAGAAGTCAAGTACCATTCAAAAAAAATTAAACAAAAGATAAAGCAAAAACTACTTTGGCATCAATTGATTGGTCCATGTGTTGTCAACAGAGTTCATATGGCACTACTGCCGCACCAGAAATCGGAGCGAATAACTGAAGGGCCAAACTATGACATACAAGCTATGCCCAAGACTGAAGGAAGGAAAGAAACTAACAGAAACCTTGACAAAATGTTCTCTTTCAACAATAAATGTGTTGCAAACTCGGAAATGGTCTTCTTTTGTATATGGTTGACATCCCATTGATGTCGTGTCATACAATGGTTTTCCTAAGAGGGGACCAGGGGGAACAGAAAATGGTTCACCATGAATATGGACACAGACCAAACCCACCCACCCTTTTTTCCTTCTCTTCTTCTAATTCGTATCTCACCATTGATAAGTAAAAAGAGACCTAAAAACAAACTACCAGAAGCAGGAAAACCCCCCAAAAATATAAATAAAATAAACAACAAACCTGGCATTTGGCACCACTTCTCTTGATATCATTCATGATCCTTAGAGAATCATCCTTGAAGCCATCCTGCAAGGAAACAGAAATCATTTCTCACCACAATAGCAATGCCATCGAGCCTACAAGCATCTTAAAACTCAATATACCTATTGCTTGTAATGTAATTGATGATACCGCAGCCCATGACATAGGAATACAATACAAGGAGTCCACACAAGAGAACTACTTAGCGACAACTCCAACACACACATATTTTCTTGTCTTAGCCTCTTTCTTCCTCCATTCCCCTCCTTTTGACAAGAGAGAAAAAGGTCTTCAAAGAGCTCCTCCAGAGGCTAAATTGCTAGTTTCGGCATGACCTCCACTAGCAGAAGGGCAGCCAAAATGAAGCGGTATTTTTGCCCCTAGTTTCATCTTAGGTTTCTGCCCATCAATTTTTTTTTTTTTTAATTTTCCCCAACTGTGCAAGGGGTGTATGGCAAAGGGAGGGGGGGGCAATGGCACACTATCTAAGCAACAAGTTCCCCATGGATTTTCACTATTTGAAGATGTGACATGGACAAAATCAAATATCCCAAAAAAGACCTGTATATTTTTATTCTAAACCAAAATGTGTTAACAGCAATGTTCTCACAGTCTGCAATATAAAGGTGAGGCCACAAAAATCTGAGGCTACAAATTCCAAAGCCTCAATCAGAAAAAGGAAAACCTATCGGCAGTCACCTCTCCTAAAAAGTCTTAAGCAGACCACAGGCTAATGGCACCTCCCAAGCATTAGCTATTTAATCTAAATTGTTGTGTTTCTGTCCCAAGTAACCGTAGCTACATTCATTATCCTCTTATAGCAAGTTTCACAAAGATGTGAATAAGCAATGCCTCATCAACCAAATTATTTCATCATATCATGTAAAGATTGATTGTTCCCATTCAGCAAAATACGTAGTTTCTCAAAAGGATCATGAGGTGACTAGCAAGGATCTCTCAGCATCCGATAAGTAGTCCAACCATGCGTTATCCTCCATGCTTGGCACCATTCCTAGTGCTACCCTGTTGATGATAACGGAGCAAAGCCCCTACTAGTGTGCCTAATAGACATGCAAGAGCTCCGGTGAACATTAGAAAAAGTTGAACAGGAAAAGTGTTAAGAAAAACAGGAATACAAAAACTCAGATTCAAATAATGACAATGATCAGGGCTCAAATCAAGAGGACAATGCTTAATCACTCAATTGTGATGAAATTGCCTTTTATTTCTCCTAGAAAAACCAACGGTAAGTGTGTAAGTATCCGCACAAAGATTAAACTACTTGAAAACATGCTTTGATTGCATATGTTGCGGGTTACACTTTCACCCATATATGGTTTCTTAGGTGTTGAATACCCAAGGAATCATGTTCAGCCAAATGTTTCTCCTTAAGACAATGGATACTAATGGAGCTGCCAAATGCCAGATTCCCATCCACCTAGCAAATGGAGTCAGGTGCAACACACTACACCCACTATGACATGGATAAACATTTAAAAGGCACATAGCAAACCTCGCACACAGTAATTTTTTACCATCAATGAATTGATTAACCACCATGCCCAACCCACACCCCTCATCTAAGAAGGGGAAAAGGCAGACTTTTTTAACAAAATCACCCAGCAAAATGAAATAAAAACAATAGTTAAGAAATCATAATTTACCTCAGCCAACATGTGATCAGCCTCGTCAAAAACAAGGATCTTCATATAAACCAAAGACAACTTCTTCAAGCTAATCCACTTCTTAATCGTACCAGGAGTCCCAATTATCACTTGGGTAGTAATTGGGGGCCTCTTGGTGATGGGTGTAATAGCTGGATTGTCAATATTCTCTGGAACAGCACGCTCGGCACTTATCCCAGTGTACTTTCCCATTTTCTTCAGCACCTCCAAGTTCTGCCACCCCAGCATCATTAATAACAAAAAACAAAATAAGAATAAAGAATGCAAAACCAAGGACTAGATTTCGGGCAGACCTGAATGGCCAACTCCCTGGTTGGGCAAATGCAAAGGGCCTGTGGAGCTTGAAGTTTGGGATCGACGCGGCTCAACATACCCAGAACAAAGCACGTCGTCTTCCCCGACCCATTGTGAGCTTGAGCAATCAAGTTCTTGTAGGGCGGGGTCAAAATCATGGGTAAGGTGATAGCTTGAATCTTACTAGGCCTCTCAAATCGCATCTCTACATACAATCCCTTCAACAACTCCTCCGTCAAGTTCAAATCCTCAAATTTCTTTGCCGACGTATACGGCGTCTCTCCAGTCGTAACCTAATTCATCAAACGTCATCAAAACCCTTTAAAAAAAACCCTAATTCGACGAAATTCCACAACCAAGGCCAAATTTAGCAGAAAGAAGTTACCGCTTGAATATTGGAGTCCTCAGGCTCGTCCAAATCCTTCCGATCTCTGATGGATAGCTGATCCACAGGAAGCTCAGAAGTGGATGATTCTCCATCAGCAGCAGTAGGACCATCGGGTTCATCGGGATTTTCTTCGGCTTCATCTCCCCAATAGCGCTTGATCTCCGGCGGCTTGATTTGGGGAGCAGTGGAAGTCGCCGACAAATTCTCCGGCGATGGAGTGGTGGCGGCGGCAGCGGCAGCGGCAGTAACTTCAGTTGAGTCCGCCATTGTTACAGGGCTGAATCCCGGATCTTCGGATGCGAGTTTTAGAGAGAGAAAGAGCAAGCAGCGCTAGAAGCAGTGGAAAGGCGGTAAGTGAGCATTTTTGGGGGTGGGGGAAGGGGGTATATATACGTATATGAGTTGGCTGCGTTGGAATGCCGCAGCTTGTGAACAACGCTAGAAGAGGAGAGAGATTGCCAAAATTGTTACTGTTTCCTGCGAATTGGCGATGTACGACCGTAGGTAGTTTCTCGAGTGCCGAACGGCTGAGTTACCGTTTTGTGACCGGGATGGGAGGAGAATCGGATTGAGTCCTAAAGATTGCTTGTCTAGAATTACATGTTTAAGCATATTTAATCAGGATAAGTCGATTTAGATTTAATCAGGATTCAGGATCTTGTTCTTTTTGTGGGTAAATTGGATAGATCAAAAGGGTGAAGTAGATTGAAATAGGTTGAACGGGGTTGAGGTAAATTGAAGTTGGTATTTTTTTTTTT
>JACYFF010031958.1:23548067-23558633 GCA_017589665.1 Selenicereus undatus | reverse complement strand
AAAACTGAAAAATAAGAAAAAATAAACAAAAATTCCACAAAATTTCGATAACTTCATAAATTTTCACACATGAATTACATTCTCATTATTTTAACTCACTTCAACCCACCATATAAAAAATATACCAACTTCAGCGCACCTACATCAACCCACTTCAATCTAGTTCGATCTATTTCAACCCACCTCAAAAAAAAATATCAACTTCAACCTACCTCAACTTACCTCAACCTACTTCAACTTACTTCACCCTTTTCCCCACCCAATTTACCCACGAAAACAACAGGTCCTAAATCTCACATGATACTTTACAAATTATTAAAATTATGAAGGGGGTGGGTTGAAGTTGGTTGAAGTGGGTTGAAATAGGTTGCAATAGGTTGAAGTTGGTATTTTTTTTTCAAGTGGGTTGAAATAGGTTGAAGTAGGTTGAAGTGGGTAAATATGAATTGATCCACGAAAAGAACAAGCCCTAAGTTATTATCAGAACAAAATTTTTCAATATAAGATTTTTTGTCTATAATATCAAACTCTATAACGAATCTTCATAATAATTAAACAAGTAGTTTTATTTTTTTAACACACTCGTTTCATTGTAATAGAAGTGTATAGGATATATTAGGTCTTGTTAAATTGAAATAGAATAGTCTGCCAACAAGTCGTCTGTAAACCTCAGGTTGTTGCAATAAAGGGCAATCATCGGTAGATAGTCAAAGACCAGTTGGTAAAGGGAATGTTGCTGGTTTGCAATTTCCCATGCCACAATCATTCAATATATCAAGTACTTATTTCCTTTTATTAACAATGGTACCTTGTGACGATCTAGCAAATTTGATGCCCAAAAAATAACTAACTGGTCCCAAATCCTTGATAGTGAATGCCATATCTAAACCTTATTGGAGGAGAATAATAGCTTGCCCATCATTGCTAGTGATGAGCACATTGTGCACATAGACCAAAGTTGCCACAAAAAGGAACTAGTAGCCTTAATAAACAGGGAATAATCCCTTTTAGATTGTACAAAACCTCGAGTAAGAAGAAATTCTGTAAGCTCCAAATTCCACTGTTTTGCAGCTTGTTGCAAGCCATAAAGAGACATATTCAACTTGCACACTTCCAGATAGAATTTTAGGATAGCCCTTTGGTGGTTGAATATAAATTTCATCATCCAAGTAACCATGGAGAAAGGGCATTGCTGATGTCGAGTTTATGAATAGGCCACTTTTAAACCCCAAAAATTCTCCAATTATGAATATTTGTTTTTGTTTTTTTCTTCCCTGAAGTGGACCAATTTAGAGGGCTTGGACTCATAAAGTGATTAGACTTTATGCGTAATTTAAGAGTGTATTTTTAGGTGTTAGTTTAGTCAATTCAAGCCAAAAACAATATTTAATTTTTCGATTCTTTGCACCTAAAAATTTTGTAAAAATTCAAAGAATATTATTTTTGTGCCAATGAGTTTTTGAATCAGTGATATCAATCAACTTTTCCCCCTCCAGCCGTGTGAAGCAAGGGAAAAAAACAAACACAAAAATATTTTCTCTCTTCCTGCTTCCTTTTCCTTCTCCTTCCTCCTCCTACTAAACCTTAACCCTAGAGCGTATTTCCCCTATAGCCCACACCCCTCCCAATCCCTCTCTCTCTCTCACGCCTAATCTCCCTCCCTCCTTCCCTCTCTCTCTCTCTCTCACGCCTAGCTCTCTGTCTCGGGTTCTCTCTCTTTCTCATTGTCACACTATCTCTTTTCCCTCGTCGCAGCCACCGGACGACAGCAGCCCGGTGCCTACATCGCCGCCTCTGGCTAGCCACCCCTTCATCTCCTTCTTTTGGTTAAATATGACTAGGGTTTATGAAAACCCTAGCCCAAATATTCTATTTCTTAAAATTTCTTCATAAATCTCCATGCTTTGATACATAAATCTGAGTTTTTATACCTCCATTGATTTTTCATATTTAAATTTTCTTGGGTTGAAGAATTAAAACACTCCAAGTCTCCTCTTTTTCCCTCAAACTCTCTTTCAAGGTAAAGTTCGATCTCTAACCCTCATAAATTTTATGGCTTGGATTGGACTAAGGGTTGGAATTAGTGGGAGAATGAGGAGGACATAGTATAAATGCATTATGAAAGATTTAGGTAAGGAATGATAGCATTTAAGACCAAAATGTGGGAGATTACCGCCCCCGCTGTAACCAGAATGTAGAGTAACTTTGAGATATTACTATTGAATATTGGCTAGTCAAAAAATCGTAAAATTTACATGGTGGATAGATCTAGGATTCCTTTGTACATAAAATTTTAAATTGTGGCAATTAGAGTTAAGATTATGAAGTTATGGTCTAAACATGACGACTGCATACATCTGGACTACATTAGGACACTTTGAGAACTTGGCTAAATTCGAACTAGTTAAGACCAAAATCTAATAGTTGCCCTAAAATGAAAGTTGTAGTACATGGACTGAAATTTCTAAAATGTGCTTAACATCTGAAATCCAATATCTAGAACAAGAGGTGTAGCCTCTGGACATTGGATGCAAAATCTAGTCCTAATCTGGGTAGTGCATGTAAGGGCTAAATAGAGATATAAGGATTTGAAAAGTGCGCTAAAAATTGTTTTAGGAGTCTGACTTGTTAATTAGGCATAAAAAGAAGGTTTAAGGAATTTATGGGCCATAATTCATTTTTGGCTAAGGACTAAGGCTAACAAAAACTACTTTTAGGAATTTACAAAGGTCGAAGGTAGAAACTCGATGATAAGCTTAGGTATCACTGCTAATCAGGTAATAATCATGCCCTAACTCCCCTGAACATCCTTATATAAAATGCTCTTTGTATTGATTTGAATTGATATTCGAGGGATCTTCGTGAATAAATTGGTTTGATGAGACTTTATGGTTATTTTAGAAGTTGCCATGAAATCTTGACTTGCTTGAATAAATCTTTTTAATATCTTGTTTTGAACATGCCTTTAAATAGGTATGGAATTGGGTCAGGATTGGCTAAATGCAAGTTGAGCACAGGACCTATTTTTAAGTATGAGAATTAAGTGAATGAATTAGGGAGACAAGGAGGTTCGCTCTCGATTGTAAGAAGGTCTTATAGCCTTTTCCATGTGATTGCATACATGGTTAGCGACCACGTGCTACCTTGTTAATGGACGTGGGTCAGGTTATCAATAACCGTCCAATTTGACAATTGGCCATAATATGGATAAGCAGCTGCATTTAAACCGAATGCATGCCCTGAGACCTAGTAAGGTCGCTCGCCCTTTTATTTTGCAAACTGGCTTGAGTAAGACTTGGATGAGCTTATGGTGTGGGTTGAGAGTGGTTGGGTGTTCTTTTTATGAATCATTTGAATTGTCTATTTTCCCCCACCCCTTGTTTGAGATGAATTTAAGTATGTTTGACTATTAGAGGTGGTTGTTACTAAGCTTGTCTCACTCTTTAAAATCTTTTGTTTTCAGGTGATGATCATGAGCATGGGGACGAGACGTCCGTTTAGAGGATATTGTTTTTTCATAGGATTCATACATTATGTCTAAAATAATTTATATTTTAGAGTGGACACTTGGCTTAAACTTGTATGTTGGACATGATTGTGTGGTTGAATTATCAGTAAACATTCATTAATGGATTTTCCTGCTATACTCAGCCTTGTATTTCCCAACATGGAACTCAGTGGTAATGCCCTGTTAGGCTATCCACTACCATGTAGGTTAAATATTAGTAGTTAATTAAAGTTAGAAAGTTTGAGGTGTTACTCCACTATTTAATAATAGCTAGGGCAATGAGAACTCTAACCATAGGCAATTTGGCGACTGGTGAAAAAGTATGTAATTAGTTCTCTCCTTGGATTTGATCAAAGCCCCTAACAACAAAGCGAGCTTTAAACCTTCCAATATTGCCATCAGGTTTATACCTGACCTTATATACCCATTAAGATGTCACAACCTTCTTCCCTAGTGGAAGCTTAACAATATCCCAAGTATTATTTGCCTCAAGGGCAGAAATTTCTTTTTCTATGACCTCAATTCATTTAGGATCATCCTTAGCCTGGGCTTATGTATGGGCTTCATGAACAACAAACACATTATATAATGAAACAACATAGCCACCAGAAAGATGGCTGAAATATGCAGGGTGTAGGCATGAGGAAGTGTCTGCATTAAAGCAATTATAATCATGCATCCACATTGGAGGTTTAATTAGCCTAGAAGACTTCCTAAGATGATGGTTTTGTGGAACAGATACGGGTGATGTTGTGACAGGGCTAGAGGAAGTACCTGCAGAATTAGAGGTTCAATTTGTAGATGAAGGTGACGAATATGTTATATGAGGTGGTGTAGGACAGTGAGTGGGAGGAGATAAGGGATTGGTTATAGGAATTGGTGTAGGAAGGGGTAAAGAACCGAGAACATCATCCTCAATAGATGTATCATTTGGGCTAATGACATAAAAAAAAACACGAAAAGGCAAAGAATGGGGGGATGAAGTGGGGTTTATAGCAAAAGGTAGAATGTCTTCATGAAAAGTAACATGCCTGCTAATAATAGTTTTGTGGCATTCAAGATCATAGAGCTTATAGACCATTTGTGTGGGGGGGTGGCTCAGAAAAATTCATCTTCTAGCTTTGGCTAAAAATTTGTCTTTGTTGGGAGTCATGTCATATGCATAACATAAACAACCCACAACCTTCAGGTCATTAAGTAGGACACCTATGAAATAAACACTCATATGGTGTTTTACATCCCAATATAGAATATGGCAATCCATTAATAATATGCGCTGCATAAAGTACATAATCACCCCCAAAATCTAGCAGGCAAATTAGCATGAATCCTTATGGCTCTAGTTGCCTCAATAGGATTTATGTGCTTTCTTTCAATTCTACCATTTTGCTGAGGTGTACCATGAGTGCCTGTTTGATGAATAATGCCAAGAGAAGTAAAAAGATCCTTGCATTGAGTTTGAAGAAACTCAGTCCCATTATCAAATCTACAACTTTAATGCTATAATGAAATCGAGTTTGAACATATGCAACAAAGTGCTGAATGACTGACAAAGTTTGAAACATAGATTGCATGAGAAAAGTCCAGGTAGTTCTTGAATAATCATCAAGAACAGTGATAAGAAAATAAAGTGCACTAGATAAGTCAGTAGTCCTATATAGATGCCAAATGTCAAAGTGAACCAAAGCAAATAATGCAATGGGATTATTATTGCTCTTTACAGAAGGCAGTTTGTGAAACTTAGCCATTTTACAGGCATTACAAACAAAATCATGTTGAATCTGACAAGACAAGCTATTAATATGCTGCAGTTTAGAAACAGAACAATGACCAAGTCTAATATGAACAATAGAAAATTTAACAATTGAAACTTGTGCAGCACATCCTGTGGCACTTTTATTCGGCACACTTGTCTGTGTGCTTGAATCTTTGGAAGCATTAAATTTGTATGAACGAGCAATTCTTTTCCTAACAACAACAATCACATTAGCAATAGGGTCCTGGAAGATACACCTTTGGGTGGTAAAAAGAGCAACTAATAGCGAAGAATCTAGTAGCCTTCCAATAAACAAAAGGTTATGCTTAAAAGTAGGTACATATAGAACTCCCTTCAAAGTTATGCTTAGAGTAACACATACTGAGCGAACCAAGAACACTTTCATAGCTCTTCCATTTGGCAAACTAATCATGATAGGTTCACACAAGACATTTACCTCAAAAAAATACTCAAATCAGCACACATATGATCAGATGCCCCTGTGTCAACAATCCATTCAGCGTGCAATTCTTGAACTGAATTATAAGTAACATTATTGGAAGCAGCTATAATACCTACAAAATTTGTTGTGCCAAAATTATAATTGCTAGATCAGCAGCCTGAATACTTTTAAGAACCTTAATCACTTCTTGATAGACTATGTTAATCAGACTTTGATCAAGCTTGGTCTTAGAAGAGCTAGATGAACCAAACTCAAAATCCAAGGGGCCATTAGCAACCAATTTGTATTCTGGGAATGATGAAGACGCTTGAGCAGCCAACTTTGGAGCATATTTGCTCTTCTCCTCATACAAATTTGGGTATCACTTTAGTTTAAAATAATTTTCAATTGTGTGACCTTTGTTTTTGCAATAATTGCAGAATCTGTCCATGTTGTCTTTTCTAAAATCCTTGTTTCCCATTTGAACATTAGGAGATCCTCTCCTCGGTCTTTTGTTAACAGCATAGGCACTTATTTCTTGATTAACAAAGATATTTTCATTAATTTGTATCTGTTTCTCAACTTGAAAGATGATATTATAAGCACGACTGACACTAGGTAAAGAGTCACGGCCAATATTTGATTTCTCACAACTTCCTAGCCATGATTCAATCCTATCAGGAACTGAATTAGCTTGTTTTTTTTCTCACTTACAGCTAATTTCCTTACTAGGTCACAGGAGCACTTTAATATTACTCCACAAGAACAAACAAGCATCCCTTCAATAGCAATTAATTCATCCCGAACACGTTTAGGCTTTGAAAATTAGACAACCCCAAAGTCATTATCTTATTGAATATTGCTTAATTTTCATTGGAGTTGAAAGATCAGCGGACCCTTAACTTGATCAAAGAAATCTCTTCCCAAAGTTACTTAGAACTTTGAGCATGAAGAAAACCTTCAGAAATTTCAAGAGAGAGAGAATTAAGGATCCAACATATAACTATACAATCACAGCGCGTCCATTGTCGAAGGAGAGGTAAATCATTTGATGGTCTAGAGCATGAGCCATCGATGAATCGAAGCCTATGCTTAGCACTTAGGGCTCGCCGGACTGACCTACACCAATTAACAAAATTGTTTCTATCAAACTGCCTTGATGTTAATTGCATCCCAGAGTGATTGAGGAAACAACTCAATCAATTGATCAAGAACAAGCAAAATTGTCTCCATCAAACTGCCTTGAGGTTAATAGCACAGAGCCAACGATGAATTGATACCATTGCTTCCAGTTGGCACATCCCTATTGAAGACAAAATGAAGAACACTTGAGAATAAATCAAGATGATTTGCGATAGAACCAAAAGAACTTAATCCTGAATTAACAAATGCACGACCAGATTGATTGAGGAAACAACTCAATCAATTGATCAAGAAAAAGCAAAATTGTTTGATCATTGTCTGCTAGATCTGTTGATAAACGAATCAACGATTGAAACAGCAAAACATCAAGAAGATGGTTTAGGATTTTGAACCTTGAGCTCCGATACTGTGAAGAATTTTAGAGAGAGAAAATTTGAGAGGAATTCTGAGAGTATATTGATCCTTTCATACAGAATGTTCTTAAAGGGTACAAAGGAAAGTAGCTTTATGTACAACAATGTTCTCAACTTCCAGATAATTCCACGAATAAAATGACTTGGGAGGTATAACGTGTAAAATGAATACAATGATATTGTTCTTCAATTGCCAACCTCTTTTTGTACCTTTTTTTATTTCCTATTATTAATACCATCCCATACTATTGCCTTATCTCTTCTTATGTTTTTGTACATTATGAATGATAATGCTTGCATTTACCTTAACCACTCAACATATAGCACTTGATCATCTCTTTTGCATTTAGTTTTTGTACCTTGAATGAAACTCCTATACACTGCTATACTCTAATAAATGGTAGACCTTTACCAACATTATCATTTAAACTAGAAAATCATTGAACTATTGCAATTATGAGAGATCCTAAAGACATAACAATCAACATCAATTAAGAAGTGGTCATAATTCGGATTCGGGTCAAAGTAACTTGGAAGAAGTGGACGCAAAGAAATATGCCTAAAGTTCAGTTAAAGTATTTTGTCTAATATGCTGCTTTTTTGGGATCTAATAAATTGGATAAGTTTGAAGTCAAGTTCAAGCAATGAAAATAATAAAAATTGTTGTATCTTAATTTAAAATTTGAATGAAGAATTCATAATCGTATCTTATGCTTATCAATCAAACAAACCTATAGCTTATGCGAGTACTTCGAGGCCACATCAAATAATTTTCCTAAACTGTTTTCGTGAGCTCTAGCTAATTGAATCACCTCATTACAATTTCAATATTGCGCGTTAATAAATGACATAGTGCATACCCACTCCCCTCCGAACCAAAAAAACAATATCTTTTATTTGTTAATTTGACTCCCTATGGACTTAAATCAATGAGCAACGTTACAACTATGGTTAAGTGACTACCAGTATAAAGAACCTAATAGCTACCCTATTATCCTAACATTATCATGAGTACTACCCACTTCAAGCTAATCGTTGAAAACAAAATTTGCTCCTTAATATCACGAACTTTGCCTTGCCATTTATGACATATTAATTAGTTACCAAATCTTTTGACAAAGGATATTACAATCTATTCCACTTAAAGAAGTTGGGTTGTGGTCTCATGTAACTATAGTTGTTTCATGCTGGCAATTGTATTATGGTCATAACCTCTAATTTTCAATTGTGATGCTCTTAACTAACTTTGACAAAGATTTTTTTAGTCTTTTTAAATTTTAGTTGCTTTGAGGAATTAATTATATTGTTCTTAATGTATTATAATTAGTTATAAAAAATCGATAATGATTAACTCAAAGGGGAAAAAACCATAGCAATTGTAGTATCGTACTTTCTGTATAAAATTTTTCCGAATTATTTCTCCATATTAATTTTGTATGACATGGGAGCAAAAACATATTAAAGTCACATAGCTAATTATTAATATCATTGCTTATAAGTCGTAGCATAAATTTGAAAGTTGATTTACTATAATACTATAAGCCATGAAATCTCAATAGTTTACAATAAGATTAGAAAGAGTTCGAAACTTTATATTTCAACTATTTTCTGATTCTCATACAATACTTCTATTAATGATATAATAATCTATTTTTTAAAATTAGTGATCATTAGTTTTTTTATATATAAATCATCACAAGAATTATATTTTCTTTGTTAGATATTTTGGAAAAATATAATACAAAGTGAAGGTTCTTGTTGAAGTTTTAAGTATTAATTTCATTAAAATTTTCTCATTTTTAATGTTATTAGTATAATATAAGAATCTTGGTGTGGAGAAATGCATAAAAAACATTTAATTATGGAATAATTATTCACACACCAAAAACATACATATTAGTTAATATAACTTAAATATGACTTTTGACTTTTTAAAAAGGTCACATTAATGACTAGTAATAAATTTTTAGGTTTAGAAATAAATTAATAGTAACCAAACCTTCACAATTTCCCCATGTGGGCATGGATTTACCTTAAGTACTTTTATTTTAATATATATTGGTGTTATACCACGGCGATGTAAGGATATTGCTCAATTTTTGTGTTAATTTTATTAATGTATGTGTACACACACACACACACACATATATATGTAAGAAATAAAAATATATCAATTTTGAAGTAAATTAACAATTATATGACAACATAATCACTATTTCTTTTTTTCATGTAAATCACCATAAATTTATTTTGTTTTCATATTATAATAATAATGATTTACTGCTTACTATTTTTTAAAAATTCCCTAACATATGAGACGTCCAACTTTTTTGGATGGGATTATTTTAGCAGTTAAATTGACCATATTTTAATTTAACTTAGTTTCGTAAAAACTATATTACGATCTTACAAATTATAAGCTCATGCATTGCATGGATTCTTTCATAAACACAGTTATCAAAAAAATTATAAATTAATTATATCATAGTCTATTATCTCTATCAACAAAGTCTTTTAGTGGTGTACATTTGTATATTTTCATTTGTCCTTTGCAAATTTCATATTTGTATATCAAAACTAATATGAACTTTTACAAAAATTAAAACATTTTAAAAGTTAGTATATACAATTTTATTTTTAAAGAAAGCTAAAGTATTTAAAATTAAGCTTAATATTGAGAATTGACTTCCAAAATGTGATTGATTAAAATTAGTCAATCTTAGTTGGATTTTTTGCTTGAACTTCTATGAGATATTGGATATGAAATAAAAATTACATAGATGGTTTACTTAGATGAATATTACAAATGTATGATTAACATTTTTTTAAAATAGAAGTTACTTATGAATTAGTGATGCGATTGTTATTATCGGCTTCTCTAGTCCTAAAACAAAAGTATAAAGAAATCATATGAAGAAGCCAAAGAAAACAAAAAAAGGGGGGGGGGACAAAAAGGGGAAATAGAAGCAATAAATAACAGTAATCAAGCAATGTCAATTTTGTATGACATGTATAAACTGACATACATATTTGAAAGTGCAAAACTTTAAACAAAAATCATGATTTGAAAAGAATTTTTCAACCTATGAATTACAATGCATTCAAGCATCTATTTTTCATAGAGGATAAGCAACATATGAATCATTACTTCCTTCCATCAAAAAAGTGCTCTTCACTCAATTCAATCGCACATATGTTTGTGTTGCAAAATAGCATGTTTTTTTTAGCTGAAAAATTAAAATTCTTCCATCAACTGGCTTTTATAAATATATATATATATATATATATATATATATATATATAT
>JACYFF010031958.1:23528970-23547667 GCA_017589665.1 Selenicereus undatus | reverse complement strand
ATATATATATATATATGTGTGTGTGTGTGTGTGTGTGTGTGTGTGTGTGTGTGTGTGTGTGTGTGTGTGTGTGTGTATGTATGTATGTGTATATGTATATATAGAGCAATACATCATACAATTTACGGGTCCATATGACTAGGTTCATTAAATTCTTTTGATAACATAATAACGATGGTATATAAGAAGTTGTAACTTAAAGTTTACACTTGTAACTTTTAATATTTTCGCTTGGGAATAGGAAGTTTCCGCTTGTAACATAAAGGAAATAAATTAAATTAAATGGTAGTTTTAGATAGAATATTATGAAGGGATATAAAAAGAGGTAACCATAACTAAAATAAATTTTGAAACTACTGGATTTAGCTAACTAATATTTTTATTTGACTTAGATGTTGATATGTCCCAAATATTAACTTTCATAGCCTAGCAAGGGGGGAGGGGGTAGCTAATGCTCAAATAATATAACGAGCACGTCTTTGAGTAAAAGGCTAAAATAAATTGTGCACTTCTAAGAAATACTTAAAATTGCAATAAATATTAATATTATAGATAATGAATCAGGTTATTATTTTAGTTTGTTTAAATCCTTTAAACCTAATGGTTTATAAATTCAATAATAAGATTTTTCAATAATTTTTTAAATATGAAGAATAATGACATTGTAAGGGTGTAATTTAAATAACTTTTCAATAATAAAGAATAAATACATCTTTAGAAAAAAAAATAATAAATTGATGTACTATATTATTTAGTTGCCTAAAAAGTAGGGCATGCCTTCTTTGATTTTTTTTTTTCTATTCTAATTGATTTGGAAAAACCTCCCAATCTCCCAGCCATGTCAGCAGATGAGGCATGGGCCTTGAGGAAAGGGCTTCAATCCATACAGGGCTGCTCAAGTGGAGGGAGTATGATTCCATCTAGACCTACGAGGTGAAATGTATATGAGAGTACCATTTTGCCCTCAACTACAGTCCATATAAATACCCACCTACCTAATCGGAAAAAGGCAAGCAACCCTGCATAGAAATCTAGACTCTAGCATACACAGCATTAGAGATCTCCCTTCTCGAAGACAGAACTCACCTATTACGAGAAAGGTACTAGCTTTATTTTTGCATTGACTATCTTTTTCTCTCTTGAGACATGTACTGACTGGAGCGTCAGATTGGCATTCCTCGGATCCAACATCTGATGAGGGCCTTCTTTGCAAGATCAAAGGAATAAAGAAGGGACATTGACCTGGGATGTCCACCATTTCATAAGCTCATTCTTCGCTACCCCATCACTGCAAAAAATTCTGTTCAGAAATAGATTGACGCCATCTATGGGAAACAGTAAAGGATGCTAATAACTACTAAGTGATGCCACCGAGGCCCAATTTAGGAGAAGTTAGAACCCCATGACTTACATACCTGAGGCACACAAGGTCCATGATGTCTCTAAGAGTTGACGGGCCATACCTCACTCAGTATGTCAGCCACTGCCCGAACGGAAGGCTTACGTCACAATGTATGCTCTGAAGAATTTTATAGCCACCATGACAAACACTTTACTGCTGTAGGTGACTGAACAGGTGAAGAAAATATGGAAGTAGTAAGCTCATGAGGCTGCTCCCCTCGTCTGACTATCTGCTAACCCAAGGATGCGAGTCCTCCTCCTGACGGATGCGAGTCCTCCTCCTGACGGGACACCTCTGAGCTGCGCCGTGAGGGGTAAGAGCCCCCTGGCATCATTCAGCCTCTGGCCACTGAACAGGCGTAGACACCTGACAAATTATCCAAGCGAGGAGGGGCCTACCTTAGGTTCAGGTTGACATAGCGTTGTCCAGGATAGCCTCAACTTTTTACGCCACCTGCTCTCGACGTACGATCTAGTTCGAAGAACAGGAGCAGACTTCATGTCTCAGGGAGGAACCTTTGAGAAAGGGGTACTCCCTAAGGGTGTGCAGAAAAACCCGAAACCAAAAACTGAATCGAAAAAACCGAAATCAAAAAAACTGGTTAACCGAAGTAAAATTTCTAAAATAAACGGTTCGGTTAATCGAACCGAAACAAAAATAGGTTAACAATTCAGTTACAGATCACCCAGTCCAGAAAATCCGGTTAATCGCGGTTAATCGAAAATCGAAAATTAATTTTTATTGTTTAATTGTGTGAGTATATAAAGCCCAAAAAAAAAGCCCTAGACTACCCGTTCCCTTCTTACCACTTTCAAGTTTCGACTCCCAGGCTCCCAAAGTCCCAAACCCAATTCACTTCTCACTGTTCTTCATTCTCAATTCTCACTTTCCAGATCGCATCCTCTAATTTATGATCCAGCCGGTCAACCCACTTCCAGATCATGCCTTCCAGTTTAGTTAATTTGATTTCTTCTCCAAACGTTTAAATGTTGATCGAATTCTCATATCTCAAACATGTTTTGTGGCTACTATTTTCTGGGTTTCTTCCAGCAAATTTAGTTTTTGGGTTTCTTCTTTCTAAACGAGCAACAAAATTTTCGATATAGGCTACTGTTTTCCGGCAACAAAATTCTCAAATCTCAAACGTTAGTCGAATCAATTGTGTTTTACGACAACATTTGCGGCTAGCTTTAGGGTTTTGAGTTCCTAACTCTCAGATCTAGATTCTCGTTTCAGTAACTCTCATATTTTCAATCTCTGATTTTGACTTTTGATTAATTTGGCTATTGTTTTGGTCTAATATGTGGGTATGGTTTAAATTTATTTCAATTTGTGGTACATATTGGCTAATGGTTGTGGGTTCATAACGGTTGTGGCTATTGCTTCGATTTGTTGCTCATTTTGTTGGTCGATGTCTAATTTAGCTATTGTTTAGTCTTTGTGGATTTGCTTCTAGATTTAGTTATTTAAATTTTTAGGCAGATTATTGTTTTACATCTCTGCTTATTCAATTTCTTGGCAGATAATTCTCTTCATTTTGGTTCATTTTCAGGGAGTGTCTTGACTGTGTTGTTTTTCTTCGACTTACTGATTGGCATGTCTGATTTAGGAACTGAATGTTTTCAACCTCTAGTAACAACATAGATAATATTTATGTGAACATAAGTGATGGTGAAAGTAAGAGTAAAGACACTGAAATAGACATAGAGGAGCAAGAGCCAGAGCAAGAGCCAGAGCTAGAACAACAGGAAGTGCTATGAAAGAAGATTAAAAAAGAGCGTAGAAAGCAGGGAAGTACTAGTGCTTGTAAGCCACCTCGGCCCGGCATAAGTGGTATTAAGAGAAAATCCAAATATTGGGCTCATTTTCACGACACAACTGATCCAGGGGTTGTTAAATGCAAATATTGTAGTAAGTTGAGTGCCTTTTCTAGAAATAGAACTAGTGCCCTGAAAAATCATTTGGATAGGTGTAAGAAATATCCTGCCAACTTGGATAAGAAGCAAAAGTTGATTGATTTTGATACGAAGACAATTGTTAATGAAGATGGATCTGTGCAAACTATTTCTGTCCCTAAGTGTTGGCATTTTGATCATGATGTTAGTATGAAAGCACTTACTAGAACGGTTATTGTGGATGAGTTTCCATTCATGCATGTTGAACGGGAAGGTTTTAGTGATTTCTGCAAAACTATGCATCCTGATTTTGTTGTCCCCTCAAGGTACACAATCACTAGATATTGTTATGCACTCTTTATTGATGAAAGGAAGAAGTTGAAAAGTTTCTTTCAAAAATTGTCCTCAAGGATCTATTTTACTGCTGATACTTAGACTTCGGGTCAGAACTTAAGTTACATGCGTCTTACTGCTCATTTTATTGATGATAATTGGAGTTTGCATAAGAGGATAATTAAGTTTTGTCCTATTCTCAGGCATTATGGCAAACTTTTAGGAGGGTGGTTGAGAAGTGCTTGGTTGAATGGGACTTGAAAAAAATTCCGACCATTACTGTTGATAATGCAAGCTCAAATGATGTAGCCATTAAATATTCGAGAAGTGACTTAACCATTGGGGAAGGACTATTTTGGATGGCAATTACTTGCATATGAGATGTGTTGTACATATCTTGAATCTTGTTGTGAATGATGGATTGAAAGATCTTGATCCATCGATAGTTAAAGTTTGTGCTGCTTTGGGATTTGTAAGGTCTTCCCTTACAAGACTTCAAAATTTTAAGGCTTTTGTTGAAGAGGAAAACATTGAGACCAAAAGTCTTGTTTGTTTGGATATTAAAACTAGATGGAATTCCACTTACTTAATGCTTGATTGTGCTTCCAAGTTTAGAAAAGCATTTAATAATTTGGAATCCAAGGGTGGTCTTTTTGTCAAAGAGATAAGAAAACATGGTGGTCCACCAACTGAATATGACTGGAATAGAATTGAGGCATTCTTACCCTTCTTGAAAGTCTTTTACGAAACAACTTTGAAGTTATCCGGGTGTCTTTATGTGACGGGTAACACTTATGTGCCTTGAATCTATGGAGTTGGTTATGTTATATCTCATATTGTGATAATGAAAATGAGTACATTAGAAGCAGGCACATGCAATGAAGGCTACATATGACAAGTATTTGGCAAATGTTGATAATATCAGCAGTTTTGTTGTTCATTGCCTTAGTACTTGACCTAAGCAGGGACAAAGCTAGGATTTTATAATACCAGGGGCTAAACAATGTTTAGTATCCTAATTATAACATATAAAATTTAAATATTAAAACAGTTAGCTTTTGACTACAATAATTAAACGATAAATTGACTAAATGAAAAATAATAAAAATGTAATAGCTAGGGAAAAGTTCCTTCTAATTGACATAAGTATAATAGCGTGTAAAAGTCTTTTTCGTTCTTTCAAATCACGAAAACTATCTATGATGGAGTCTGTATCAAATTGCTTGGCTATTTCTCATTCTATATGAATCAACATGTAATTTTCGAGAAAGTCATCACTTATCTTGTACTAATCCTTATCTTCAAAATGTTCATTGCTGAAAAAGCTCATTCAGTGGTTGCAATAGAGATAGGAAGAGTAAGGACAGGCTTGATCAATTTGCAAATCAATAGATAAATATATGATTTTCTTGTCTCTACAAACCATCGGCGTAATTCAGAAATGGTTGACAATTTCTTCATGTTTGGATGCTTTGATATCTCAAACTTTTAATGGTGCAGCTGAACGTGTAAGTCCACTTTCTCCAAATCTGTAAAATCTTTAGGATAAAACTTATCAAGAACCTTATTCACATCTACAAGATTAAAGGACTTGTAGTTATCTTGGATCTGATGCACACATCAATGAAAGTAACTCTATAGCATCCACATTGGACCTATTATCCAACTCTTGCATTTGGAAGTTGATAGTGGCGTTGAAAATATCAACTCGATAATGGTGTTCAACCGTAAATAGATCCTGCTGACGACGAGCAAGACCCCCCTTCCAATATACATGGCATCAAACTCAAGGATATCAATATTACCACGTTCACAAAATAATATTACCTTTTCAAAAAGAGGAACCCATCCATCATCTCTCAATTTTGGGAGCAATGCTTTTGTATTTGAGACCAAGTGCAGAGCATTTGGGACATCTTGAGACTTATGTTGCAAAGCTTGACATAGTATGTCAGTGGTGGTCATTGTCTCTTTCATCAAATGCATGAGAAAGATGAATTAAAAAGAAGTTAAAATTTCATATGCACAATCTACAACTCCATGTTGAGCTGAAGTCTGCCCTTCATTAATAAATTTGCCAAGAATAATACATGTGAAACTAAATGTCTTCATTAGACTTGAAATAGACTTCAAATGAGAGCTCCAATGTGTATCTCCTGGTCTCTTCAAAGTGCCAATTTGATTAAGGCCAGTTCCTGACTCAACCTTACCATGCTCAACTAAGTAAGCAATTTCATCGGTGTAAGCAGCCTTTAACTCATCAGTGCGCTTGTGGGAGGCAAGAATAATGTTTATAATAGTGGTCAACTAAGAAAAGAATTTATAAACAGGCTTAACTTCTTTTGATGTTGCAACCAATGCCAATTGCAAACGATGTGCAAAACAATGGACATAGTAAGCAAAAGGACAATCTTTATTAATCAAGGCCTGTAATCCTTTCCACTCTCCTCGCATGTTGCTTGCACCATCATAACCGTGCCTGCGTATATTGTGAATATCAAGTTCATAACGAGAAAGAGTGGAATGAATTGCATTTTTCAAAGTTGTTGTTGAAATATCTGCAACATGAATTATGCTAAAAAATCTCTCCCTAATGAGTCCTTGATTGTCAACGTATCGTAAAACAATTGCTTGCTAAAATATCTGCAACATGAATTATGCTAAAAAATCTCTCCCTAATGAGTCCTTAATTGTCAACGTATCGTAAAACAATTGCCATTTGTTCTTGATTTGATACAGCACCAGCTTTATCAACAATAATGCAAAACTTAGAATCTCCAATGTCATCCCGAATAGCTCTTTTAACTTTCTCCCCTAAAACTTGCAAAATCTCCGTTTGGACGTCAGATGAAGTATATGAAACATTTTTAGGAGCATTTTCTAACACAACTTCCGTTGCAGATGAATTATAAGAAGCCAGAAGCTTTACAAGCTCAACAAAATTACCACGATTTAGAGAGTCTTTGCTTTCATCATTGCCTCTTAGGGCACATCCCTGAAATGCTAGGAAAAGAACTGCATCAATTAAAACTTTTAACCGCAGTCTATTTTGTTTAATTTCTTCTGCAGTTTGTTTATCAAACACTTGAGACATACGTCATTTTTTATTAAGTCATAAACAGCTTCCTTAGCCTTCTTATGAGTAATATTTGGCTCTTTGCCCACATAGTAAAAGCCTTGAATCCAGGTGGGTTGTCTTCCTTGTTAAAAAGAAAACATGGTAGGCAAAATGCAGCATCCTTCTCAATAGAATATTCTAACCAAGATGGAAAAAGAGCATACCAAGAAGACTGAAACAGTCGAAGATGATTAACTGGTCCATACTTTGGAAAATTAGTTAGTTTAGGCTGGTATAGACCTTTGTTTATATAAGCTCTTCGAATTTCATTGCGTAATTCAACTGGATATTCCCAAATTTGCTTCCTTTTCCCAGGATCACACTCCAAGTTTTCATTCATCTTCTTAATAATTATAGTGCTTCGTATATCCAAAGGAGACACTGGAGGAATTAAAGTATCACCAGGTATCACTAGTTTAGACTCAACAACTGGTATAGGCTGACTGTCCATTGTAGAGTCATTGACTATATCGCCTTCTGAAGTTTCATCTCTTTTCCTCTTGAAAATAGAATCTATCTTACTCTGTTTTTGCTTTCCCATATGATTTATGATACCTAAGAAATATAATTTTGATCATTGAAAGTTTATTTAATTAAAATATGTTATAATTTGAACTGATAAATTATATTAGAAGTATATAAGCATCAATAAAGTACATTTATACAACTTTGATCATTTAAACTCCAAATAATTAAAATATGTTATAACTCGAATTAATGAATTAGATTATATTAACAAAAAAGTAACAAAGTACACCGTAAATACTACATTAGTTAATTTAAGGTTTGATTCACATTAAAACCGCATCACGCCAATTTTAGTTTACTAATATTAGGCTAACAGTTACTAATATAATTAGAAACTTAATAATTATTGTTGACAATTAAAAGAAAATAATTACTACTATGAATGCAATGAGGTAAAATTATGTAGGGACTGAATCCTAAAAATACAAGACATGGCATAAGATACGCTGAACAACTATACACTTGCATATTTGCCCCAAGTGGAAGAAAACAAAGCAATAAGATCAATAAGATCAGTGACATGCTTTAGCCATTATTAACAAAAGAAAAAAAAAATCAATTTCATGTTCCAAGAAGCCAATTAACAGGTGAATTTATTAACCTTCAGACCTTATCAATCAATTTTGCTTGATAAACTTTCTTGACTTTTTCCTTTATAATTAAAATAGTGGAATAATTTGAGAAATGGAGAGAGATAAATTAAAGGATGATGGTGGCAGCACAAAACCCTAGGCGGCTAGCTAGTAAAGCCATGCAGGCTTTGCAATTGCTTGATAGGGATTTCACAATCACAACCTCTTAATATTTTTATATGGGCTTTTGTACTCATGCTTAATTTTTTATTTTTTGGGGCTGAGGGGGGAAGGCCATTATGTTCAATGGCTTGTTAGGACCAACTATGATGTGGAAAGTGCCAATATGTTGTTCCCCAGTATCAAAGTCACTTTAAGGTCCATGTTTGACTTCTATGCATCTTTTCTTCTTCGGCCAAAGAGGAAAATAGAAGGATTGAGTTGTGCTAGTACTCCTTTGGCATCTAGTGTTCCTTCTAATGAGATGGTGTTGGATGTGAATCAACTTTTGAGTATGAAGTACAAGAAAGAAAAGTGAACTCTAGAAAGTGAAAAGAAAAGTGAGCTTGACAAATACTTGTGTGAAGAATGTGAGCAAAATGATGAGAAATTTGAAATTTTGCAATTTTATTCTTACCATAATGGCCCGGGACTTGCTATGCCAGTTTCTATGGTTGCTTCCGAGCCCGCCTTTAGCACCGGAGGTCGTGTTCTTGATTCTTTTTGCACTTCCTTATCTCCTGTTGATGGGTTTTTGAGGTGGAAAATTAAAACTAAACTAAAGAGAGTGAATGAAAGGGGAAAGGGATACCTCAAGCACTTACAGTTGTCAATCGTAGTACTTTAAGGGTCGGTGCACAGGGAAAACGTGTAATTATGGTCATTTAAAATTAAATGCTTAAACTAATTAACTAACCTAAGTAAAATTATTTAAGGCAATCTAACATCCTAATTCAATTAAACGAATCTAACCCTAATTCATTAAACATTAAAACTACCTAATTAGCTAAAACCTAAACTAAACCTCATATTGATTATCCAAATTAAACCAAACCAAAACTGAAATTAATCATGATTTAAAACTAACATCCTAATTACTTTATTAATACGAAATTAAACTAAGGTATTTAATCAAACTAATTAAACTATAAGGGAGGGGGAACGAATTGAAGCTAAACTAAAATTGGAATGAAGCAGAACAGAACCGCAGCAGCAAAAACAGGGGAAGGGGCAGGAACAAAATCGAAGGCAAGCATCGAACCAAAGCAGAGCACCAAGAGCAGACAAGTAAACAGCAGTAGGGGAAGGGAAACGAAATTAAGCAACCTGAAAGCAAGAAGTACACTTACCCTCGATGAACACCAAAACGCAACCATTCGAACACCAAAAACAGAGGAGAAAGGAATCGAATTCGAATGAAAAGCATCAAATGAACGCAATAAACCCAAAGTCAAAATCAAAAGCTTAATTACAACCAAGGGATCTCGAAATTGCAATGAATTCAACCATAAACCGAAACTAAATCCTAACCCTAATTTCTGAAATTCGAAAGCAAAAGAACGAAATTGAAACTCGAAATTTCTGAGATTCGAATACGAAAATGAAATTAACAACGAAATTGAACGAAATTAAATGAAATTAAACCTAATCTACTCCTAATTTCTAACCCTAATTTACCTAAACTCGAACTTGTTCTCAATGGCGTCACTGCTCAGCCTCTTATACTCGAACCTTCTTCAGCCTTGACCGTCGATCGCATGGGTGTCGTGGATGGAGGAGATGGAAGCCAGCGAGATGGGCACGTGGTGGTAGCAACGTGGTTGACGGTTGTGGGATGGGTTGGTTAAGGTGAAACCGTGGGTGGGGGGTGGTTTCTGGTTTCGGGAAGGGGGTGTGCTGGAAGAGAAAGAGTGATGACGAGGTAGAGAGAGAAGGGGGAAGGAGATGGGCATGGCGAAGCAGGTTCTGGGTCGAGGGTCTGGGTTTGGGAGTTTGGGGACGAAGAAGCAGAAGGCAGGCCGGGGAGAGAGAGAGCGAATAAGAGAGAGAAAGTCAGGAGGGGGGGTGCATTAAGTGGGAACCGGTCCAGCTGAACCGGCCAGTCCGGTTCACTGGACCGGTCTGGTTTCTTTTTTTTTCTATTTTTCCTCATATCTGAATCGGTTTTCTTAGAATTTGGCCCGATTCTTCAACCTCTGACATTTTCTCTATTTTTCTTGCTTTTTCCGCCATTTAAACCCATTTTTCACATTTATTCAAAATCTGCAAAATAAAATAAAATCAATTAAAAACCCTAAAAATATTATTAAAACGAGCATAAAATTGGTGAAAAAGTACCTTAAAAATATCACATTTTTGGCTCAAACAACTCCTAGAATAGTGGAAGCTCTCATTTGTGCTCAAGATTGGTTAAGCAAGTCACATGGCCCTCTTATGTTGGAAGAAAACTTTCTTGAATTGGAGGATGTAGAGAATAGTAAGCTTTCTTATTCTTATTATACTTGTATTTATGTATTTATTCATATTAATTATTAATTCTGTTGCTCTTATTATTATATAATCCTCAACTAATTTTTGTGAATTTTAATTTTAGGATTGCATGACTTGACATTGGAGCAACCTATGATTGCTATAGATGAGTCAATGGTTCTATCGGATGATATATGAGTTGGAGGTTTGGAGCTTATTGGATACTACTTTATTAAGTTTTATCATATGTTGCTGTTTAGTTTATAATTTAGACATCTATGTATTTTTAACCCCTCCCCCAAGACAACTTATGTTGGTTATGATAGTTATGGACTTATGGATGTCGTTTTCAAGTTTGTAATTCCCTTTCCCTACCCTAGCCCTCAAGAGTCAGGACTCATGAGACATTGTTGTTGGTTGTTGTTATGGTGAACCTCTTTTTATTTTTTATAACCAAGTATGGTTTTAATTTCATGAGACATCTTACTACTTTATTATGTTTTATGTGCTACCCTCAAGCTTCTAAAATCAATAGACTACTCTAAAATTAGTAAAGAGTAGCATTGATTGCAAAAGTATGGACTTAATTTGACATGAAAAAAGTGTACTAAATTTAGTTTTTTTTTTCATTATACCGGTTAACCTTTAATCAAACTAGAAAATCAGTTAACCGACTCGAACTGTCGGTTAACCGACTCGAACTGTCGGTTAACCGAATGTTTTGGTTCGGCTACGAATAGAATTTTGTCCGAACCAAAAATTTGATTAACTAAACAATCGATTAACCGAAAATTTCGGTTCGATGTTTTCACTAACTGAATTTTCGGTTAACTGACTTTCGGTTAACCGGAAGTCCGATTAACCGGTTTTGCATAGCCCTAGTACTCACTGGAACGGTTTAAGGTTAGAGAGTGTGCGCGTAACCCATGTTGCGTGCTCAGGAGTCAATGAGGGTCGGACGCTCATGGCGCGACCCACCAAAGAGCGACGCGTGATGCATGAGTCCTTTGATAGCCGAGGTAAGAAGAAAGCCATCAACTCCTATTAAGTTGTGTGAAATGGCTACACACCCCGGCTTTGTGCCGTTCATTACACCCTTTAACGACAAGGTCGTGAACGCCCCAAGGCCAAGGAAGATGAAGATGCCCAATTTGGAGTTACGACGGGGCCGCTAATCTCGTGGAGCATTTGGGTGCACAAAGCCCAAATGTACGTCGAGGATGTGGATGATGTAGCATATTGTCGATATTTCCCGGCCACCTTGAAAGGGGTAGCCCAAGCCTAGTTTAACGGTCTTTCCCCCAGGGGTGTAACTTGTTTCTAAGATTTGTTTGATCGATTTGTAAGTCAGTTCATTGCCAGCTGCTAGGAAACGCGAACAAGTGTACTATTTTCTAAAATCAAGCAAGGCCCAAACGAATCATTGGCGACCTTTATAAAAAGGCTTCATTTAGAAGCCATCCTTGTCCCGCACGTAGAGGACAGAGTCGCTTACACTTCTTTCCTCAATGTCCTAAAGAATGGGTAGTTCAAATTCTCATTGGCCGAGCAAAAAGAAATGTCCCTGGCTGAGGCCCTTAAGAAGGCAACTGACTTTATTCGGGCTTCAGAAATCTGCATGAAAATAGGGGATGGTCCTTGAAAAGGCAGGGCCATGGAGGAAAAAAAACCTAATGCAGGCCGAGAGCAAGCAAAGAAATGAAGTCCAGGGCCACTATTTTAACATGGATCCCCGAAGCATACTCATGGAGATCAAGGGGCACCCATGCTAAAAAAGCGGCAACCCATGACCAAAACACAAAAAGCGCACAAAGCGACAAAGTACTATGAATTTTACGAGTAGAATGGCCACACCACCACGAAGTGCAGGGAACTAAAAAAGGTCCTCCATGGACTCGCAGACAAAGGACAGATCGACCGATCCCACTATGGTCAAGCTGAAGGTAGCTAGTGCCCTAATGCCCAGAATCTTGGTTGACACAGGAAGTTCGACTGACATCATCACTTAGGATTGCATCAAGAAACTCAAGCACCCTGGAAAGGATATCATGTCACTGGCATACCCTATCCTAGGCTTTGGCGGACATATTAGTGGGTGTGATCTGTTTGCGCATGTGGTTTGTGGTTAAGACCAAATCAGGGAACTTGGAAGTCGACTTCTTGGTTGTGGATGTACCTATTATATACAACCTCATTCTAGGTCGTCCAACCCTACATAAGGTTAAAGCCATCATTGCGCCTTATCTCTTTCAGATTCAATATGAGGCTTATGATGGAAGCGTAGCGAAACTTTTCAGAGACCAACGAACTTCTTAAGAATGCTATCAATTAGCATCAAACCAAAGGTCGACCGCCAAGACCAGTGTGAGGCGCCCCTCACCAAGACCAGTGTGAGGCGCCTCTAGCCAATCCTCAAAAAAAGAGACCCCGAGTCAAGCTCCCAACCACAGCGAAAGCCCTGGCCATTTGTACAGTCACCGCAACAGAGAATAGACGTTTACGCCCTGTAACTGCAGATGACGTGGAAACCATGTAGCTCGAGGAGGGATGTCTGACTCTCGTGGTCAAAATTAGCCAAGAAATGGTAGAGTAAACCGAATAGTCCCTAGAGAGCCTCTTTTAGGAATATAAAGGTGTCTTCACCTTTAGGCCGGAGGAAATGCTTGGAATAGGCCCAGCGATTATGGGGCACCATCTGAATGTTGATACGGCTCATAAGCCGATGACGCAAAAGAAAATGCACATGGGAGCAGAGTGAAGTGCGGCTGCGACTGAGGAGGTGTAGAAGCTCTTGGATGTGGGGTTCATTCGCTAATGCCAATTCCCAGAGTGGATTTCAAATGTGGTTCTGATCAAGAAGCCCAACAGAACCTAGCATATGTACATGTATTTCAGCAACCTCAACAAGGCTTGCCCACTATCCATTGCCTAAGATAGACAAATTGGTGGATGCCATGACCGGGCACTCAATGTTGAGCTTCACAGATGCCTTTTCTAGGTACCATCAAATCCCTTTACATCAGGAAGATGAAGAAGAGACGACCTTTATCACCAATCGTAGACTTTACTGTTACAAGGTCATGCCCGTCGGGATAAAAAAACGAGGGTGGCTTGCCAATGACTTGCGAACAAAGTGTTTGAGCCCCTTATCGGGAATAATATGGAGGTGTACGTCAATTATAGTATTGTCAAAAAATACGTCGGATGAGGGACATCCTACGGACCAGTCAAACTTACAAGAAACGTTCCAAGTCCTTCATAGCTATGACAATAAGCTTAACTCTAAGAAGTGTGTTTTCGAGGTAAGGTCTGGGAAGTTCTTGGGCTTCATGATCACCAGTCGAGGGATAGAAGCCAACCCGAACAAGGTGCAGTTGGTACTCGATATGAAGCCCCCATGGAATATCAAAGAAGACCAGTGGTTGATCGGATGCACTGCCTTGTTAGGCAGATTTGTATCAAAGTCGACTGATAAATGTCAACCCTTCTTCCAAGTCCTTAGGAAACACGCCCATTTCTAATGGAATGAGGAGGCGGACGTCGTGTTCCAGTCGCTTAAAAAAAATACTTATCTCACCTGCCAAAGATAGCCAGCTCGGCCCAAGGCAAGCCTTGCTTATTTACTTGGTCGTGTTAGAGCAAGCGGTTAGTGTTGTCTTGGTTATTAAGAGAGAGAAAGAGCAAATTCCATTTATTACATGAGTCACGCTCTTTTGCTGGAGCATAGCTAAAGCATCCTCTTATCGAGACGTTTACCTATGCCTTAGTTCTAGTAAGTTGAAAGCTCTGTCCTTTCTTTGAGGTGCACAAGGTCACAGTCTTTACTGACCAGTCTTTGAAGAACATCTTGTAAAAGTTAGATGCCTTTAGCAGGCTTCTCAAATGGGTGGTCGAATTGTCACAATACGGAATAGACTTTGGAGCACAATGTGCAATCAAGGCATAGGCCGTAGCAGATTTCTTCGCTGAATCCACTTGCGTGAACCCTTCGGGCTCACCACATACCGACTAGTGGAACCTATACGTGGTTGGATCGTCCACCAAGGACGTTAGCGGGGCAGGTCTAATCATCGAGACATCCCAAGGTGAAAAACAAGACCACGCCCTCAAATTCATGTTTAAGGCTTCTAATAATGAGGAGGAGTATGAGGCTCTATTGTCTGGAATAGAGTTGTGTTATATAGCTGGTGCAGACTTTGTCAAAGCCTACTCAGATTCTCAGCTGGTGGTCATCCAACTTAATAGGGAGTATGAAACCAAGAACGAAACCATGGTGGCCTATTTCCGTTAGGTCCAGGAAGCCACTAGTTGGCTAAAAATTTTTCGATCATCCATCTCCCATGATTTGAAAATCGCCAGACCGATGCCCTGTCCAAGCTTCCTGGTTCTTCAACTAACAGCAAGCCAAAGAGGATATGATGGGAGACACTGACTGAGAAAAGTATCGAGCCCAAAGAAATCATATGGCTCGATCAGAGTTCCAGTTGGATGGATCCTATTGTAGCATACTTAGCCAATGGGGCACCTCCCTCGAACACAAAGTAGGCAGAGAGTGTTAAGAAAAGAGTTGAGTGGTTCATCTTGTATGACTAGATTTTGTACAAATGCTCTTATGCACAGCCCTTGCTGCACTACATGACACCCAAAATAGGTGAGAAAATTATCAAAGCAGTCTATGATGGGATGTGCAGCTTGTGTATTGGAGAACCTGCACTGGCGATAGAAGCTATACTCGCTGGTTACTACTGGCTGTCATTAAGGGATGGCGCCATGAGCTTAGTTAGGAAATGCGAAAGTTCCATAAATTCTCCCCAGTACAAAGAAAGTCCACCACCCTACTCACCCCAATCCTGAACTCGTTGCCCTATGTTAAATGGGGCATATACAATCTGGGCACATTCCCAAAAGCCACCAGCTAGCAAAAGTACCTATTGGTGGCTGTTGATTATTTCACCAAATGAGTGGAGGCAAAAGTTGCGGTTTCTATAAGTGTGGCAAAGCTATACAAGTTTATCTGAAAGAATATCATCACCAAATTTAGGGTGCTGCGGGCGATGATCTTTGATAACATGCATCGGTTTGACACTAATAAGATCAAGAACTACCTCCAGGAGTTCGGTTGTCAAGCAAGGCTCACCGTAGTTGAACATCTACAGGCAAATGGCTAAGATGAGGCTGTGAATAAGGTGATCTTGCATGGCTTATAGAAAAAACTAGACGGCGCCAAGGGTAAATGGGAATACAAGTTGCCCGGTTTCTTATCGTCTATTCATACCACCGAGAAAGCCACAGTGAGAGAAACACCTTTTATGCCCACATACAATTTAGAGGTCATTCTCCCGGTCGAGGTGGCCCTTCACACTCATCGTCTCACCATGTTTTAGGAAGCCCATAACAACTCTGCACTAAGGGACGCCTTAGACTTCCTGTCATCCGTACATGGTGACAGATACATTAGGGAAGCCTGTACAAGCTAAGAAATGCCCAACTCCATAATCGGTTAGTTAAAGAGCAATCAATTAAGCTGAACAATCACGTGCTAAGGCACATCGAAGCCATAGCCAAGTCAACGGAGCATGTAAAGCTGAGCGCCAATTGGGAAGGCTCGTACACAATCAAAGAGCAAGTCCGCCTTGAAACGTACCAAGGACTCACATTGCAAGGAAAAAGTATCCTACAGGCGTGGCACAATAGTAACTTAAGGAAGTACTATAGTTAATACCTATCAAATCAGGCTATTGTATTGCCCAACTTGTCTCTGTTTTCACACCCAGCGAAGCCCAATGTAATAATGGATTAATGTGTCAGCACGGTTGAGTTAATGAGAATACTCCTTGGGTGACCACAGAAGCACCATTGTGTCTCAAATACCTTTAGTCCCAGGGAACTAAGTGTCTAAAGGCACAACCCTTGGTCGTTCACTACACCTTCGACCCTCAAAGGGCTAAGGGTCCTATAGCACGGTTTCTGGCCATTCACTATACCTTTAGCCTAAGAGAGTTAGGGATACTACAGTATGACCCATGGCCATTCGCTACAGCTTTAGCCCCAAGGGGCTAAGGGTCCTACAACATGGCCTCTCTTCATTCACTGTACCTTTAGCCTCAAGAGGCCAAGGGTACTGCAGCACACCATTGGTCGTCTGCTAAACCTCTAGCTGCACAGGTCTAAAGTTCATGTAGCACGAACTTTGGTCGTTCGCTACATATTTAACCCCTTAGGGGCTAAAGTGCAAAGGTGTGACCCTTGCCGCTCACTACCTTGTCGAAGAGTCCACAAAAAAGATTAATTGTTGTTTAAATTAAGGGCTAGAAGCATGCCCTTGGGTACAGGACAAGTGAAGCATGCAAACAAGAAACGATACATTAAACAACAAGCAATATGGGATGTGGAACAAAGTTAAAACGAAAGAACAGTTTCATTGATATCTTTCATAAATAGTCCTTGTACACAAAAAAAGAAAAATAATGAGAAGCATTACAACTAAGGAGGGAGAAACAAGGAGTCGTGACTCTAGCTAATGGGGTCTTCGTCATCACAGGCATCTTCCACCAAGCCCTCGCCATCCAGAGGAACGATATTGTTTTGGTTTCCTAGATCCTCGTCCTCGGGAGCCTCGTATTCGAACAAGACCTCATTGGGTTCTTGACCAAAATCAACGAGCACGGTGATGTTCCTCTATGTACCAGGCCTATGCTTCAAAGCACATCTTCTACATTTGGAACTCCAATGGGGCAAGGGTCTTGTGAAAGAACAAATTTCGCTCCTCCTAGCTAGGCTAATATCGCGATCAGTCGGCCTTGGCCACATTTTCCTGGTCGATGCTCTTCTCGGACTCTAACTGGATGTTCAGGTCCTCCAGCTAGCAGTGTAGCTTCTGCTTCCGCTTCTCCCACTCCTTTTTGTCCTTCTTCAACTTCTCCCAACGCCTTTTGTACTTAGCCACGGAGTCCTCGACCTTATTTTGACCCTTCTGGAGGAGGCAGACTCCCCTCGCTAGGTGGGCAATTGAGGACGCTGTCCTTATCACATGAGAGCCCCCCACAAAGGCATGTGAAAAATTATCAATAAGAATATTAGAAGAAAAAAAAGGGAAAGGAGCCGCCAATGAGGAAAGCACAACAAAAAATAAAGGGAGTATACAATGTTACCTCCACAGCCGCCACATGTTCATCATTAACCAATTGGGCGTCCAAAGAGGCCACGGGAGCTAGGTCCTAGGACCGGGTGAGCCTTTCTACGAGTCAGACTTCACTAGAGGGTCAAACTCCAGGAAGTTGATAGCATTCATGTAATTCCTCTTCTACCACTTAAACGTTTCTCATGGATGACCATCTCCTCAATATTGAGATAATGAGGGAGAACCATGATTCTAACTTTCACAGTCTAGGAAGTAAAAATGGAAAGAAGTTAAACAAGCATTTCATGTCACTCCTCTTAGTTTTTATACCAAGAGGTAAATTGCATCTATGGGTCCCACAGTCAAACCTTGGGAAATACACCAACACACATTGTGAATGAGCTTTTTCCAAAAGTCAAAGCTGCGGATGCCAATGAGCTACATAAATGTTCATCCCATTACATTTACTTACCAAAAAGAAGAAGAAAGGGAAAAGAAAATACAGCTTGAGGGGCCAAGAAGGGAAGGAAGGCCGGCCCCCGAAGGTCAACCTTCAGGCATCGAGGGAGCATTATTTGACCCTACACTCTCTGGCTGGTGGACAACAACTTATCCTTATGGATGCCCAACCAGACTTCAAATGAAAACAACTTAAGGGTACCTAGTGTCTCATCTTTGACATCACTTACCACCTTGGGGAGTACTCCAATTCTTCAGCATAGGCTATGGTCATGGCGTAGAACACTGCCTACACCAGTTCCAGTATGTCCATTTCCCGAGTAATCCCCTCCAAGTCCTCCTTTATGAAATTAGGACAGAAGGACTAGAAGTCCGCTAGTGGGGGGTTAAGAGGCGAGGGCGAGATGACCTCGTCCAACTTACTGTAGTGAAAAGCCTCCTAGGCATGGAGAGCCATTTCATCGGTGTTGAGCTAAGTTGGGAACCTTATTTGCCAAAATTGAAGGCGTTCGTAAAGGATAGGGAATCAACAATGAAAACCCCTTTACTTCCTTCTACTTTTGTACTGTGATAAAAGGGGATCATTTACAGCTATGGACCAGCAGATAGGGTAGTAAATAACCCCGATGAAATTGTAACAACTAAGCTAAAGAGTCCTGCTGCTCTATCATTCAAGGTACTTTCTCCACATTCTACATGCTCACCCTTCCAGTGAGGGTGCGTAAGTAAAGTGTAAGGGGTTATATGATTGAGATAAACCCCTCAATCTCTTAGTCATGTCAGCAAATGAGTCATGGGCCT
>JACYFF010031958.1:23441090-23528570 GCA_017589665.1 Selenicereus undatus | reverse complement strand
TGTGTGTGTGTGTGTGTGTATGTATATATGTATATATACCTCTTTATGGCTACATAATGAATCAATGATTTATAATTGTACAGATTAATATGCAAGTACCATATCCAATATCCAAGTAGATCCATGTATGTAATTTTTAAGCAAGTTATTCTCACATGGTGCTAAAGTTCATCATTTTAAAATTTATCATCTTTACTTGAACTTAGCTAATGTTTGGTTGGATATAAACAACCTTATAATATGATTAAGTTTGTAATTGTATCTTCAATATATTATTTGGTTGTAAGAAAGTATTGCAAATAACTACTACTTTGTAATTATCATTACCGTAAACTATATAATCATAATTATATTATAAGAATGATTGCATAGCATTACATTCAACCAAATGTTACCTTAAAGGAAAGAAAGGTACACGTACTATGATGGACTGACATATGCACTTCTCTCATCCCATCCCCCTTCTCTCCAATTTTCCCCCCTCTAGGGTTTTGAATGTGAAGTAAGTTGTTAGAGAAGTGATGACATTTTGATTAATTATTGTTTGTGTAACACATTCCCTAAGTATATGCATATAACATGACTCCAAGATTCCAAGTACACATCACACAAAATTCTCACACTTGCTTCTAACTTGATTTTATACATCATAGGCAATGAGTCAAAATGATTCTTTTAAGATGCGAGGAATTTTGAAATTCCTTTCACTTTTAAATTCAATTTGTCCCTTTTACTTAATACATTAACTTTTAATGGAGGGATCTTTACAGAGGAATCCTAAAAAATGATTTCTTTAAAACTACACTATATATTATTTGTTGAATCAAGTCATAATTCATGTCTCCAAATGATACCAAAATACTTAACTACTATGACAAATTAGAAAGCAAATCATAAAAAGATTGAGAAGATATGTGGTCAAATGATAAAATCAACTTACTCTTATTTAAAGATACCAACAAAAGATGGCACATGAACTAGTCTAGAAATATATATTATGATTGTAAAGTTTTAAGCAATGAATAAGGACTGAGGAGAGTTTGGAATAAGGATTACGACATGTTTGTCCCATATGCAATCAATTGAGTATACAACTGTAGCACACTTGTTAGTGAATACATGGTTGCGAATGGAGAAAAGTGTAATGAAAAGTGGCAATTCGGTTCATTTGGCAGTTTGCAACTGCAAATAATATGGTAAATTATAATTGAAAATAAAAATTAATAAGTAAAAAGAACAATTTTCATAAATGACTTCTTTTTTGTTGATAATTTAACAAACTTAATTCAATTAAGTTACTTATATTGTATAAATGAGACTGAGACGTTGTTCAATAGTGTCCATTTAAATTAAATTTGGAGGAAAGCATATAACAACATGACTATTCTTGTTTGGTTCTTGGCAAAATGAACACGAACTTACATAACCCTTACGGAATAACCATGAACTCACATAACTCTAACAAGTTCTAATAACGCGGCACACCAAAATGTTTTTGTTTTCTGCTGTGGCGAAGTGATAGTGTGTTATTTTTTTTTCCTTCCCCCCTTATGACTTTATCTAATTGTTCTCCCAACCTCATGACCTATTAGCATGTACATAATGAAAGTTTTGGATTTTTTTGTTCAACGATATTTAATATAAAAAATAATCTTCTAAAGAATTGGTTGTTCTAGTAGTAATAGTTGAAGAATAATAGTAACAAAATGATCCCCTTGCTCTTCTAGCCAATTTACCATCTAATAACAGATTCGTCACTACCTAACCACACTATACGATGTCACCCAATGTTAAGAAATTTGGTAGGACCGATCGATCGAATCTACTGAACTGACAATTGGTTAGGTTGGTGGGTTGGAAGTGGTTAAGACTCTTCAAACACTTGAACTGGATTAACTCGGTCAAAATTGCTCAAGCTAGGCAACTTGATGGACTCGAGAGAGGTGAACTAGATTTTCCATTGTAGAGCCTAGACTTTGCTGTTTTCTAAAGTATAAGCCAAAGCAACAGCGAATCTCTCAACTCTCTTATTCCCCGACAATTGTCTTCCTTAAAATAAGATCAGCAAGTAGATGGAGAGAGAATTGATGTATTTTTAGAAGCCTAAATTAATGTCTTTATTTTTTTGGTTTTAGAGAGTTAATATGTTGAGAAATGAAAATCAGACCAAAAGAGAAGGAGGGAGAGAGGGGAGAGAAGGATAAAGGTGCCATTGCTTTGCTCTAGTTTAATACTTAAGGTTTTCTAAGGATGAAGTCAAATGAGGCAGGTATTAGTGGTTGCCTTTTGGGATGGGAAATTTACCTAATGGTATTGTTCAAATTAACTCTTTTCGATTTGTAACTTCTATTACTTAGAGGTGTTATTTTTGTCTAACACATCTTTTGAGGGGGTCATTTCTTGTTTGTCTGTAAAGACAGTAAGGCCCTTAATGAACTCTTTGTAATAGGGAGAAAAGTAAGCTGAAGAAAGAGATAGGATTTCATAGCTTGATGTAGCAGACACTCACAAAGGAGACTCACCAATTCTCTGAGCTTGTCCGATTCGTCAATGCTGGAGGAAGAGGTAGGTGTCGGTGGGATGTAAACTGAAGGTGGAGAAAAGAGCTTCACAAATTATGAAAGATGTCATTTTTTTGAAGGATCGAAAGAGAGTGAAGGGCTTAAGACAGGGGAGCACTGTGCATGTTGTGTTGGTGGTGAGCTATGGATGACTTCATGTTTGCATTGAACACAGGTTAGTGAGTTAATCAGTTATGTAACTTGTGTGTGTTAGTTTATACTTGCAATTGGGAATGTCAAAATTTGGGGGGGGGGGGTTCTATTGCTGTGTTGTTGAAGAGGGTTTAGGGGTTGGGTGATGAGGTTAGAGAGGTGGGGTTTGTGTACGTTTAGGTAGTTGGGGCTTGGACTAAATTGATGTATGTAATTGTTGTGTGCTTGTGGTGCTGAATGTATGATGCTCTGTAGCGGCTATCCCGAATATGTGTATTGAATAACCCGGGATAACAATTACAGTAGGGCTAGTTTAGTTGGGTAGTGGATGTAAAATGGTTTAACCCCGTAAATGTGTAATGAATATTCCATAAAGTAAGAGTGGTGAACCCCGTATTATGTATTGAGTAACTCGGGTTAACCGCTATAGAATTGTGCATGAGCATGTTTCGAGTGCTGGTATGCAATAATAGATGTGTAGAATGCTTGTGATTGAGGTGGACAGGTGTGGTTAAGTGGGTTAGGGTGTGTATCTTCATTTGCATTAGTGAGCCATAATTGCATACTGAATAATGGACGACATACTAGTGGATAACCCGAGTATCAGTGATGACTAACCTGGGTTATCTATAGGGCGGGGAACAATGGATAAGGAACTGTTGACAGGACATATCTAGGGAAGACAGTTTCATGTGCTGGGTTGAATGCGACTTGAGTTTGATAATTTGTTAGAACCCAAGTTAGTGGTGTATGTGAAGTTGTGATGAGATATTTTGGGGTGTGAATGTGGTATATACCTTATGTGTGGAGTTGTTGCCGACAGGTGTGCGTATGTTTGTAGGTGATCGTTAGTGTACAATACAATGGAAGGTGAAAATGTCGTTGGAGGAGGTAGTCGTGGTAGGGAGATGACGTTGTATATATGCTGGGGAGGGTTGTTAGAGGAAGGTTCGGGGAGGGAAGTTGTGTTACCAGGGGGGAGGAAAGACTGTGTGTGGGTGAAGAAGAACATGGGTGTGCTTGAAGTGTTGCGATTAGTAGAGAGGCAATGGGGGAGGGTGTATGGGGTCGGCGAATGTGGTATAGTTTGAAGTGTAATCGATTTGAGTTGTTGCCATTGGGACGAGATGGTGATGTTAAGAAGTTGATGAAGGGGAACGATGAGTACGCTTACCTGTATGCGGCAGGGAGTGAGGGTCCGTGTGTGGGATGGGTACATGGGAATGAAGCGTGTAAGGGACAGTAGAGGGGGTGGTTGTACTAATCGTGGGAGGGGTGGAGCAACTGCCAGTGCTGCTGAAGTTGTGTGCGGGGTGAATGAGGGAGTGGTTGCAGACCACGTTATAAGGTAAGAATCGTTGATACCAAAAAGCATGTGGGTGTGGGTCGTAATTTGCAATACTTATAAACAATTACTGATCATGTGTGAATTGATGTATAATATGTAGGGACGCTACAGAAGGAAATACAGGAGAAGGAGAGGAAGTTGATGAGGCAGCTATAGTGGAGGAATGTACAAAAGGTGATAAGCAGCTATGCATCGTTTAACATAGCTGAGGACGAATTTGGTGATTTAAGCTCTGACTCTGACGATGATGAAGTAGTGGATGGTGTAGTGTAGCCAACATCGGGGGTACAAGCGAAGGCATACCGAAAGAGGATGCTGATATGGAAGAATGAAATCAAAGCAAAGGGTCAGGTGTTTGCTTCTACGAGTGAGGTGAAGATTAGTACATGAAAGTATGCCATAGCGAACCGATTTGAGTATAAGTATGTACGAAATTTTCGGCAACGAATTGCTGTGATGTGCACTGCAGAAGGGTGTGGGTTTTACATCTGTGTGAGGGGCCACCTCAAAAGAGGTGGAATGTATGTGAAAGAGTTTGAACCAGGGCACGTGCACAGCGTAGGAGCTGAGTGCCAAATGGGGAAGTGGGGGAAAAGGCGAATGCGAGCTAGTCTACTTGGTACTCTCATTGAAGGGAAGGTTCGATTAAGTGATAGTTACACATCCCTAGAGATATTAAAGGATTTGCAGCTGGAGATGCGAATGAAGGTATCATATACGCAGTGCTAGACGACCTGTGAGTATGTGTGGTTGCTAACAAATGGAAGACCAGAGGACCATTACAAGCTGTTGCCCTGGATGTGTGCAGCTATTGTAAGGGCAAATCCCGATTCAAGAGCATTCTGTGAGCTGCAAGGATCCAAGTTCAAGCGTATGTTTGTTGCATATGGTGCATCATTGAATGGTTTCATAATTGGGTGTAGGAAGAAATTGTTTGTGATGGAGCTCATTTGAGTGCGCCGTATAAGGGGACTATACTGTCAGCGGTTGCACTTGATGCGGATGACCACTTGTTCGATGTTGCATATGCAGTTGTGTCCGCATAGAACGTTGATGAGTGGTTCTGGTTTTTAACCGTACTACGCGAATGTGTGGGCAGAATGCAACCTGTGATCATGAGCGATAGGAATAAGGGGTTGCACTCTGCGGTGCCGAGGGTGTTTAGGATTCAGAACCACAGCTAGTGTTTGCGGCACATGCTAGAGAACTTTCTAACGTACACATGGAAGGTAGGGATCCGGCGGCAGGGATCGAAAGACTTGTTAAAGGAGGTGTTCAATAGGATTGCGTATGCCCCAACGGGGGTTGAGTATGGAGTTGCAGTGGAGGTGTTGAGGAAATACAAGCCGCAGTTGGCAGCTTGGGTGGAGCATAATGAGCCCGAACGGTGAGCGCAGTCAAAATTCACAAAGGAGATGTGGGGTAGGTTGAATGACAATGCTGTGGAGAGCTGGAACAACTGGATGTGTTCATTGCGGCGTATGTCAATCCCATGGCTTGTTAGTGGGCATATACAGAAGCTTGGTTTGAAAGTCGATAAGCGGAAGACGAAGCTCGAAAAGTGGAAGAATGGTGTAGGTGACAAAATTGAGAAGAAGCTGAGCAAGACACTGGCCAACATTGGCTCCGTAGCAGATGTGAAGCTATTTAACACAACCCTTGGAGAGTATGGTGTGCTCCTGCCGAACAATCGTAGCCCAGTGGTGAAGCTAGCAGAAAGGAAATGTAGCTGCAAGTGGTGGCAGTTCAAGGGCCTGCCGTGTGCACATGCAATGATAGTCCTTCACAAGCAGAAGTTGTGGGTGTATGATTATGTCAGCGACTGTTACAAGGTGGGAAGTCATAGTAGGATTTACATGAACAGCATACATCTAATGGAGATGCATGATTCTGCAACCGTGGATAATGCCACGGGTCTTGTTGTAGGCGGGAAAGCATTGGAAGAAGGATATAACCGAAGAGTCCTTCCGCCATTGAACCCACGTCCGCAAGGCAAGCCACGAAAGCGGGGAATTGAATCTCAAAGGCAAGGCGTCCAAGTTCGGAAGTGCTCAAAATGCGAAGAGGTTGGACACTATAGAAACACGTGCAGGAATCCGTGCGCTGATTTCAATGCAAATGAGACAACTATTATTGTACCCATGGAGGATTTATTTGAAGGCAACTACGTCTAGGAGGCATAACATGAAGGCAACATGTTATTTCCTTGCTCATATCCCAGGATAGTTGTGCCACTAATGTGGGTTGCCAACATAATTGGCCACCTTGTGCCGGTTAATGTACATAAGCGGTAATCACAACTAATTATTTTGCAATGCCATGTGGTGGTACAGGTGCTCGTGTTTTGGTCGCAATTGGGATGTTGTACAATGACAGATTCATATGAATGCAGTCAAGGTTTTATGAGCTTCACTTCCCCTGCGTATTGGCAGTGTAGAAACATGTGGGTTGCAAACCATTCATGTACATAAACAACAACCTCTCGTGTAATTTACATCACCAGTGTATTCTGGTTGTTCGTTTTTCCCCTAGGTACATGGGGGCTTTGAATTGAGATGATGATATGAATATCTCGGGATTGTATCGAGTTAAACGGTGTATGCATACTGGCTTGTTTAAATACATACCCTAGGATATGTATACGAATTGGTGGGTGTGCACTGCCATGGTTGGAGTGGTGGGAGGGTAATTAATGTGGTCAGTGGGAGTGTGAAGTTCTGGACATTTAGGTGGGGAAGGTGGGTAGAGGAAATGAATTCAGTGGAATAACGTTAGTACGCATTACTTAAGGGGGCAGTACAGGGAATTATAAAGGAATCCCCGAGTTAGTGGGGGGATTTCCGTCCAGCAACCAGAGCATGCCACTAAACAACTGTCAAGTAATGGGATGGGGGACACATATCCCAGTTACTGGGAGTCACCTGCCATGATGGTAGGAGTGATCGCAACAAATAATGGATGTGGACGTAGAAGTCAATGCCATTTTGGAAAGTACTTCCACCTAATGGCATGTCTAAAACAAAAATTGACACATTGGACCGGAGTAACCCCACTATTAACGGTTACTATAACTACCAATTATGACTAGGTATGGGTACATAGTTAGCATTCAAGTTAATAACAAAAGGACCGGGTAGGTGGGGGTGCTATACATAGGTGAAACCGTTTATGACATCGACCTCTACATAAGGCCTTAATATGTCACATTGCAACACCCACACTAGTGACACGCACAATATACACAATCGTTCGTAACCATTATATCCTCATCAATATGGCTAACCTTGATAGTTCTAATCAATCCCTACCAACCCTTGGGTGGGTTCAAGGGGGTCACTTCTGTCCCCTTGACAACATCTCCCTTTAAACCTTCATGGACTTCCCTATGCGGTAGTGGGCTGATTTCAATCCATTTGAGCGGAAGAAGTTGCGGAACCTACAGTGTTTGCTGCCCTCTGGTCAACTTGTCCCCGGACAAGTCCCCCTTGTTCGGGAGTTTGATCCAAACTGGCCACAAGAGTGAAAAGAACAACTATGGGCAGATTCTTACGTGTGGAGCATATTTGCGAACAAGATCAAGTGCTGGAGGTGTATGACATCGACCCGACGCCAGCCCCAGCGTTCATTCCATAACTTCGAAGCAAAGTGACATTGGTTGTGAACACCGTCTGTTACGGGGGCTGGACGGATGACAGGTACTTGTTCGCCGTCCCACTCGATCAAGAAGCAGCGAAGTTGAACATTAGCTTGACCACCCTGAATGAGTTAAACGGTGTCGTGTATGAAGTGTCGAACGCGACAACTGTATACCACCGCGGTTTCACATCAACCGTACCACTGGTGACATGTTAGGAGGTACACATTTATGTATGGAACTACAGAGGGCTTGCGCGAGCTTCCTTCTAACCCAACTATTCACTACGACGTTAATTACGGGGGCATATGTGGTGGTACTTACAGACACACGTGTTGGTAGTCGTAATGCGCGAAGACTCCTTAATAAGGTGCACAACCTCAACTACAACTACAGGGAACCCCTTGGTTTTGTTGGGGGGTTCGCCATCCTCTGGGATAGCTCCAAAGTGGAAGTGTTTGGTTTCACTGGGCTTGACATGAACATGTCTTGTATCGTGAAGGTACGTACCCTAGTGAAGCATCTGACACTCGGCTTGGAATTGTGTCCATTTAGTAAGATGTTCACATATGTACGTCATAAGTTGACAACTTTTGTTATGCAGGGCTTAGTGTAAGTACCTCGCGTGTAACGGATGTCGAAACCGTTGTCAGCGCATCCATGGAGACTAGTAGATGTCCACTATGATGATGTGGACAGCGGTGTTCATTACCGTTTGTACGTGCTCGTCACATCACATGTGCGACAGGGTCATTTCAGAACTTTCGCACGCCCAAGTTGCAGTACGAAATAACGTAAGTCCATTAAAACACTGGTAAAGGGCAACCTTTTGCCCAATATATGTAACAACTTATGTAACAGATAATGCAATCTTTATCATCTATGGATTGAATTTGCCACGTTCCGAACCCCTCGATAGCCCAGAAAATTGGAGGAATATCCTAGGATATTTCAATTATAGACTATCATTGTATCCCCAGCCGTGAAGTGAACGCATTTTCCTTGCACACAATATACGTAAAGGGCATACTGAAAACTGCTAATATGCATCCCAGGTTATATGTTTTGTGAACGTGGGATATGGGTGGTGGTGGTTTAATTAAACGCGTAGGTTGTGTAAATGCACAATACCACCAATGTTGTGTGATGCGCCAAAGGGGGAAGGTAGGAAAAACATTACGATATGGTTGTGGAGATTGTAGTATATGTTAGTGGGTGTTAACATAACACATGAGGCCAATGGAGTAACACGTCAAACATCACTATTGCAACCAACCACCATAAATGCAAGGGAGGGGTTGTATTAAGTGAGCACAATATGTCACAGGCAAGTGTAACGCAGTAGCAGTACAGTAAATGCAATCCAACCACATAAATTGATTGACATATACTATTTATTGGGTGGAGGATATAATGTAGGGGGTAGACATTGTTATATAAAGCTGCAATGGCAACTTCTCCTGAACAACTACACTAAATTGGGGGGTTCAAGTACAACACATAAGTCAGTTGCGACTGTGTTCGCCTAACCAGTCAACCTGGGTTCCCCAAGTGACAGCTTAGAGTCAGAGTTCACATGTGATTGTTGTGCAATGGAGACTTACACATGCAAATGTGGGCTGGATGCGAACATATTCGAAGGTGATGGTTCATATCGGCGATGGTATGCCTGGTGTCCAAAAAGGGTAAGTCCTCATCGACATTTTCCATACAGCTATACTTCATTAGTAGTTGCCCAACCTGAGGTTCTGACTTTGTCCACCCATGTACATGGAAAAATTGCAGTCCTATTTTTTGTTAGCGTAAGTCGTGCCATCCCGGTTGTTTTTTGGGGTCGCAACGTGACCACTAGGTCACATTTATATAATGTTCTCGGGTTGTTTTATCAAATGTAATGGTCAAATCTGGTATGTGGTACATACGAAATGTGTATCGTATGCAAGGTGTGCGTAGGCAAACTTGCAAGATTGTCCCGAAAGTTATGATATGTGAACTACTACATTGGTAACTTCGTCTATGACGCCGTTAATTGAGTCGCACCTGAAGTTGCATGTAAATGGAGTGTGCTTAACCAACAATAAAACGAGTACAATTTTATGGAAATTGACTAACCCAACTTTGTTGACCAAACATTGGCAAAGTTAGTGTGCACTTGATTGTGATGGACGTGGTGTTAGGCGGAGCCACGTTTTGGGGAGGTCCCCCTTTATAATTGGGGAGTAGATGTCTGGTGTCAACCCAAAAAAAAGGGTCCCCCAACACTAATCATGATGTGGGATTAGCGGGATAGTCACTCCCATTTTTGAGGGAAAAGGTCCCGCCGAAAACAATCCCCCATCATGAACTGACCCACTCTGGGTCAATCATATTTAATGGCCACCAACTCCCAAACCTAATTGAATGCAGCACCCCCCAGTTAAGCATTCCACAGAGAGGTTGGTACACCCAACCCATACCAACCACAATTACAAACACATCCAACCTAGTGACACATACTAATGTCAATGGCTTCGAAGCAAGACACTGAGTTGGTCATATATTGCGACTGTGGTTGGGCTGCTGACATCATCCCTGCTCAGGGCGACAAATATCGGAGGCACACGGTGTACCACAAGGTACTCAATCCATCCACAAAATTCCGTACACTTGTGTCTGTTATTACGTCCACACATGCGTTGTCATTTGTAGTTACATGTGCGTTTTCCACGTGATGTAGAGGAAGTGCAAGCACTTTCAGTGGGTGGATGATCGCCTAACCCGGGCTGAGAAGATATCTGTTACAAACGTTCAAGCGGAGAACCAATCATTGCGTGTTGATTTGTTGACTGTGACAGCTACTCTCCGTCGGTAGATGGATGCCGAAATGGGTGTGAAGCTACTCATCAACGACAGCATTAGAGGTCAAATAATGAGCTTGTGTATATGCGTCACCGCGGTTATCGCGTACGTGATGATATTCACAGGTGTTCTCATATAATCTCATTTCCCGGGTAATAGGGTACACTTTTTTTGTCGTCACTACGTCAACATGATCCATTGCAGATATGTTCATATAGTTGTACTCCCCAGCTGCATATCCCAGGATGTTTTTGTGTCACATGCTAGAAGTTTACTGCACCACTTAAGCACAAACTTCCAGTATGTGACAACCGGTATCCTCAACTTCATATTTTTATACATCCACCTTATACAATGGTGTCTATGGGTGGTTATGTAGTAGTCCCCACCTACTATGCTTGTGGATAGTTCCATGTAAGCATCCCCATGTGTTGTGTGTGTAAAAGACAGGTTATCTATTCGATTGCAATGGGGTGTGTGTGTGTGGGTACGACAATAACAGGACCGTTTTCGTGCAACAAATAAATATCCTATAACATTTCCCACCCACCATGAAAGAGGTGCAATATGGGTAGTACCCAACAAAGTGGTCAACCAACCATAATGATCAACCCCATGTGTGCAATTTCAACAGTTGGATACCTCAACATGTCAGTACCCCACTAAATAAACGTCACTACCCCAGGATGTGGATGCGTCAATAATGGGACAATTCACATGCCCCACATCAGCATCCCAAGTAATATAGGTCAGCAACCCAGGTTGTGAATATAACCACCTCTAATCATAGATGTCTAACATGTCAGTAACCCAGATCATAACGGAGAGTAACCCAGGTTGTGGGAGTGATAATAACAATATCATTGTGCATGTAATCAATATCCCGCCAAACACAGGACACTAACCCGGGTTGTCGAATTCACAATAACGAGACAATATAGTTGAACCAAATAAGCATCTCAGACAATGAATGTGAGCAACCCGGGTTGTGGATATAACCACCTGTGCTCCATATACGTCGGAACATGTCAGTAACGCAGATAATAACGGAGACTAACCCGAGTTGTGTATGTGACAATAACGGGATCATGGACGTGCACCAGTTCAGTATCCCCAGATACACAGCTACCAAACCCGGGATCTCCATACGGGTAGGTCAGGATATGTTGTGCATAAACCCCATAACACTAAGTAGGTGGAAATATCCTCAACCCCCAATGTCACTAACCAAGGTAATGTACATAACCAATGTAGTAACGTACACTACATTGCAATCCCTTTAACTGGCTTGGATTGGGTAAACAAAAGTTCCTCACCAACTACAATTGAGAAGGTGCTCGTCCGATGCATTTATGAAAGAAGCTGTGAATATCCCAAAGAATTATGGTTACCAACCAAGGTTATTGATACACGGGATGCCGGATACGATGCAGTTTCTCATTAGCCCAACAAAATGAATTGCATATCCCAGAATGTAAATGAGCAGCAGCCATGGGCAAATAATATACAATGCAACTTCTGCATCTAACCTGGTCCTGGGAACTGACTAACCCAGGTTATACTTACGCAGACACAATGGAGGTATCCAACTGAAATAGGCCAACTCCAGTGGGTCACTGACCCACTAGAATCAATACATCCACACAACCCAACAAAGTACAACAGTCCACAGCTGAATACAGGAAAGTGACCGATGTGAAAAAATAAAGAACAAATAATAACAAACCACCAACCAACAAGTGAACAATGTCACCAAAGGTACGCCGAACAGACCCAGCGCTGATGCATAGGGTGAGAACCACTAGGGGGGAGGCAAACCTACAGTTTACATGCAACCATCAACGAATTACGTGCCCGACTTTGCATATCTCACAAGATGGGATAAGTGGGACACACAATCTTGGTCAAACTCTTTCACACTCTCTTCTCCCTATAATGTGCCACACAATCTTGGTCGAACTCGAACCCATCTGCTTTAAGGGACAACAAGTCCATGAAAGCCATGACAAAAACCCCGCAATCATGTCCACTGTCCAGAGAAACAAATAGTAATGTCACTAACCTGAGTTAAATGAGATCATGCGTACACGGTGTGGTTGTCATGGGAGATGACTACACATACTTCCTTTGTTATGGGGATTTGGGTGTGACGACCTCCCACTGGCCTGTGTCAGCATATGTGGTGGAGTGGAGGAACGTAAGGACCCAAGCAATCCTCTTCACACATGCAAACATTGTCAACAACATAAGTGACGTAGTGCACATAGACCGAACCACGTTGGTTGAAATGAAACACATAGTTGAAGCACCAACCACAACACACATAAACCACTCACCGCGCTATCGAGCAGTTCCCGACTGCTATTCGCCGCTGGACTGGGTAGCGAATCATACACCAGAAAGGAATGCTTGTGCAAGTCCGTAACAAGCAGCAACGAGTGCCCGTCAGTTGTCTCCAGCAGGGGCATGAACACCTACACCCAGCAGCAGGTCGCAACATGTTCATTACAGGAATCCGTGAATGTGTTTCCAATGAAAGAAGTCGGTGGTGTCTTACATAGCGTATATCCGGCTAAGGGGTGGCTGTGAAGTTATCCTATATGACGCCTGAGATATGCCCCTTGTTGTGCAAGGTCACCTATGAGAGAAACACAAGAGTTAGTGACATTTACTGCACATATGAACAAGGGTGGTTTTGAGTAGATGTCCACAGTCACAACTTCATACACTCGTGTGGTGCTTCAAAAACACCGACATCTAGCACAAGTTGAGGTAGGTCCACTGCTGCCTATGCAGGAGCTCGGTGAACAAGTCCATCGCAAGGTTTCCAATACAGTACTTGCCAGAGTTGTTCCCGGCTCCCCCCTTTGGAACCACATGGATAAGGCCCCATAACCAACTTACTGGCATGAGCGTCGGCAGACACTCTGGCATGTCCTCCTCCTTGTTCGTCAATGTCAGTACACATGTGAAGTGCAAAGTAACACTGTTACAGATAGAAAACTACAACCTCACCTCCCATGTACTTATCACTGTCTGGCGTTCTGGCATACCACCTTAAACCTGATCTTGACCTTGGTAGCTCCATTTACATTGCTAACAAGGGTGCGGAAATATAACCTGCCAGCACTGGCATAATACGCAACCATAAGTGACACATTTCAAGTGCACAGACAACGAATAACATGCAGGCGAAGTTGATCCATACCTGTTTCGTCAACTTTATCTTGTTCAACTCCTCCACATTGGGGCTGATTCCCTTCCACTGAAAGCATTTGCACGTCAAGAACAGGTGGGTCCACGCTTCCCTGACCGGGGTCATCCACAGCACGTGCCTCATTCGCACCTGTCACCCCTTCGTTCATCTCCTTCTTGCTCTTTCGAGCACCCAGGAGACGAGTTGGATCAGTGAGTGGGTTGCCATGAACTACGGTCGGTTTTCAACTCCGAGGCTTCCTCCTCATGCGAGTGACGATGTTGGAATTGTTGCCACCACCATCATCCTCGTAACCTACATCATCTGCATTAGGACTCGTCCGCTCAGTCTCCCTAGGTATCTCTCTATCCTGCTCCGGAGTAGTCACCTTATCTCCGGAGTCACCCACTTGGACTGCACACATGCCTCATGATCAGCGGCAGTGCTGTCTGCTGTTGTCGGTGGTGCATGATCCAGGGACTCCATCCTAGGATCATCCATCGTCGCAGTATCCCCCCCGTCCATCACGACATGTGTACAATCCTCGTCATTTGCGGCTGAAGATGCCGGTGGCGTACACTCACCCTCCCCTACTGCTAAAGCACCTCCCACATACACATCCCCCACGGCTGGACCTGGACCATCCGTAGTCGCTGCTGCTTCCCCAACATGCAATCCGGGCATTGCACCGGACTCCCCAACCTGCGGCACCGGCTGTTGCTGTTCTCGTACAGGCTCCTGTGCACTGACATCATCTTCCTCGCATGGCATCGCTGCCGCATCATCCGCTCTTTCGCCAGCGTGTTTAACTTCAGCTCAGGGCTGAACATGTGGCTCACTACAGTAGGGGGCATCCCTTACATCATCACAACCATCAACAGGGGCAACAGCATCTGTCATCCTCTCTTACGTGCTTTGATCGTCACAAGTAGCACCCGGGATATCCGCTGCTGTCTCACAGGTTGCATCTTTATCTGCACCCTTACCCGGACTGATTTCATGCACAATTGCGTCTCCCACATCAGTTACAACCTCTGCCATAGAGTCCAATCCACTCTGTACATCTACCCTGACATCACCTTTAGGTTGATGCCGTGTATCCTGCTGCGCAACACGTGTTGCGCACCTCTTCAACCTAGCCTCCAACTCGTGCACACGACTCTTCCAGAATTCCAGCATTCTCAATGTATCTACATGCTTCCCTTTCCTAGCACGCAACTCCTCACGTGCCCGCTCAAGACGCTCCTCATATGACAGCACACCCTGCATTGAAGACCAACCAAATGTCAGCATATGCACACATTACTCACCCAAGGTATTAAACACACCATCCAAGCACAAACAGGCCGCTACCGAAACACATACAGTTACAGAAATAGCTGTTGAATCAAGTTTACCAACCTCTCCATCAAGGATGTTGTCTCGAAACCCATCTGTGTTCATGAAAGCCCTAACGATGGGCAGCACCATCTCCTCCTCCCGAGGGCACAGCACAAGGATCACCTACAGTACCATCAAACTTAAGTTATAACAACTGAAATAAAATTTTGCAATTATTCTGCCCCAGATCATTAACTTCAACCCGTTACTACTAGGAACATTTGTCGTATCTCGACTCTTTGATTCCTTCTACCAGTTGGAACGCATCATACCTTCCCCCATGGTCGACGCTATCCCAACTTGCCAACCGAGAAAATTTGCACTTGTCATGATGTTCAAACCTTGTTGTGTGCTTGTAGAACCACGCCTGCGCAAAAATTGGTAAAACATGAGAAACAAAACCAAATTTCAGCCATTTACTTAACGTACTTACTTCACCCTAATGAACTCTGACCTTAGGGCTGGTAAAAACTGACACGACACGACAACACGACACGAACCCGACACGAAATTAAGCGGGTTTGGGTCGAGATGCTCAACCCGTTTAAGTAATTGGGTTAACACGCCTAACCCGTATAATTAAATGGGTTTGGTTAAGGTCAAGACTTCCGACACGAAAAAATACCTACTTTAACCCGTTTACTTAATTGGGTTAAATAGGTTAACCTGTTTACCCGTTTAATTTTTAGTATTAAAAAAATTTTGTTGAAATTAAAAATTATAATAGTTTAGGTTGTTTAGCGGGACAATGAAAAATGAAAATTGAAAATTAAAATTGACATTTAGGGTTTAGTCACTAACCCTAATTTATCCTCATATATAAGCCTCCTAACCAACCCTAAAATCACAGTGACCCTCGTTTTCCCTCACAGCCCTCAGCCAGTCAGCCCCTCAGTCACTCCATCTCTCTTTCGACCTGCCCTTCTCTCGCGACTCAAGTCTGGATTCCCTCTCCATGCCCCACTCACATCTCGATCTCTCACTCTACAATTCTATGCATCTCGATCGCTCACGCTGCTGCTCTCTGCATCTCGATCGCTCACGCTGCTGCCCTCTGCATCTCGATCTCTCTCTCTGCAGCTCTTGTATCTCAATCTGTCACTCGATTTCATATTTTCAGGTTCGTTTCGTTGTATTTGCTCTCAGGTTTATGCTTATTTCGTTGTATTTCATCTCTAACATTCTCAATCTCTCTCTTTCTCGCTTTCCCAATTTCAGATCGAGGCGTGTTAACCCAATTTCAGATCCAAAGTTTCTCCCTTTGTCGATTTCGAAGGTACGAATTGTTGCTGAAGGTTTCTATTTTTCGATTGTATGATTTTTGTTCATTGATATGTGGTTTCTTTTTATTACATGTTTTATTAGTTGGTTGTGTCTGTGTTTATGTGTTTCATGGCGAGTGTTTCAATTACTGCTTGCAGGAAACTCCCTTCATGGGGTTGTAAAGAGTTGATTTTAATATCTATTCATCAATCTCTGCTTGTGAAGTGTAATTTGGGTTTATTCTGTGTTGCTCGATTGGAGTTACTTTCTCATTTGACATTTCTATCCCTTTATTATTGGATGACTGTGTCTGTGTGTTTAGCAATTTGCTTTTGAACTACCCTCCCCCCAAGGAAAACAGGATTATGTGAGATGTTTTGTTGAATATTAGTAGTCAAACTTATCTGCAACCATATTGACTGTGTCGTTTTGTTAAATTGACATTGTTTTGATGGGGGTAACTATAGGTCTTTTTCTCAAAAATGCCCTTTTTACAGTAAGCATTCTGTAATAATGGATTATGTGTTCCCTTTGGAATCATCTGGTGTATGTGGCTACCTTATCTATTTGGCCATCCATTGAACTTACCCAAAGAGACAAATGGACAAATAAATAAATTTAAAAAAACGATTATCGTTTGGGTTGCTTATAAGTTCTGATCAATCAGTCCTGCTCTGCTGGCGTGACTGAATCTCCCCATTAACAAGCTGACTATTTGGTTTTGATGTATGAGCTGAGGTATGCCTGTAGCTAGGGTTTATATTTATCCAAAAATAATCCACATAGATACAGGTTTGAAGAAATACAACTTGATTTATATAGTGGAAAACCAGCAATAGAATTCCCAAAAAGATAATTGTAGATCTCATATACTTGTGAGCATGCATTTCTATTAGATGTTTGTATTGCGATGGATCTCTCTTTAGAGAGTTATTTGCATTCCACCAAGTTGCAAAGAGGGGGAGAAAATGTTTTATTACGTATGAGGATGCTCCCAGTGCTTTGTTTCAAGGTATTAGGGGCGAGAACCCTCACTGATTTCTTTGTTTCTGATTTGAATTTCCTGAACTGCAAGGTTATGGCTTCGATTTCAAACGATGGTGAACCATCACCCATTGAAATTGACTCAAACGCTGAAGAGGTGGATAGCAAGAATGCAAGAAAAGCTACTACTTTGAGAACTGGGGCATATAAGCCAGCAGCTTGTGGTAAGACCTGTAAATGCCAAAGAAAATTAACTAGCACTGTTTGGGAAAATTATACTTTCTTGGAGCCTGATAAAGAGGGTAATTTGTAGTGTAAATGTAAGAAATGTGGGCAAGTGTATAGTGGGGATAGCAAGTATGGGACTGGGAATCTGAAACGACACACCCTAAATTGTAAAAGAAAGAATGTTAAGGACATAGGCCAACTTCTATTGCAAAGTCGTTCTGGATCCTTAAGCAATAGGCGTCCTGAATTTGATATTGAAATGTTTCGTGAGTTGTTGGCTTTGTGTGTCGTGAAGCATGATTTGCCATTTCAGTTTGCTGAGTATGATGGAGTTCGAAACATCTTTGTATATTTGAATTCTGATGTGAAAGTGCTTTCAAGGCATACAACTAGGAATGATGTTTTGAAAATGTTTAAAAAGGAAAAGGAAAGATTGAAAGCATTCTTTCATTCTATTCCTGGTAGGATAGCCTTCACTTCAGATAGTTGGACTTCAATCAATACAGATGGTTACATTAGTCTCACTGCTCATTACATTGATGATAGTTGGTCTTTGCAAAAGAGAATTTTGAACTTTTCTTTCATGCCTCCACAACATAATAGGGTCTCCTTGGCTGAAAAGATATTGTTATTGATGAAGGATTGGGGTCTTGATAAGAAAGTAATGTGCTTGACTCTCGACAATGCATCTTCAAATGATTTGTGTGTGGACATGTTGAAAAGTCAGCTTAAGCTTTTATGTGATGGTGAGTTCTTTCATGTTAGATGTTGTGCCCATATCCTAAACTTAATTGTTAAAGAAGGCTTAAAAGATGTGGATGAGGTTGTGGTCAAAGTGAGGGAGTGTGTTAAGTATTGTAAAGGTTCTCAAGTGCGGAAGCAAAGATTTCTTGAGTCGGTTAAGGTTTGTGATCTTGTTTATAGTAAAGGGCTACGACAAGATGTCCCAACTAGGTGGAATTCAACATATCTTATGCTTGAGAGTGCCATTTACTATAAAAGAATATTTAATCACTTGGAGGCTGTTGATGGGAACTTCACTCATTGCCCTAGATTTGATGAGTGGGTTAAGATTGAAAAAAATTGTGGTTTCTTGAAAGTCTTTTATGAAGTGACTTGTGCTTTTTCTAGATCTAAATACCCCACTTCCAATCTTTATTTTCCTAATGTGGTAAGGATTAGATTAGTTTTGAAAGATGAATTAGAGGGTTATGATGCTTTTATGAGGAATATGGCAGCTAAGATGTTTACCAAATTTGACAAGTATTGGGCAGAATTCAGCATTATCATGGCAATTGCCGGCATTTTAGATCCTCGTTATAAGTTCCAATTTGCAAATTGGGCTTATAAAAAGATTTATGTTGGTACTCATGATGCTCAATTGGGTTTATTAAAGGATAAGTTGTTTGCCTTATTTGATGAGTATGCAAAGGCTTCTAATTTGGCCTCAACTTCTACATCGTCTCCTGCTCAAGCCTCTCATAATGCCCAACAAGCCGCTAATGATGAGTACTTTGAGGTATATTTGCTTTCAATCTAGATTAAGTTGATTTAGAGTGTTTTTATTTTTAAAGTAAATTGACCTTTTTTTTTATTATCAAAGGACTTCGATAATTATTCAAGTAAGGTGTTTGCCCCTGTTTTCAAGACTGAATTGGAAACGTATCTTGAGGAAAAGAAGTTGCCTCGTGTTGAAAACATGGATGTTCTTAACTATTGGAGTACTAATCAGTTTCGATTTCCCATTCTCTCTCAAATGGCACGTGATGTATTGACCATACCATTGTCTACCGTGGCTTCCGAATCTGCTTTTAGTGTTGGAGGAAGGGTACTTGATGCATTTCGTAGTTCCCTTAAGCCACGAACGGTAGAAGCTGTGATTTGCTTAAGAGATTGGGTGTTTGGGGAAGAAGGTGATGTTTCTCCTTTAACATTATTTAATTGTTTATGTCTTACTTCCTTATACATTGTTGTCCCTTTTTTAATTCATATCTTTATTTTCTTATTTAAATTAGCACTTATGCAAACACAATGCCATTTGGATGAGCTGTGTGGAGATGTGATGAATATGAGCTTCAATGATGATGAAGATGGAGATATGCCATCCAAGGGAGGAGGGTCTTCTAATGAGGTTGCTGGAAGTGGTACTAAGCATAAGTTCATCTTGCTTAATTAGCTAAGCTTCTGGTTTGTGGCAGAGGTTGCTCCATTGCTAGCTGAGTGGCTGTGGCTGTGTGGTGTTGGATAAATTTTTTAAGTTGGTTATGTTTAGTCTATCAACTGTATTAATTAAGTTTTTGGTTTGTAAACATTAAATAGCTTGTTTTGTTGGTTGTTGGCTTTGAAATGCCTTGGCTCTGTTGATTTTGTAAACTTCAACTCCTAGAATCATCATTTCCTTGTTGCTAGTTCCATAAAAGGGTTGCTTAATAGCTTTTCATAACTTACAGTTGCAATCCATTTAAACAGGTTAACAGGTCACATTCTGACCTGATTTTACCCGTTTACTTTAGGCGGGTAAATGGGTTGAAATCAGGTCAACCTGTTTAGTTTTTAGTCAGGTTCAGGTTGGCATACGTCAACCCATTTATTAAACAGGTCGGGTTCAGGTTAGGGGTGTTTCAAACCGCTTAATTTCAACCCGAACATGAACACGACCCGACCTGACCTAATTACCAGCCCTATCTGACCTGAATAAGCAGGGAGAATCCATTCATCTGCACATCAGAAACAGGCCCCTCCATCTTCCGCTGCATCTCCTCTATAGCTTCAATAAGCACGCGCTACACCGCTTCAGCCCACGCATATTCGTCCATTCCGCGAATGTCCTCCATGTACTTCTGAATAGATCATGCAGCTCCGTAAAGGGTTCTTCGGAACATAACCCCACTCATCACCCTCCTAGCATACAGACTTGGCCATAGCTCTTGCTTCTCCGGCTCTTTGTTAGCATCCAACAGCTTCTTCATCACCTTTATGTAGTTCCTGAACACTAGCTTGTTCCTCCCTTTCTCGCTCTTCAGGTTGTCACTCTTCTCTGTCACATACTGTTCCATGCGTAGGTGTACCATCCTCGCTAGCATAGTCATAGACAAATCATCCTCACCAAACTCCACTATCTTGTCGGTCACCGGCAAACCTGTGAATAGGACGACGTCATAAATCGAGAAGGGCACGAGCCTCCTAGCAAGCTTGAGGACTTTCCTCTGCAGCACCCACGCCTTCACTAGTGCCGCTGTTAACTCCCACTGCGTGGAAAAAGGATGATACTCCAGTATCGGCTTCAATGTCGAACCCTTAATCGCTTCCTTCTGGTATGGCTCCAGAGTCTTGTTGAACTTGTATATCTTCTCCAATGTACACCTTCCCCTCACACTAACTGGAACTACGCCCCTCAAACCCCTTCCCTCCTTATCAAACATAAACCCATCTCCAGCTGCCTTCCACCTCCACCGCCTACCCTCTATTGTGGGCTCTCTCCTCATCTTCCGACTTCTCCCCTCCCCACTGCCCGCAGCACTATCAGCACGTACCTCTTCCGCATCATCACCATTGCTACTCGAGCCTCCAACAGCTTCACAACTTTGATCCACCTTGGATACAGTGTCCTCCGTCCCGTTCCCCGTCTCCGAAGGCCTATACTAACTCCCCGATGACATTCCCCACTCCTTATCCATCAAGTAACCTTGTTGACCACCTCCACTACGTGACGATCCTGCCCCCCTCAGTCATATTCCAATAGTCCTCTTCATTATGAACCTGCAAGATACCATCACAATAAGTCTTTCCAGCACCCTCAACATGAAAGCATACACACCCACATTGCATACAAGTTAACCTGTGCTTGCCACAGAAAACTAACTCATTTCCAAGTCACACCATTTATACACATATCCATGGTTACACAGTGGCAATTTCAGGGTTAGTCACATAGACAGCCAATTTGTGGAACACTTGAATACCTTCACCTTCCTCTACATCCAGGGTTATAGCATGCTCACCTTTGGGACACCTTCAATATGTAAGACAATTCACATTACTACTATTCTAACCTGGGACATGCAATTTACAGGGATACTAATGTACCAAACTTTCACATGCCACTTACCTCGGGAAGGAGCTACATTTTTCAGACAATTATCCTGGGTTACAAACTTGCAAATTCAGGGTTAGTCACATCTACAGCCATTTGCGAAACACTTGAAAACCTACATCCTCTACATCCAGGGTTATAACATGGCCACTTCTGGGACACCCTCAGTATGTAACACAATTCACATTACTATTCTAACCAGGGACATGCATTTGCATTTACAAGGATACTAATGTACACTAAACATTTCACACATGCACTTACCCTAGGAGAGGGCTACATTTCCCAGACACTTATCCTGAGTTACACACTTACAAATTCAGGGTTAGTAAAATACACAACCATTTGTGGAACACTTAGAAAACATACACCATCCTCCACATCTAGGGTTACAACATGGTCACTTATGGGGCACTCACATTATGCAAAATTCACATTACTAATATTATTACCTGGGATATGCATTTGCATTTACAGGGATACTAATGCACAACAAACATTGCACATGCCACTTACCCTGGGAGGGGCCTATATTTTCCAGACAATTATCCTAGGTTACATACTTGCAAATTCAGGGTTAGTCAAACACCATCGTCTACATCCAGGGTTATAGCATGGTCATTTCTTGGACACCCTCAATATGCAACACAATTCACATTACCACTATCTAACCTGGGACATGCATTCGCATTTATAGGGATACCAATGTACGACTAACATTTCACATGCCACTTACCCTGGGAGGGGGCTACATTTCCTAGACAATTATCCTGGGTTACATCCTTCCAAATTCACGGTTAGTCACATACACAACTAGTTGTGGAACACTTGGAAAACCTACACCATCCTCTACATCTAGGGTTATAGCATGCTCACTTCTGGGACACCCACATTATGTAAGACAATTCACATTACTAATATTATCACCTGGGATATGCATTTGCATTTATAGGGATACTAATGTACAATAAACTTTTCACATGCCACCCCATTTCCAGGACAATTTTCCTCGTTTACACTTTGCAAATTCAGGGTTAGTCACATAGCTATCTGTGGAACACAACCTACACCATCTTCGACATCCAGGGTTATAGCATGGTCACTTCTGGGACACCCTCAATATTTAAGACAATTCACATTACTGCTAACATAGGATATACAATTGCCACAACTCACATCATGCAAACCAATTACCAATCATACTCAATGCTTATCGCAGATTACATACATGAATTTTTCAAAATTTTAGGGCATACTAATTCACACCCCTCTCCTCATCTTGCACCATGCCTACACTTGAAACACTAGACAATAACCACCACCAACTACTCACACAAATTACACCATAGTTGACCCCTTCCTTACCTCACCACCACCGACATCCATTTAATCTACAGCCTAGGTTATCCACTATGCAATTCGGGGATGCTGTACGTATGCCACCTACTTACAACCTACTCAATGCATGTCCCCCCCCCCAAATGCCCACCTTTTCTACTACAACAACAACCCATGCTCCAACTCCTTCACATTTACAAACCAACAACACCGTTCTTCATTCACTCCAAACACAGCAAAATCCCTCTCCTCCCCTACCACTCACTAATCCAAACAAAAATTGAACATCCTCTATCACATATAACAACAATAACCACCAAAATTACACACAATTAAACAAACAAAACCCTTACCTTTGAGATCTGAACAGCAACTCAGTAGAATTCGTTGGTCCCTCACCAAGCGAGCACCCACAAAGGAGACAATTGCGTGACCTTCATTGCTCCTCCGCTGTCGATATCAATGGCTTCCACTCCCTCCACGTCCCCTTCAATCACGACCCTTCCCCTTGATCATTATTTGGCAGTTTCTCACTCTTTCTCACTCTCTTCTCCCTCACACCCTTCTTCAAGCTCTCTCAATTCAGTCTTGAAAACAAATGATCGAAATAGGGGAGGGGTAACTTTGGCACATTAACTTCCCCCTGTCCCCCTGAGCTGCCACGTTAACAGACATAAGCGCCCACTGTGTTAGACAAAAATAACACCTCTAGGTAAGAAGAGTCACAAACTGAAAAGTGTTAATTTAATGAATGCCATTAGGTAAATTTTCCTTTTGGGATTTGTTGGAGGAAGAATGCTAGGACATTGTGATGTCGTCCATTATGAGCCAAGTTCCCTTTTTTGTTTTAATAAAAGAAGAAAGCTAAGTTCATTTTAGACTTTATAATATTTATCATCATGGCCATTTACATTGTTATCTTCTGGATATAATAAATATTATAGATATTTATCATAATCAAATATATTTTCTCATTGTAAATATAATGGGTATTAATAATGAGATTAGCTGGGTATGGTTGGTTCAACCTAGTTTGACGGTAAACCCAGTTAATCAGTCTAATCCGATCCAAACTATCCAACTAGTCAAATCATTGACCCAATTTCTTGGCCGATTCTATCACCAATTCAGTTCTCTTAACATTGAAAGTCACCCAATCATTATAGCGCTTGCCATGTATGGGAGGCCACAAACCTATAATGTCCAACTACTCTCCTATTCGCTAGTCCCAATCAGGCTTTCTCATCATTTGCAAACCGAATTTTTCTATCCTCCCTTCTCATTGATATTACTTGGGTGAAAGAGATTAATAATGTAAGGTGAAGAGAAATTTCAAAAAAGGAGCGGCAAGAGTCGATGTGGTATAGCAAGGATCAGAAAATGTGTTTACTTTTTTTGCAAAACGGTGTAATGGCAGTGAGCTAGTGACAATAAGGTAAATAGCGGATAGATCAAAGCGGAAAGAGAGGTAGATAGAAGAAGTCAAATTCAAGTGAAGGCTTTGTGGTGGCAGACAAGAAGTTGGAGAATGGTGCTAGGTGTCTAGGGATTTACGATGAGGTTGTTTTAGGTGATTGAATTGTTGTTGTTCTTGTTGTTGTTGTTCTTGTTGTTGTTGTTGTTATTGTAGTTATTATTATAATTATTGATAATAATAAATAGTTGAATGATATTACTAAGTTTTTTAAAAAAAAAATCTATTTTTCTGTTTTATAAATACTATTTTTAACGAAAAAAGTTCAAAAGTAACGTACTGTACCATGTCACATTTGAATAAAAATACTCATTAAAAAAATAATGATAATGACATTTTAGGTTTTAAATCTTAGAAACTAAAAGAAAGCGCACAAAAAAAGATGTTTTATTTGGGGGGGGAAAAAGCCGAGGGTAAGTTTAGTTACATGTTAGATCTTGCGAGTGCTTGCATAAAAATGTAACTCTTTAAAAAAATCAGAACTATCATTAGAACTATTTATGTCAATTAAATGCCACTAATTTAATCAAAAAAATTAAATATGTCATCATGTCACTAATTTACTAGCTGTTGTAGGTTGAAATAAGTTGTTTTATTTTTTTGAATGTTTTAGCTATTCATTGACAAAGAAAAAAAGGAAATTAAAAGACCAGAATGAGAAGTGAATTGGGGGTTTTAGTAACGAACCCCAGCCCAGAAATTTTCCTCATTCTTTGTTATTCACCCCATAATCAAAGAATTAGGGTTTCAAGTAGAAACCCACAATAGAGAAATTGAAGGCGAAAAAGTGATAAAGCACTCAAATTGAACTAAAAATGAAGAATCCCTGACAAATTTGACTGTGAAGATGTCTGCATCATCCACCTATAGCTCAAGGCATGTTTGCAGATCATGTCCATGCTTCTCAAATTGCGAAGGTATTGCCTTTGTGGTAAGAAATGCGACATTTTAACAAGCATAACGACTAAGAACCTCATAAGGAGGTTTGCAATATGCAAAATGTTTGGCGTAGCTGGAGGGTTTGATCACTTTGAGTGGATAGGTGATGCTCTCTATGACAGCGTGAGGTCTATGGTTGTCGCTTTGGTGGTGGAGAATGAGACTCTTGGTAATAAGATTAAAAAGTTGCAAAAGCTTTGACAAGAAAGAAAAGATGAGAAAGAAAGTGCTAGGCTGGTGAAGGAAAAGAATAAGAGGCTGAAATTGCAGGTAAATGACTACTAGATGAAGGAAATACTGATAATGTGGGGTTCATTGTCTTAGTCATTGTTGTTGTTGTATTCAATGGTTGGAGGGAAGTAGATTGAGAAGAAAAAAGATATGGGACAGTTTTAGTTGTAACATGTATGTAATGTTGAGAATGAAATACGTATGTGGGTTGGTTAGTTATGGATGTTGCATGTGTATTTTGATTGCAAAGAATGTAATGCCAAGTGTGAAAGAAATGAGAATATGGAATTGGATGACATGTGTATTGTTGTTGTTGATGCAAGTTGCTGAAAATGTAAACCAAGCTTGAACCAGTCATTGCATGTGAGCAAGAAATATGTAATGGGTACATCATGCTAAGTTTTTTATGTTGACAAAAATAACAGAGTGCACTCTGTTAAAACCCCTACCCATATGTGCACTTACACAAAGCGCATAACCAAAATGTACAAAAGACATATTCTCATATGTTGCACAAGCTAACCAAAATGTACCCAAAACAAGCAATGTCCTCATTCATCTTGCTTGTAAATGAAAAAGAACATAGTCATTTCAACATATTAATATTCCTAATTCAGCTTGCGTGCGAATCACTCATCTATGACCATATAAGTCTTCCTTTGAAATAACAATGTCCCAATTCTGCTTGATATTTTGAATTCTTACCTCTGTGCTTAAAAGGCCTTTCTTGATTTTGAAGTAGCAGAGGCAAACATTACAGTAGCAACAGATTGAAGTTGAGGGGCTGAAGTAGCAGGTTGTGCAATTTTTGAAGCAGTAGGGGCAAATATTGAAGCTGTGGAGGATATGGACTTAAGCAATCTGACCTTTACTTTGAACTTTTTAGCTATAGTGGCAGATGATGATTGTGGCTAGTACTGTGGAGGTAGAGATGGCTAGTTCCGTGCAGTTGAAGATAGAAGCCTTTCCAGAGACAGATGAGGATGGTGGCTGTTCCTCACAAGCTTCAGGTGGTTGGGAGCATTGTGATAGGGGATGTTGTCTTAAAGGCGAAACCACGACTTAAAAATCTACTTCAACAAAAACAAAAAACAAAAATTAAAACATGTTAGTCAAATACACTGCACATTAAAACCAAAAAAAATAAAAAAATATAAGAGTTAAACTTGTGGCATAGTTGATAAACAAGGTAAGTCATGTATAGTTGAAGCATGATTTGATTTGGTCATCTTCACTTCCTTCTGTCTAGGCCTTTTGATCTAAAAAACATTCATAATATAGTAATGTAAGTGTGACAAATTCTGAAGATTCACAATTTTACCTTTAGCTTAGATGGTCTTTGATTGCAGGTGGTCGTGTTATGCCCTTACCCACCACAATTTGAATAGTGCATTTTAACACCATCTTTTTTGACCCTCTCATATGTGCCTTTACTTTTTCCCCCCACTTCAGGCCTTCTTTTGAACCTACTGGTTGTCTTTTTCTTGGGCTTGAAGTATGGGGCAGTGATTATTTTCCCAATGCCTTTTTCCCACATGTCACCCTTATTTATAGGCCTCAAATTATAGGAATAGGTGATCTTTATGTATTCACTTGCATAGCAGTCATGGACAAAGTTGCGTGGGTTTAATCTCTCTTCCCTCATAACAACTATATAGTGGTAACAAGGGATACCACTCAATTCTCGGGACTTGCATGTGCAACTCTTTGCATTCAAGTTAACAATCAATGTCTCAGTTTCATGTTTTACACTATAGATCCCACCTCCAACCCTGCTTGCCTCCTAATACCTAGCATTGTCAATCCTTTTGTCTAATTTTTTTCAGAATCTTAGGTGCGTTTGCTTGCTTTATAGATGTTGCCCATGTTTTCTTGCTACAATCCTTTAACAGAGTGAAAAACTATCTTCAACATGAAAACAATAAGCATGTAGTCAGCACCTATAATGAAGCCATTAAAAATCTCAACCATATCATCTACTAAGTCACACTTTACATGTGACTTAAAGTACATCCTGCAGTAATGTTAAACCCCCTTTTCTCTAAGAACTGCCATACTGTTGCATCTAAGTTTTGCATTTCCTTAATATGTCTTTTTAGATGTATTTTATTGGTGGATTTTGTAATTTTCTAGAATATATCCCTATATTACACTTGCCTTCATTGATTTCTTAAGTTTGCGTAAACATGCTTAGCACACATTTTGTACTCAATAGGTTATAACTTAGGAATGCAATCAACCAAGCCCTACAAATGCATAAATGATTGTTCAAGTTACAAAAGCAGAAAAATAACCAACTTATCCCAAGCAATAATAAGATGATAACAAAAAAGAAAACTTACAAAAACATCAAATTGATCAAGGACAACATGCTTACCTTATGTTGTTTAGAGATGATGGTCCACCCATGTCCCTCAACCCTCTCCAAGTCTTCTTGCAAGTGTTACAGAAAGCACTCCCATGTCTTTTTCTTCTCAATTTGTACAACACCCAAGTTACATGGGCATATCTAATCATTTGTATCTCTACCAACTGCACAAAACACCTGTCCATCCTATGGACTCTTTAAGAAGCATGCATCTAATGACAGTACCCTTTCACAGCTCTCTAGGAACCCTTTTTCAATGGTGCTGGGTGTATATTAACAAATCTAAATATATACTGGCCTTGGGATCTTTTGAAGTCTATATCTTCACTATTGTACCTAGATTTTGCTTGTATACATCCGACAAAATAATTCATAGTCTACTCTTGTCCCCTATGACCACCAATTATAGAGTCCAAAGTTGTCCTCCCAGCCCTTATACACATACACAATATGGCATTATAGTTATGCTGCTCTTTGACAATACTTTGAAGGTCCCTTGCTCTTAGGGAGGACTGCAATTTGAATGTCTGCCTATAAATATCAACTAACCAATCACAAAACATATGCCTCTTTCCCAGCTCGAAGTTGAAAGGGATACATATGTCAGATGAATCCATCATTCTTATCTGAAAAGATACCTCATTTGTTATTTTTGAGGTCCACAACCTCCACTTGTACCCCTCACCCAAGCAAAGCATTTGTAATCCAACCTTATCACTCTTCTTGGTGAACAAATTATACCCTCCAATCAACAGCTTCCTTTACTTGCTTCTTGTCCCTAAATATCGTTCCAGCTTTAAGATCACTAGATGATGTGCCACTATACCTTGGACACTTTACTCTTCTTTTTCTTTTCATACTCTTCCCCTTATTCTCATCTTCACCAAAAGTGTTAGGGCTATTAGGATTGTTTGAATCTTGATAAATCTCCTCCTCTCTTCCCTCTTCATCTATTTTTTGTTTAGAATTGACTACCTTTTCCTCAGCTTCAACTACCCCTATCAGTATCTTTTTTTTTTCTTTTCTCTCTAGCATCTTCTAAATCCTCATCAACATCAGAGGAGAAGACATCATCCCCCCCCAATGATAACCCATCAGTAGAATCATCATTAGCATCTGCAAAATAATCATCATATTCATTCCATTACCCTCTTCATTCCCTTCCCCTCCTCTAGCCTTTTCATTGTTTATGGGTTCAACATATATAGACACAAATTCATGGTTTGTCAACAACCCTATTAGCTCCCTAACTACTTCCTCTGTCTCAATTGCTACCAAACTTTTACCAAACGACCAATTTAGCCTACATAAATAAACAATCTATCTTTCTTTGCATACCCTAATTTTGACACAATGTCCTTAATATAATCCACGCTTAGCAATCAGGTTCAACTTGCACCTCGCTACACTCAGATTCACTATAGATTAAATTAGGCGGTCTCTGAAATTCCCCACCATGAAAAACATGCAATTCACAATCACCACATGATGCCATTCTGCATATTAAATAATAACAAACAAAAATAAGGTAAATTGCATCATATTTGTAACCAAATAGAATATTAGGGTTTCCCACAAGTATACATAAGTTTTCACTTAGTTCAATCATCTTTGAAAAATTAAATAACCACAATGACTATCACATCTAAATGAATACAGTTCACCCATACATTATTCAATTTTTGTCCAATTCAGTTCTTCAAAAAATAATGAAAACCTTAAAATTTACTTTTAAGATTTGCTGAATTGCAGTAGTACACTTCGTCCACACAATTGACTTTAGTACACTTCTCCTTTAGAAGCAGCTCCGAATTTTGACTCTAGGGTTTGCATGATCAAGGATTTCGACGGAAGAGAGGAAAGAGTGAGATAGAGTGGGGTTTGCAAAGTCCAGGGGTGAAGTGTGAAGGAAAGAGAGAGAAAGAAAACAAAATATATTACGAATTTTTCTTTTTTAAAAATTACTTCAAGCCTTAATCAGACAGTTAACATTTGTTTTTAATATTTGACCTACTATAGCCGATTATCATGATATTCATTAATGATTTTTGTAAGTCCAGTGACATTTAATTGATATAAATAATTTCAATGATATTTTCAATTATTTTCAGGCCAAATGACATTTTTATCCAAGTACTTCCTATTTTGCTCAGTAAATTACTCTACTCCCAACGTCTGATTTTGCACGGCTACAGTACCACTTACACTATCTCAAAAACCTCCTGCGGCTCGACCGCTTACTCCCCAGTTCAAACCTGACAGACCCCTGGGAAGTGTTCCCGTCGTTCTCTTTCTCCAACCCCACGCACCTCCCATGTCTTCCACTCTACTCATCCATAACGTCCAACCCACATCCTTCTTCAAGCCACTCTCTCCGCCCTTGCTGACCCCTCGTCGCCGCCACCTAAAGTCCTGCCCTCAAAGGCCATTGTTTCGGGCTTCTGCATCCGGAAGTCCAAATGGGTCAGATGGGCTCTCATGGGAAAGGGTCATGGACTCCATTCGTCGCGGGTCGGGTCGGTTCTTGACCAAATTTGGTGAGGAAGTGAAGAAGGAAACCGGGATAGATTTTGAAGATACCCAGAAGAGGATTTCCGGGTTGTCGGGTTGGGTTCAGGGTGCTGCTAAGGAATGTGAAGATGGGTTTAACTTTTTCAGGTTTGAATTGGTCCCTGAGTTCATCAGTTGGAACAAGTGGGAGAATTGGAAGGTAAGGAGTTTTTGCCTTTTGGGTTTGGCTTTTTGCTTACACTATTGGAAATGAATGTATATTTGTTGAGGTTTTTTGCATGGGAAAATTGAACATTTTGCTAAAATGAAAACAATGGTATTGAGTATTGATGGTGCATTTGGTGCAAGTTGAGTGAATTGGTTGGAATGGGTGAATGGTGATGAAGTACTACAGTTTAGATGAATTGGGGGCCTTACTTAAATGTTCAGTTCCAAGTTCCAATGCTGTTGCTAGTGAGATTACCCTTATTTGGGCAATTTTGAAAACTCTCTGTAGGTCATAGTAACCTCCATTGTTTCACATGTTCACTATTTTTCTTAAGAAACAGGTGACCAGAAAGTATTTTTCAACTAAGATATTTTGTATCCAGGACATTTCTAATTGAGTATAGTTAACTTCTTACTGAATTGGAGCCTGTTTAAGGTCAATGCAAATTCCATTTTCCCCCCTTCTCCCTCCTTTTTGGGTCTGGGAGTTTAAACTGGATGCTTGCAAAATCTGATTGTTGGATCATGTGTTATTTGGGACCAGACTGTAAAATAGTTACGATATTGTTGTCCAGGACATAAAAAGTTGGGAACCGAAAAGAGTCAGTGCCTTGGTGCTCTATACAATTGCTATTATAGTCTCTTGTCAAAAGATACATGCTGCAATTCAAGCTCCTCGTGTTGCTCGTGAGAAAAAAGAATTGATGGAGGCATATATGGAGGCATTGATTCCTGAGCCGACACCGAGCAATATTAGAAAGTAAGTTATTTTCTACCATGTGTTATCCAATGCTATACTCAGTAGCTTACATGATGATTCTAGTGTAGTTTCATTCTCATGCTTTAAATTGCTTATTGCTTGAACAACGATACTGTCCAATTTTACAGTGGGGATCTCTTGATGTTTAATGCTCTATTTGTGGCATCCTGTGTCACAACGTAAGTTTCAAATTGTGGCTGATAAACCACCCAATTTCATATAGGACATACTTTCTCGCAAAACTAAAAGGGAAGTGGGGTTTTTAAATTTCTTCTTCATAATCCCGGATTCTGACTAAGTGCGTTTATATGTTAATAGTTACCCACACCTGCTCATAGAAGATCCCATTTTTAGTCTTCAGAGGAACCCAGCAACATGACAGGGGTCAAGAATAGAGGAAGAATTTTTTTTTTTTTTTGGTAAGTAAGAAGAAAATTGAGATTTAATAAAACATGAGGGTGGATTCTAACTTTTCTGATGCTATTTTATTTTAGGAACTTTTCACTATTCTTATTGTATTTTTGTAGCATATCTTAAGATTGCCCAAAATTAAGGTATTTATTTGTATCATATGACCTGATTCACTCAATGCCGTATCACGTGACCCAATTCATTTGCATTCCAGATTGCCAAAATGAGTAGATCTTACAAATCCACCGTACTTTAGGCCAAACGAAATGGAAAGGGGGGAAGAATCTGTACAACTCAAAGAAAATTATAAATAAATAAGTAAATTGGCTTACCCAAAGCTGTAGGTTAGCCATTCTATGTTGAAGAGTACTGGATTTACCTTTCACTTCATACTGCCATTTGCTTTTGACTTTGGTATTTAGTTCTATTCTACTTTTGGTATTTAGTTCTATTCTACTTTTGTAGCAACAGACACATAATTTTGTCCATTGCGTAAAGCGGAACAGATGGGAGAGAGGTGGAGAATGTTAGAAGGGAAATCAGAGACATGCGGGGACTGAAATTACTAAGGCAAAGCAGCCAAAAAAAAAAAAGAAAAAGAGAAAAGCAAAAGAACAGATGTGAGAGATACAGGAAAAGGAATAGTGGGAGACAAAAAGTGAGATAGCGAGAGACAAACAAGGAGGTCTTCGGAGTAATCAATGAAGAGTCAAAACTTCAGTTTCCATTTGATGGATTCAGTCTTTTGTTTGATAGTTACATATGTGAAGCTCCTAATAGTGCTAGTTGGTGGTGGACCAAGTCTCAGAAGAGAAACACTACAGTCAAGAAAACTGAAATCTGAACAGTAGGAAAGTTTCTTGTCTATGACATGCCAGTACTCTTTGTGAGCTGGTGCTTTGGAAACTTGAAAAATCTTCCCTAACCTAAGTGGGAGAAGGAAAAGCTACGGGTGGCAATGATGCTTGGACATAGCTAGTTAGCTACCACTGTCAATTGAAGCAGAGAAGGCACATTGAATGTCAATAGGTTTTACCTTATAAACCATCCCTGTATTTGCATTTTGTTTTTCCATGTTGCACAGGAATCGGGCATGCATTTGAGCTTGGGATTGGTGATGCTGGATGTCCCTTAAACATTGTGGAAAATTTCTGCCACTGCAGGTTGAAAAAAGGCATGTGGAGGAAGACAATGCCAAAAGGCTTGAAAATTAAGAAATTTGTTGAAGGATCCAACAGAACCATGATTTATGATAGTACTTACATTGGAGAAGACGCATGGGAGGATGATATAGAACATCCTCTAGAAAACACGAAGGGAATTATTGACGGTGATGCAAGCTTAAACACAGATGCAAAGAAGGCGGTGAAAAAAGAATTTGGTATTTCAGGTTAGCTAATCATCTTAAATATGTTCCCCAAAACCTTCCAAAATTCAATGAAGCCTCTGATTCTCCTCTTGTTAGTGAGTTTGGGATCCTCTTATTTGTTGTCTAAAACAGCGTCTTCGTTTGATTCAACAATCAAGTGAACTTGTTGGTCAATTCTTGTGCTTAGGCTCTGAAAATTTCTTCATCTATAGCTTTTTCTTTATATATGTTGCTTGAGGCAGACATTTGTTTGTTTCCAAGTTTCTCGTGCATGTGACCTTTGCCAGCTTTGAATCCTTATGAGAAGCAACATTATCTTACTCTTTTGTTTAATTCAATTTTTGTCGTACGCAATGAGATGTTGAGTGGGAAACTCTTCATTGCATATTTGAATTGTTGAGGACTCACCTTCTGAACTAAAATCCAATGACTTGAATTGCATATCCTACTGTGGTGTTTTTTTTTGGTTTTTTTTTTCTTTGGGGGGGGGGCCTTCCTCGGGCACAAGCATTGCACTTTGTGATAGTTTAATAAAAGAGTGTTTCTTTTGCTGCTGGAATTGTAGCTCCTGATCAAGAACTCAAAGGATCATGGCGTGAAAGGCTTCAGGCGTGGAGTAAAGTAATGGAAAAGGAGAAGTTATCCGAGCAATTGAGTGCTTTGAATGCTAGATATGCAGTTGAGTTTGACATGAAAGAAGTTGAGGAAAGTCTTCGGAAAGATTTGGCGGAGAAGGCATCAGCTGCAGATTTGGCCAGGGCTCTATGGATATCTAAGCGTTGGTGGCGCTACCGTCCAAGACTTCCATATACTTACTTTCTCGAAAAGCTTGATAGTTCAGAGGTAAATTTACTGTGTTGACTTCATTCTCCTGGTGCATTGCCGGTGGTCTGCTGAATATCTGATACATTGTCTACAGCAACTACCAATGATTGTATGTATTGACAGTATTGTCCAGTCAGAAGGGGCACATAATACAGCTTGATTTGTATATTTCTGGCAGGTTGCAGCTGTTGTCTTCACTGAGGATCTGAAGAGATTGTATGTGACAATGAAGGAGGGTTTCCCTTTGGAGTACATTGTAAGTTTTATATGTATTTCATCATTTTCATGCCTATATATGCTTGATGTCTCCTGCTCCTTAAAATTCTTCCATTCCAATTTTTTTTTGCAGGTCGATATTCCCCTTGATCCATTCTTGTTTGAGACTATTTCTAATTCTGGGGTTGAGGTGGATCTTCTGCAGAAGCAGCAGATCCATTACTTTCTCAAAGCTGTGATCGCTTTACTCCCTGGAATCCTTATTTTGTGGTTTATGAGAGAGTCTTTGACGCTTCTGCACATTGCCTCCAGCCGTTTCCTTTATAAAAAGTATAGACAATTCTTTGATATGGCATATGCAGAGAACTTCGTTTTGGTAATTATCTGAAACCTGGTCATGGTGTCTGCACTTTTCTGTTTTCTCAGGTAATGTATCTTCTAATTCCATATGTTGCTTTTGTAGCCTGTTGGCGAAGATGGTGGAATAGAATCAATGTCCCGAGAAGTAGTATTAGGAGGTGATGTTTGGGATCTTCTGGAAGAAATAATGATTTACATGAGAAACCCTATGCAGTATTATGAAAGAGAGGTGCAATTTGTCAGGGTAATATTCTTTACTCTTTCTTCAAACTCTCCTTTGTCATATTTTTTTCCTTTTTGAGGGATAAAAACTGACGTATTTATATAAAATAGAGAACCCGAAGAAAATGGATGCCAACTACACACTCCACAAACAGCTAATTACAGCTCAAGAAAGAGACTCAGTAACGTCCACCTACTGAACAAAGAGGAACAAAGTTCCACCTTCCAAAAGAATAAGGTCTTAATCAAGTTGTCCTTGACGTGCTAAGGGGAAATTTCAACCCCATTCGTCCAATTTATCCAAAAGACAGTGTGTAGACTGGCTTTAATTATTGTATTCAATTTTTCTTCCAAAAGGAACTCTAAGCGAATTAGGGCATGTTCTTTTCGTTGGGAAATATAGATTGGTAAATGGGTGAAGTTGGTTGAGACTGGTAGAAGTGGTTAAAGTTGGTATTTTTTTTTTATTTTTTGGTTGAAGTGGTTAAAGTTGGTTGAAGTTGGAAGAAGTTTGTATATTTTTTTTGGTATGATGGGTAGAAGTTGGTTAATGTAAAAGAGTGGGTATAATTTTTTTTAATTTAGTTTTTGGCGTAGTATTTTTCATAATTTAAAGAGTAAATAAAATTTGGTAAATTTGTCGATTGCATTTGTTTTAATGATTTTATAAGTTTTGTAAATCTTAATACGTTAAACACCTTTTAAATTTATGTATTGACTTTTTGCATTGAAAACAATTATTTATGACATTTTTTAATGTATCTATTGAGGGAATTTTTATATGTATAATTTTTACATACTAATTTACAAATTACTACTTCAATACACCAACAGAAAAAATTACTGCAGGGTTTTTTTTTGGTTGAAAACATAATTAATTTTCACATGATAATTTGTAAATTGTGAAAATTTTGAAGGAGATGGGTTGAAGTGGGTTGAAGTTGGTTGAAGTTGGGAACTTTTTTGTTAGAGCTAGTAGAAGTGGGTGGAGGTTGGTTGAAGTGGGTAAAATGTGATTTACCAATGAAAAGAATAGGCCCTTAGTACATGTGGCTGTGACAAAAGTGGGGCCCAAGCAACTCAGTGTGACTCCTGAAGTGATCTAGCGAACGGGCAATGGAGCAGGAAATGAAAAAAGGTTTTGAGACCCCTGTTACACATAAAGCAGCTGCTGACAAAAATTGTTCCCCACTTTTGCAGATTATCATTCCTTAGTTGTTATTGTTACTACTAAGTTTAGCATAGTTTCCAGTTTGTTCAGGTATTACAAATTTTCTTATATGTGGCTGATGTATCTGCTTTTGTCTTGCGTTTGTAGGGTATTCTTCTTTTCGGACCTCCAGGTACTGGTAAAACATTGTTCGCGAGATCACTTTCAAACAAAGGGGGCTTGCCTTTTGTCTTTGCTTCTGGGGCAGAATTCACTGATAGTGAGAAAAGTGGTGCTGCGAAGATTAATGAAATGTTTTCAATTGCACGGCGAAATGTAAGGACCAAATCTACTTCTTGTTGGAACTTCACCCACTTCTTTTGTCTTTGTGTTTTGCTGTTGGTCTTGTGGATTGAAGGCTGAAATTTCTTTGATAATATTTTGCTTCTGTTCTGTAGTAACAGAGATGGGCAGTTCTAGGTCATTCTTCTGTAAGCTTGCTTTTCTTTTGTTGAATATATTTCTTCTTGTGTGAAAGTTGGCTTTGATGATTAACTGATTCAATTTCTTACTCTTTTTTTATTATTTTTTTTATTTTTTAGTGTAAACAATCACTTCTTAATGTAGTTCCTGCTCAACTGGGTTGGAGCACATTGAGATATAGGTTTATTATAATTGTTAATTATCCTCTAATTTTCGACTGATCATCTTTGGCTCATATTTTTGTTTATTTATTTATTCTTTAATTTTGACTGATCCTGCAAGTCATCCTATCTTATTGAGGTTTGTCTTGAGGTCCTATTTTTGGACTTGTTTAAAATTTCATTAATCTGGTAGATCAAATAAAACACCAGCGGGATGGATTAGGCCTATTCCTAAAAGCAGGCCTGGAGCATCTTTTTAGGAAGGTTTGCTTATGGTCCAAGGTTTTTTCAATCAAACTACATTCAAAAGCAAAATGCAGTAGTCGAACAAAGAAATTACAATAATTTTCTGAGTATTCGTCCATCTTGTTTTCTTGGAATAATTGATTTGATCATCACCATCCTTCTTTTGGTCACTTGGGGTCATTTCTTCTGTTGTCGGTGGGGGTGTCTTGTTGTCCCATTCCTTCCATAGCATACACTGCAGTAGCGAAGGAAGCCTCATTGCAAAAATACTTGCAGATTTCCTGGTTTGTGTTTTTAGTCTTAGAGCCTCCTATATGGCGCCCAAAAATGAGTAGCATTAATGACAATAAAAGTTTTATTCTTACTCATATTTGTTTGAGAGGTCCTTATTCCAAAAAGCAAAAAGGTATTTATTTCTGAATAGTTGTCGGATTTCGATTACTTATCCCCAAAAAAAAAGTTGTCAGATTTGCTTTGGATGTTTTTAAGGTTGGGTTGGGAATCATCTATTGGTCAGTGGACATCATGGCAGTATTTTCAATAAAAGAATATCAATCTTTTGATAGTTTCATCATCACAAAAAAGGATAGCATGAGAACGTAAGAAATCAGTTGGAAAGGACATGGCAATGAAGAACATCCTTTAGAAGTCTTTGAAAACAAAAGGATCCTTTAGAAATCTCATAAAAACGAAAGGACGTCCCATGTAAGCCGACAGAGTCATATCCTTATTATTGGATTGAACAGATGACTGTGATTTCCTGGGCAGTGTAATCTTGCACTAGACAGAAAGGTTTCAACTTGTGATTTAATGGATTTGCATGGGATTGTATCCACAAGGCATACTCAAGTTGTTTTCCAGAATGACAAGGGACTATGTTCGACTGTAGGCCGAAGGAGCTGATTTTAGATTGAACTTTAAGTCTCTGGATCTTTCTTCTTGAAAGCAACTCCTAGTATCTCTGTCTTCAGTTGGTTGCTTTAATTCTTCGTGAGTTCTGATTTTTATATACTTTCTGTTCTGTTTTGGCTGGAAATGAAATGTCAGATCTTTTATACAAATTATGCGTTCGTATATCCTATCATCAAGTATGAACTCGCATTGCATTGGTTCTTAATATAATTATATATCCTTTTCCTTATCAAAAATGAACTTGCATTGCATTGACATTGCTTCTGAAAGTGAGTGCTAGATCTAGATCCATTTGACCTCTTCATTTTATGGATGGTGCCAAGTAGTAGCACAACTGCTCTTGGCTTGCCAATGCTGATATCAAATCAAACCTTGATAAAGTTCAATTAATAGAAGGAAACCAACAAATGATCTATTTATCCTAAGTGTTAAATTCCTTGCCACCCTATTGCTGTAGAGAGTCATTCACATACTAAAAGTTAATTTTCCTTGCCACCCTAGTGCTTTGCATATGGATTCCGGAGTGTACCTTTAGTTAATGGCTTGAACCCGATGGGTCTCAACTGCCCACCTCTCTTGCTGTCTGATTTACACTTTTCCTTATTTGCTTTGTAACAAACCTGAAATGATGTTGATAGGGGATGCAATAATAGCACTTACTCTTTGTATCTGTGCAGGCTCCTTCATTTGTTTTTATTGATGAAATTGATGCCCTAGCTGGAAGGCATTGTAGAAGTGATCCTCGAAGAAGAGCAACATTTGAGGCTTTAATCTCGCAGCTAGATGGAGAGTATGCATCTGACCTGTGTTTTTTTCCGTGGTATTTTTTTCATGATGGTGTTGGTCATCGCCACGACTACCACTAAAAATTAGTTGAAAGTTAAAGTACCCTCTTAGGGCTATATGCATGCACATTTTGTCTAATACTAATTGTCCGTATACAGCAACCATAACAATCATTGCCGACACCCCCAGTAGGTGCAGAATATAGGTCCCACTAAGTAAGTAAGTATATGTCATGGACTTGCTGTATGGATATAATTGTGCCCTTTACAATAGAGCTGGAAAGAAAAACATTTCTTAAAAAAAGCTAGAAATAGTAAAAAGGAAGCTTTCTTTATGGTTCTTTTCAGATGATTGCAACTTGCAAGTAAGAGATGGTTTTGATATCCAATGCAGTCCAAAGGGTGGGGATAACTGATTTTTTTGGTTTTCACTAAGGCTCTTCTTGGCTTGTGAGTGTGGTTATGATTTATGAAGGTCTATAAGGATGAAAGATGAGCTTTTGATGATGGTTTTTACCATCTATTGTGGCAAGTGGCGCTTTGGTTGCATCCATGGTAGACCTTATGCTTCATATGGAGAGGGCCTTTGCAGTTATATCCACAAAGGGTGATTAGATTCTATGCCTTTGCAGTTATATCAACAAAGGGTGACTAGCTATTTTTGGCATGGTTGTTGCCGTGATGTTGCTTTGTAGAAAGACCTTCCCTTTTTCCCATTGGACTGACTGGGACGCTTCTATTTTTTCTTTTTGATTGATCACTATGAGCTGATTTGTTTGATTTTGTGGATGATAGTATGGATGTGAGCTTGAGGGGATATTGAATTTTATCATTGCCCCGTTTGTACATGAGTGACATTCCTTGGGTGTCTTCTCAATACAGTTCTTGGTTACTTACCAGCCCAAAAAAAAAAAAGAAAATCACTGAGTGTTTGGTCTCATGTTTCGTCCTAGATGCTTTCTTGGATGATGATTGCCATATTGATGTTTCACCAAGCTTAATGAGATATCTCGGAGGGAGTCTTCTCTTGAAAGAGTTCGCTGGAATTGAATTCCTGTGGAAGTTTCAGCTCAACCTGCACTGCAACGCGTATTATATATGAGTAGTTTCTAGGGAAGGTCATTTGGTACTCTTTTGCTCCCTGGAGAATTCTTTTGTTGTTTGAGAAGTGACACTGACAAAATATTGACTTGCCTTTACTTACAACGGATAGGGAGGGGAGAAGGAATCTTTTGTGGTTGCTATTTAATGGCAACCTCCTGTTTTGTTCATTTGATCTGTATGCCTGAGGTGTGTGTACAAGTATAAGTGAAGGGATTCTGTCTCACATCCATGGTATGTGAGAAGTAAATCAGGCTGAAAAGATTCCATACCCACAAGCCAAACAACGAGCAACAAGGTCTTTGACATTTGGAGTTACTTGATGGAAATTAATACGCCCAATTGTTGGACCTCCCATTTGAGTAAGTTGTGTTGCCTGCTTTGCTGGTTCGTAAGTTGGTGCTGTAACCAAGTTCTTTCTGTAGTGTGCAGGCTTATATTGGTTTGACTTTTTATTTTGCCTTAAGATAAACGTGTGTCGAGCACGATATGGACACCCAAGTCCATTTTGGACGAAGAAGCGTACGCTTGTTTTTGGGGGAAAATGCTGAGATTGACATGGCACCTGTGTTGAATAGTGAATACTTGATACTTCAATATGGATATGCCTGGGAAAGGTAGGTCCCGGGCATACTAGGACCTACTGTGGAGTCTCCATGAGACGTCTGGTTTAGCAAGGGGAAGTTTGTAATGCCTGAAGTACATGTGCGTATATATCAGAACTTTGTCCACATCAACAATTTGTGAGAAAGGTACTGGGTTTATAAGGTCCCTGCACGCAAGCCAAGCAAAAAGACCTTTCTGTTTTGGTTTTGAGTGTTTTTATTTTTATTTTTATCTTTTTTGGGGGAGGGAGGAGGTTGATTGGTTTTGAGTGATAACAATGTAATGGCCCCGATTGTTGGACTTCCCTTCTTAGTTGCTGATGATATGCAGTTGGGCTAGTTCGTTACGCGATTGTTGCCTTGTTAATATACGTAGAAGGTTAATCTAGACCAATAAACCAATTTTAGGAGTTCTCTTTCAACTTAAACTGCATGAGATGAATCTAGAATTCTCCAGGTTTTGGTTTAGAGGAGGTAAGGGAAATCCATTTGAATAATTACTTGATTATTGGGGAGATAGAAAGGGGATGGGAAAGGAGATGAGAATCAGAGGAAAATCAAGGGGGAGAGGTTCTGAAGTTTCATGCTATGATGTCAGTGCTATTTTAAATTATTCCACTTGATGAAGGTGGTTGATAAATTTTTTTGAATGTGGACATGCATACTAGCCTGTTGGCCTTGCGTCTCTTGTGGGGTGCCTTGCTCTCACTATTGCTATGGTGTGAAACTTTTGACTGCCATGGACAATCACGATCTTTGGCAAGTGCTCTCTCTCTATGATGAAATGAAAATTCATAGGAAAGTAGAAGTGGGGGCAGGAGTTTGATGGCTTAATTAAGCAAGGAAAAGGATGTTTCTTTAGCAAGCACAATTCTCTTAAGCGCTTCATACTCTACTGATCTTTAAGTATTATGATGCTTCAGGTTGTCACCTCCCTTCTCCCAGCATATTGTTTGAGGGCTACTTGTCCCGTTCATTGTATTTGTGGCTCTGTGCAAATAGGCCTTCCTTGAAAGACATAGAGAGGTATTGATTTGTAGATATATTGTTTGTGTGGCCTACTTTAGTGTCGTACTTTGTATTTCGGGTGTCCTATTTTAGTTTACCTCTCTGATAGTTTGCAGAAATACTTCAAGACATCCTGTCCGTGTGGTATGTGCTACTTCTAAAGACGACTCCTTTAGAAAGTAGAGATTTAAGTGGCATCATGGGAGTTCTGTAAAAAGCCAATTAGACATTTGAGTAGGACAACCTAAAGTAGGAAGCCAGATATCGAAGGTGGAGGGTATCGCTAAATGTGCCTTTTGTATTCACCTTAGTTTAAAAAAGCGCACCCAAGGTGCGACTAGCCGAAGGCGAAGGCGCGGCGCTTGGAGCCTCAGAACACCCTACGCACACAGCGAATTTCAAAGGCGGCTTGAAGCGTGCGCCTCAAGTGTGCCTCAGCCGAGGCGTGAGGCGAGCCGCTTCAGCGCCTTGTGGAGTGCTTGAGAAGTGAAGGTACAGAGGATAGAGAAGAGAGTTCTAGACCATATAAAGGACTTAATTTCTTCAAATTAACACTTGCCTTAGCCTTATACTGTCATCTTGAGCAGAACCCTTTATTCAATTGCATCAAATTGCTTCGAATTTACCCCTGAAAAACTGATGAAGCCAAACCCTAATTTTCGAACTTCCTTTTTCATACAAATTGGGGGTGGGTTGGTGACCTTTTGTGGCAGACAAGGTCGACTAGCCCTGCTATGGTTCTGGTGGTCAACCTTCACTGGCAGTTGTATGGGTAGGCTGTGTTGAGCAGCAGTCCTCTTCTGCAGATTGAAGGGGGGTGTTTAAAGGAGAAGGACTCTTTTAGGGCTTAATTTAAACTTATTCTATCTTTTCTTGTTATATTTAATATAGAAAGAATATTGTTAATTTGAGTATATATAATTCTTTCCTTTCCTTATCATTTTTTAAGGTAAGAATCAACTAGTTTTCTGCCCTCTAATTTAGGAAGCATAAGAAGCTATCCTCTCATAACTATTGATTATTCTCCTTTTAAAGTTTAGAACAGTGAGACTTCGCAGCTCTCTCGCATAGAGTCCTCTCAAAGATTACCTAAATTTGTGATGTTTGGATTTTAAATTGGAAAATTAACTAAACTATACTAATGTAATGATATCCTGCCACTAATACTGGCAAATAAGTCATGAAAAGGATATTTAAACATTTTTTTAGTATAAGTGCGCCTCCCATCTATAAAGCCCACGCCTTCGTCTCAAAGCCCACGCCTTGGCTCCCCAGGCCTTTTGCGCTGCAGTGCGCCTTGTGCTTTTTAAAACTAAGGTATTCACTAGAATATACCAAAGAGAACTATTCTGAAAACTTCCCAAAAATTTCTTGGATTCAAGAAGTTGGTAAAAAATTACAAGAATACAAGGCAAAATCCCCATGAGGCAACTTCTTTGATTTTATACTTTAAATTGTAATATTTGTTGAATGCTTCCTTTGCATCTTCACCTGCTGGTTCTAACAATTTTTCATCATTAAAAAATAAAATAAAATAAAAGAGGACAATTGAATGGGAATGACCCAGAGGCATTAGTTTCCTAAATCTGCTTTTAGTCTTACTGTCTTGCTTCTTGAACCGGTCTCTCTTTCTCTTCCCCCTTGATCGTTTTGAAGAGGGGAACTACAATATAGATTACTGTGTGCTCATATAGAGAAGTTCATTTCACTTGTCTACTCCAAGGGTAATTGCAGTGCACTACATTAGGACTCACGTGATGATAGATAGAGGATTAGACTTTTGCTGGAGTGATGTAAGACGCTCTGAGAGCAATTCCTACTAAGGGGAACAATTAATATAGGACGCTATAAAAGCAATTCCTGCACTAGGAAAATTCATACAAGAACTTTCAAATACTCCATTTTTCAATTTAATTCAAGTCTACCTCCTAATGTATAACTGGGAGTTTAAATAGAAAAAAGACCTAAATATTAAGGAAACTAAGAGATAACATAATCAAAAAGATATTGTTCTTAGCTAAAAAAAGATAATGAAAAGATAATCTACTATTAAAAGATAATTCCTAAATTCTTGAACTTTATTTTCCGTGATACTGTATCATTCTAATTTGATACAGGACGCTCTTAGAGCAATTCCTGCAAAGGGGAACAATTGATGTAGGACGCTCTACGAAAAATTCCTACCCTAGGAAAATTCACACAAGAACTTTCAGGTATTCAATATTTTAATTAAATTCAAGTATACCTCCCTAATGCATAACTGAGAGTTTAAATAGAAAAAAGACCTAAAAATTAAGGAAACTAAGAGAAACCTAATCAAAAGCTATTATTCATAGCTAAAAAATGATAGTGAAAAGATAATATACTATTAAAAGGTAATTCCCAAATTCCTAAACTTTTATTTTCCGTGATACTGCATCATTCTCCCCCCACCGAAAAAGAACTCGACTCAGGCGAGTTGTCTTGAAGGTACTAGAAATGTAGGATCCAAGGTCCGCGGAAATACACAACCTTCAAATCATGGGTGGCTTGACCACGCACGAAGAAGACGCTCACACTACCATTTGATGACGCCACAAACTCATCATCTAACTTAGCCTATGCCAAGGGGGCTTTAGGGCCCCAATACCTGAAAAGCACTAAAAGGAATAATAGGAGGCTTAAAAGTACCCTGGTGAAGGGTTAGATCTTCCATGTTGAAAATAGGACTAATTCTCTAAGTTGTGATGGCAAATCAAGCACATAAACATTAGATCCCAACTTTTGGTAAGGACCCATAGCTCAAGCGTGGAGCTTTCTTTGGAAGTGTGTGGGTAGTTGTTTAGGCTAAATGCTAGCCATAACAAAATCACCTACCTCAAAAGAAGTGTCCCTGCGATGCACATCACCTGAAAGCTTGTAACTGTCATTACTCGTTGCTAGTTTGCAATGAATCTCAGCATGTAAATCATAAATATGCTGGGCAAATGTGGAGGTAGGTTTGGAGACTTAGGCATCAGGAGGGAAGGAATAAGGTCAGTGAGGGGGGGGGGGTGAGAGGAATATCCATACACAACTCTCTCGAAGGGCTTATGATGAAGATGAGAGATGGTTCCCTTGGTTGGCTGTAAAGTGTACGAAGTCACAGACAAGGGTGCGGTCGGTGAAGGCTTTGGGCTTGGGGAAGAAAACGACTCTTTAGGCTAACAAGGGGTAAGAATGATGTTCTTGTTCTGAAACCTAAAGATGTGGGTATTTTCTCTACCATGATGGGTGACATTTTGATCATATAGCCAAGGTCGACCTAATAAAGTATGAGCAACATCCATGGTAGGACATCATAGTTGTCATCTTTATATTCTCCAATATGGAATTCTGGATAGGGACCTTACACCTATGGAAAACTAGAAGGCTCGTCTTTGACCCAAGCAACCATAAAGAGATGAGGGTGGGGCTAATTTTAGATTACAATGCTTAATAGTGGATTGGGCTACCACATTCATGGTACTTTCCCCATCTATGACCATTTTCATCGAAGTGTCGCCGCACTTAACAGAGTATAAAAGATGGTGGTACGCTTCCATTCATCACTTAAAACTGGGTTGGACAAGAGACACCGAACAACACTAAGATGAGAATCAGCCTCAAGAAGACTGTTTTCGGCATCTACAGGATCCTCATAACTCCCTTCAAGTTGCACACTTGCGTCCTCAGATTCAATGGGCTCATGCTCTAAGGCAAGGGTGCGTAGATCCTCGAAAGCTTAATGATCTCTCGCACGACAACTAAAATATTGCATGACATTATCAGCAGGGGTTTGGGAAACACTATTACTGGCAGACAAGGGTGATTTAGAGGAGATTGGAAGACTAGAGGTCTTTTTAGTAGAAGCATTCGCTGAAAATTGTGGTGCCTTAGAGGCAAGTTAGGTGGAAGGCCTAGTGGAAAGGGTGGATGGAATGTCTCACAGCAACATGCTTATTGAGTATTTAAACTTCTAACGCTTTTATGATAGGCCTCACCTAGTGTGAAAGGAGAGGAAAAAGTCACTTTTTGTCTAAGATTGGGTCGTAGGCCACCGATATATTAGGCTATGGTAATGGATGGGACTTCCACCAACTCACAATGTTGAATCAACTCCTCAAAGGCGTTGATATAGTCTGACACACAGGAATTAGATTGTTGAAGATCAAGCATTTGTTCCACAAGGTGAGCTCTATGTAAAAAAGGGAGGTACTTTTCTTTCAACCCATCGTTATAACTGGCCATTGGGTGATGGGTGGTTTTTGCGTATGCTCAAGGTGAGTGGTGAGCGTCTGCCAAAACTTCCTAGCAGGACCCACACTTTTCATTTTAGGAAAACGAGCACATTTAAGCCCTGTTGTTTTTTGCGATTGGGAGGATTTAGCTTATAGCTTACAGCTCCTTACAACTTCTTACATTTCCTTACATCTCCGTACATTTTCTTACATCTCTCTATATATTTTTGTATAACATTCCATAAGTCATTTATTTTTTGTATTAATTATAGAAATATGTATATATTTTTTATTATATTACCAATATAAAAAATTTGCAAATATTTTTATGAACACTACATTTCTATAAACATAAAAAAAGAATTTAATTATATTTGAGTGTCGACTTGAACATTATATGTCATCATTGATGAAATAAGTTAACATGTTTTTAAAGTTATAATACAAAAATTGCATTCATGTTTGAGTTTTAAATCATATATGAAAACTCTCAAACTGTAAGTGATGACTTATAATACAAAAATTGCATTCATGCTTTTAAAATTGTCATACAAAAATTATTTCTTAATATTTTAAGGGTCTATTTATAAATTTTTTTTGTAATAATATATTGAAAACACTAAGTTAAAATTGTCATTTAAAATAGGATTTCATTTTAAGAGTTGTATTCAACTTTGTCGAAAACATTGGTTGTTTTTTGTTTTAATTTGCTTATAGGAATGTCAAATTAATGTTAATATAAAAAATCACCTCAAGTGTATCAAATTTTGATTAAAAAAATTATGGTATTGAATTTATTTTATTATTGTTTAACTAATTTATTTAAAGGTTTATTTTCATATTATATTATTTTAATAATATTCTTTCTCATCCAAAATGCTCGGTGTAAAAAAAAATTTATTTCAATAATTTAAGAAATAATTTGTTTATTGATGTTATCAAATTTATTTCAAAAATATGACTAATATATTACATGTTATTTCACAAATCATATATTAGACACCAACAATTATGCATAAATATCTAAATATTATACTATACAATTTTCCAATAATTCAACTTCTTACATCTATCTTTATAGCTTCTTACGGTTCCTTACAGCCCCTTATAGCACCTTATATCTTTTTACATCTGACAACTTCTTTACGATTCTCACAGCTCCTTACAACTCTTTACAGTTTCTTACAGCTCCTTACATTTTTTTACGACTTACAGCTACATCTTTTTGCAAAAAAGAATAAACCCTTAATGCTAGGCATCCCATAGCAATCAAAATAGTCCTCCATGGCAATTAATCAGTTTGAAAAAGTGTTGGCATATACTTTACTGTCATATGTGGGAACATCAACCTTGACCTTTCGTGTATTGTCTGAATGACCCTTATGCAAATTCCCATGGTCAGGTTCAAGTTCCGCATAACTAGGCTTCTTATAGCTACTTAACCCCTTGTTGTCTCTAGGGTTGTCATACGTACAATCCCTAGGGTCTCCCCACATGTCTGCAACCACTTCCCTGCCCTTGTTCTCAATGGCTAGAGTGAAGGGGTTGTTTGGGTTCCCTCTCCTCAAATTCATTGGCTTGACCGAACTTATAGACCACTCACTTACGACGGTCACTTCCCCCCACACGAAGTTGGGGAATCTTTTGGAGGGGTTTGAGGTTGGTCCAACATGGGTAACTTTTTAAATGTCGGGTTCAGTTTGGCAATCCTAGCCCCTAGCTGGTCAATCGTCTCATCCTGATGATCCAGGCTTTAAGAAAGGATGTCAATCTGGGATTGGTAAGGCTATTTGGGGATGATGACATGCTGAATGCAAACACTGAATGTACGAGCTAGGATTAATCAAAATTGCAATAATAATGGCAACAATAAGCAATCACTACGCACACAATAGAGCACAAGAATTGATATGGGTTATTGATATGTTTCAAACATAGCAGGGAAATTGGAATAGGGAAAATAGGATTAATGCAGGTTCTTGAAACCAAGTAATCGGATATTAATCCAATTTTCGCAGCCCAAATCCACACAAACACCAAAGTAATTTGAGTTCTGTGTACCTCTTGGTGATTCACAAGTAAGGGCCTAAGTTCCGCACCTTTTGCAACAACAAACTGTACTGAGAGTTGATGGAGACAAGTTGTCAATCTGCACTTGGTGGTGGCGAGTGTCAAATAACCACACAGCAAAGTAATCCTCTGGTACTTCTGGGCAGCAACATTGGTGGAACAGCAACACGGGGTCATTAACACCCCTCTGCGCAAGGGTCGAACAGTAGCAGCAAAACGCCATGCTCAGGACCTGAGCCAGGGAGTCGGGCTTGCGAAGGTGTTTTCCGGTGAGGAGGAGCCGGCGCTTGTGGTACGGAACGATCAAGATTCAGTCTTCCATGTCAACAACCGAAGGCACAAAAACCTTCAGTTTGCAAGCAATGGTCGATTTGCTAATTAGTGTTTTGCAACTTGGTGACTAATCAATTGAAGCAAGATTGATGCAATTGACCTCAATTGATTTGTGGCTTTTGGACAAAACTTAGTGGATAGAAGATGGATGAAGTCAATTTTGCTTGATTTTAAGGGATCAGTGGTGAATTTGGGTTCTAGGGTTTTGTGCGTGGATTTTTGATGCGAATCAGCCCAATTGATTGAGGGGGTTTGGGGCGAAATTAAGTGGGAAATCGAGGGGCGAGGTCAATTTTATCACGGAAAATAAAAGTTTAGGAATTTAGGAATTATCTTTTAATAGTAGGTGATCTTTTCATTATCTTTTTTTAGCTAAGAACAATATCATTTTGATCGATTGAGGGCGAATTGGGACGCAAGGGTTCGAAAATTGGGATGATTTGTAAGTTAGGGTTTGCGATTTGGGGCTTTTAGGGTTTTGGCGAGACCGGCAGTGGGACAAGCCAGGTGGTTGTCGGCTGGAGGTGGTGACTGAGGGTGGTCGGTGGTGGTGGGCGGCGTGGTTGGTGGTGGTATTGAGAGAGGGTGCACTCGACTAGGGTTTTCTGGTTTGGTGTTTTTTGGGTTTTTGTTTTCATTTTTTTTCTTGGAAACAAGAAAGGGACGAAAAAGAAAAGCAAAACCCGAAGTGCAGCGGCAATGATCGCAAGTGCTCTGGTACCAAATTTGATGTAGGACGCTCTAAGATTAGTTCCTACAAAGAGGAACAATTGATGTTGGACGCTCTAAGAGCAATTCTTACACTAGGAAAATTCACAAAAGAACTTTCAAATACTCAATATTTCAATTCAATTCAAGTCTACCTCCCTAATGCATAACTGGGAGTTTAGTAGAAAAAAACCTAAACATTAAAGAAACTAAGAGATAACGTAATCAAAAAAACATCGTTCTTTGCTAAAAAGATAATGAAAAGATAATCTATTATTAAAAGATAATTCCTAAATTCCTGAACTTTTATTTTCTGTGATATTGTATCATGAAGTTTCTAGATTGATCCATTGTATCAAAGTTCAGTGGTTTAGCCTTAGACTGATGTTCGCTGCCTTGTGACACAAAGCCATGTTGTTTTTGTTGCTTGGAGTTGTACACTTGAACCTTCTATATTTACTAGCTCCTTCGTGAGCACTACTTACTAACCCGTGGACTTTAATTCATGGTTTGATGAAGTTCATTGTCCTTTCTTGTTGGCAACTTGTCTGTCAATGCTCAATGTTCGGATCTGATGGCATTTCTTTGTCAGACATTATGATTGGTGCAACAATTTTCCATTAATATACCTTCAATGGAGGATCTGTGGCTGCTGACAGTTATGTTTCTTATTTGTATCACAAATATTCATTTCATACCTAAGAAATATTTTTATGATAGACAGCAGTCTCATGGAACATGGTCTTAGTTTCTTCTTGTGTTAAACTTCCCATTTGGTGTAAGCAGTTGCAATGTCATCCTTTAAATTTTAAAGTTAAATGGTAGTTTCTGTTGAGTCCTGCTGTTGCTTCCGTTTTGTTGAACCTTTATTATTTTTGCTGCCTTCTCCCCTTCCTTCAAATAATAGTGTTTGTGTTTCTGTTGATCTGTCGGGTGCAGGAAAGTGAAGACAGGGGTGGACCGGTGTTCGCTTAGACAAGCTGTGATTTTTCTATGTGCCACTAATAGGCCAGATGAATTAGATATGGAATTTGTTCGTGCCGGACGCATAGACCGTCGTGTATATGTTGGATTGCCTGATGCAAAGCAGAGGGTGCAGATTTTTGGCTTGCACAGTGCGGGGATGCAGCTTGCTGAAGATGTTGACTTTGGGAAGGTAAGTGGGCTTTTGTGACTTAGAAGAAATGAAAATGTTTTGGTGTCTTTCAGAAACTTCATCTTTACTTGCCGTGGGTATCATTGCATACATCTGAATCTCCCTAGACTATATTTTAAGGGAGTCACAGCTGATGTCTTACGCTTAGTAGATCAGCATGAAATAGAAGTACTAGTGTCAAGTCTTGCTGATTGAGAAGTAACCTCTGGTGAACATTGCAACATCCTTGCAGAAATGAAGAATAACACAACTTTATAAAGACAAACTGCCTGTTACTGGTCCATGATTTATTCTTGTTCTGGAGTGCAAGGTTCATTTAGTTAGCTTATCTTCAATTTCTTGATGTTTGAATAATGAAAATGGTTACCGAACCCCTTATGTTCAAATAATGGTTCCCCTTTATGTTAACCCTTCTGCCTTGGGTTCTAAGGTTTTGAGACCTATTAGAGGTTAGCCCCTTCAGTGCTTTACTAAAACCATTCATACCCAGCAGCCCTACTGTCCCATCCATCTCCTTCTGGCCAGCCTCACTTCTTACAAGGATACGCCCTTGTTTGCTTCCTTTTCTCCTGCGCCCATCCATACCTGCCATGGAGCGGGCAAGAACTGCTGCTACTTCAGTGAGGTCTGATCATGGAAGTGGTCAATTTGATCAGGCATGGTTATAGTTTGGATCTTTCAAGCCCGGTGGCCTGTAGTCCCTTAACGAATAGTGAAAAGGAGATGGTCCAAAGGAGCCTTTTTTTTCCCGTCTCTTCTTTCTTTTCTGTTCGGTTTTTTTGTTTTACACCTTCTCCCAGAATTGGTCTCGTTGCTTGCAGGAATAAGGCTGCCTGTGTGGGATCTCGGCATACCGTGCTCAGGCAGGATCCAAACTAGGGAGTAATTGTCTTATTTTTTGGTCCTCCCTTTGTATTCTTTTTCTTGCTCTTATTTTTGTTGCTTTCTTTCGACATACCGGGGGGGGGGGATGATTCTTGGTGGTCTTTGAGGCTGAGGTGACGAAAGTAATACTTGGTAAATTTGGTTGTTGGAGATTAGGTTGAAGTCCCATCCTTTATTAACCTTATGTGATTTGACAGCTCCTTCACGTTAAGGTATGACGTCTGAAGCAAATGCACTGGTACACTTGGCTACGTCTGCAAATAAGAACTTTCTGAAACATAAGATTTAGGTAACCTAGTTATCACTCTGTTGGACACTTAGTCAACTATAACTATCTCCAATTGTATGAGGTACGTTCAGTTTTTCCCTATTGAGCAAAAATTTAATAAATAAATATAAATAGTATGCGCAACACAACTTGATGACATAAAAAAATCTACATCGGTTTATTTTGAGTACAACCCTATTCAAGAGGATAGACTTCCTTAATTACATCTACCTCTCGGGAGACCACCTTTTGATTCCGACCCGTCGTGTTTTATTTTTCTTTCTTTGTTTTTGTTTTGCGTTAATAATACTTTGTATAATTTAGATCGACAATTATCATGTTTTCAATATCGAATCGCCCTTGTCCAAAACTTAATGGCATCAAATAGTGGCTGTATAGCACCTTCTAGGAGGGGTACTATACGTACATACTTTTCATGTGCAGGTCAGGAAATGAGTAATTTTATTTGATTTGGAATTTGGGTTGCACTCGCTCTTTTGGCGTGAGCTACCTACGTACTTCTTTTATAGAGGATCAAACGAACAATAGTTCTTTAATTTTATTTGATTTAATTTATCTTTTATTTTGGTTAAGTTATTAACCACTTGATATGATTTTAATTATTTATGTTGGCCTAAAAAAATTACCATAATTTTGATTTAATTTTCATATTTGATTTTTTTTTTAACTCATGGCTAAGTTGTATTTTTAGCCATTTCACGATTTTTATTTACCGACTTAAGTCTTTAATGGGGTCGATCTATTAATTTTGTTTTACTTGCAATTGCACCCGAAATTTATTTATGGGTTTCCTACGTATTCTTAGGCCTTAATGGGATCAAATCGACATGGTTCTTGGGCGAAAAATTATTTTTTAAGGCTTGCAATTGCATCATGCTTAGTTTAAAAAGGCGCGAGATGCACTGAGGCGCAAAGGGTTCCGAGGTGTGAGGCGTGAGCCTCTAGGTGAAAGCGCACGCATCATGGATGCGAGGTGCACCTTTACACAAAAATGCCTAAATTTATTCCGTAGATAGATTTTGCCTAATTGAGTAATATAATTGCATCAATATGGAATTAGATGTCAATATAAAGCGTTATAATGTTAAAAACGTTTGTAAAATAGTTTAAAATACGATAAAAGGGGATTGGAGATGGATTTTAATGGTCAAAAGTTCTCCTTTTTGTCCTATAGCTTCACTTTTCAATTAGGATCAATAGAACCCTCGCTTCAGTAGCCTCGCGCCTCAAACTGAGGCGCGGTGAGGGGCACGCCTCACTGCACTTAAAGGATTCGCCTCGCCTTACCCACTGTGAGGTGCCACAGTAGTTGCCTCGCGCCTCAGTGCGCCTAGGAGCGCCTCAAGCGCGCTTTTTAAAACTAAGCATCATGGGAGAATTTGGTTATATATTTGGTTCGGATTTGGTTCATTTTGGTGGACTTTGAATTTGAGAAAGATTTGATTTTTTTGAGATGCTTAGTTTTTGATTTGTTTTGGTTACGTAATGTGTAACCAAGGGTCACAAAATTGCAATTTGGTCTTTTGTGAAAGAAGGGGTTAAGATAAATAAGATTTTAGGTCCATTTCGTGGAGTTGAAAATTTGATCGACTTAGATCTTGGGGGGGTTGAGATTTTGATTTTGGGCAAATTAGGTGCAATCGACTTTGAAATTCACAATATGTGAAGTGGGGTGGGGGGATATCGATTTTGTATTTCCTTGGAGCTTAGGTCCTTATCGACTTATTTTGGTAAGTAAGCCACAATGAAGGAATATATCTCAATTGAAAAATTACTCCCTTTAAACAGAGGGATTTAATTTGGTCATACTTTGACAATACAATGCAATTTGATTACTTAGATTTGACTTCCCTATTTTTCTTTTAGACTCATGCATCCAACACGTTACAGGATTTTGTGATCTTGTAACAATATGGGAATTAAGGCATTACATTTTTGTTTTTTACCTACCAAATTAGGTTGACAACATTATCACCATGCCCCTTCCCCCTTGAACTTTGCCAGATTTTATTATTATTTTTTTTTCAAAGTGGCTATGAGTCACTTCTGTTTCCCTCCCCCTAATTTTAAGGGAATTTGAGTAACTTATTTATTTGAAACAAGTTAAATGGAGCAGGCCATGTTTTTTATAACCAAAATAAGAAAAAGGAAATCAAAGGCTTATCACTGATTTGAAAAAGAGTCCAACACCTATTGGGGATTCCTATGTTAAGAACCTTGCTTGATGCAACCTTGTACAGGGCTATAAATGGACTGATCCTCCTCTTTTCACCTCTTAGAATCAATTAGACTTTCACCATAGCGACTTTGCTATAACATGTCCGTTTGATTCGATTGGGGTATTACAGAGCCTAATTTCTTCATCTTTTTGCCAAAGGTTTGTCCATGGTGATCTCCTTGTAAAATTTAAGAATATGCAAAGTCCCTTTTATTTATTTATTTATTTATTTGGAACTAAATTGTAAAAAACATAATAAGATTCACAAGGATCCACACCCCGTGAGTTTGCAAGGACTTGAGATTCGCAAGGATCAACATCTCACGAACTCATAAGGGCTGGAGGTCCCGAGGGATGGAAATTGGGGTTAAATCCTTTTAGGACTTAGGAGTAAACACATATTTAATTTACTGTGTCTTTGTCGCGACACCAAAAAATTTAGCATAAATCCGTTATAGTGGTGTAACTCCTTCCATTTCATGAATTTATGGCCTTAAGAAGAGAAATTTGACTTGAACAAACTTCAATGAATAGATTCATGATTACCAACCCATTATTGATTCTTGCGGATCCAAATAGGGGTTGAGAGTTGACGAGGCGATTAGCGAATAAAAGCTATCCGTTTTGGATGGCCCAAAACAGTAGCAAACCTTCAACAAATTCACTTACGAGATGCTAAGCTTTTCAGTTTTTTGATTTCATTTCTGATTCTGATGGTGACTTGACCTTACATTATATGATTGGTCAATGCTTATAATATGTCTGTGCCTCTTAAATACAATTGGATACACATATCCCATCTCATTTTGTTGGGATCCTTAATTTCAGAATGATATACACGAATGGAGGTGATATCTATGAATAATCCCTGATGAAGAATCCCTGTTTTTGGGTCTTGCCTTTTCACCAAGTATTTTGATCTCCTATGCCTGGCAACTTCCTCCTTATCTCCTCCCTTTTTTCTTTTTTTTTAATTTCATCTCCTCCGTTTTATATGGAGCTGTGGGAACCTCTTTTTTTTTTTTTTAATTTTTAAAAACTGCTATGCATCCACTTTGCTCCCACGTAGCAGTAGTGGAGAAGTGGTGCTCCCAAAAAGCTGTTGAACTGTTGAAGTAACTTCTCCATCCATTTTGCCTTTTTCCCTTTTCTTTATTATGAGCATATTCCTTTTCCTTTTGACCCAAAATTACTTTGTAATTCCGGGACCAACAAATGGGCTGAGTACGGTTAATCCAAACCTAGTCCCATTTCAAGTTTTTGTTCCTTATTCCCCCTTAGTTATTATTCTTACAATACCAATGGCAATTAAAGGGACATATTTTTGGAGCCAAGATTTTGGGGGTTGAAGGCATGTTCTATTTCATATGATCACCAACATTTGTTTGTCATGTTAAGTGTATCTTTTTTTTATGTACCTTTTTTTCTATTTAATATCCGGTAATAGGTGCGTATTGAATCAATGAAGATTAATTTAACAAACTTAATTTTATCAAAATCTCATGTTCAACATTCCCTATATGATATCTTTCACATTTTAACAGTGTGGCTTTTACCACTCGAATATTGTACTCCTCTCTTCATCAGTACTTGCGAAAGTTTCCTTTTTGTAGGTATCGTACGATGATACAATTTAAATTAGATTCAGAGTGACATTTCACTTTGAAAAGTACAGGGAGCAGCAAGGATCTGTCTGTAAAAATTGTCCTGCCTAAATTTTGACAAGTCTTGTGGAAAGAAAAAGAGGGGTTGTTTTTTTTGGGGGGGGGGGGTGGTGTCTTCTGAGGTATACCAGGTTTTTTGAAATATATTGCATCTGTAGTTTCTCTGTCTATCTCTCTCTATGCTGCTCACAAGGATAGGTGAGATCCTGCTTAGTTACAAGTGTGACATATGACATTCTTCCTCCAGACTGTTAGTATGAACTATTTCTATTTGCTCACAATTGGATTCTACAGCTTGTCTTTCGCACTGTTGGTTATTCCGGAGCAGATATTCGCAGTCTTGTCAACGAAGCGGGAATAATGTCTGTAAGTAACATTCATCTATTCATCTTATGGCGGTATCATATTCATCTTACCTGTGTGTATGTCAGAGATCCATTTCTCCATTCCTTCATAACTTCTGCGTTTTAGAAAATATATATCCTGGCATTGGATAAAGTTATATGTTGGTTAGTATGTGACGAACTTCACTTCGGTTCCTGGTAAAACTTGCTTAGATGCATTTTTGGGTCCCTGCTATTAAGATGGTACTATGGTATCATCCAACATATTTTGCAATGTTGCTTAAAGTTTTTTGTTCATTAATTCATTAACTGATGTTCAATGTCTACACTCAATCAAGTTATTAATATGGTTGCATGCAGGTTAGGAAAGGTCATTCCAAGATTTTCCAGCAAGACATTATTGATGTCTTAGACAAGCAATTGCTTGAGGGTATGGGCGTGCTAATCACGGAGGAGGAGCAACAAAAATGTGAAAAAAATGTATGGTTTAATTACGTCTGGCATCTCTTATCCATATTTGATGCTTATTTTTTAGCTTACATGTTTGTGACACAGGTATCACTTGAAAAGAGAAGACTGCTGGCTGTGCATGAAGCTGGTCACATAGTATTGGCTCATCTGTTTCCAAGATTTGATTGGCATGCATTTTCTCAGCTCCTGCCAGGTGGTAAGGTAGGAGTTATAGTCTTCTAGATAGTGAATTGTACCGCAATTTTGAGCTTCATGTTGCTTGCATTAGACGTAATATCTTTGAGCTGGGACAGGAAACAGCTGTATCAGTCTTTTATCCGAGGGAAGAGATGATAAACAAAGCGTATACAACCTTTGGTTACATGATGATGCAAATGGTTGTAGCACATGGTGGCCGTTGTGCAGAGCGTGTTGTATTTGGTGATGACGTAACTGATGGAGGAAAAGATGATCTAGAAAAGATCACAAAGGTAGGATTTATTTTTCTTTCTTTGTTTTATTGCTCTGCTTAAAGCATACTGCATTTATAATGCTTGCTGTGCTCTACTGTACTGTTCAGTCGATTTTGTAAAAAAGGAAATGCGTCAAGCACTTCAGGGCATAACTACTAAGTTGGAGAAAAAAGCTTGGGTCAAGAAAGAAATAGGAGAGCAAGAGAAGTCTGGTACAGAGGGATCACTAGGTGAAAAAAGCAAGTATTGTTAAATACGTAATGCGAAGCAATCCTAGAATGAGTATATCATTTTGATATATTTTTTTCCCACTTTGTTCCCATTATTTATCATAGATTTTATTAAAGAATTATGATATACCTTGCCTATTGCTCTTAAAGTTTTTAGTGAGAATTGACTTTTTAGTACCTTGTGTTTTTTGACATTAGTGGAAAAGACCCGAATTTTTTGCAATAATTTTTTTAATGCCCTGACATAAGGAGGATCTTTTTTTTTTTTTGAAAAATAAGGTGACGAATTCAACCTAATTGGGGCGGTTAGTGAGAGAGAGTTAGTGAGAAAGAGAGAGGGTTGTGTGCTTCGTGGGTGTCTCAGGGCTGACTCGAGGTCATCAGAGGTCTACGAGTCATCGAAGGTCTACCTGGGGTTCGTTGAACCTTGGGTCTCTGGGAGCCGAGCCTCTGTCGACTTTGCTCATCGGCGCGGCCGGTTATCCTCCACGGCCGGCCTTCTCTTTTTTTTTTCTTCAGATCTACTCTTATTCTTCGGATTTCTTACTTGCTTGAGGCTCTTGCTGTGGATGCCGGCCTTCTCTGTCGCCGACGGTGAGGTTTCAACCGGTGGTCTTGTTGCTGGTGACCTTCCCAGGCGTAGCAGAGTGTTCTTTTTTCCCCCAGATTTGCTCGTCTTCTTTTGGTTTCTACCTTTCTGAGGCTTCCACTGAAGCGGCCTGCAGTTTCTGTTGCAGCCGGTGGGGGTTCTCGTTGGAGACACTGTTGCCGACGACTTTTCCGGTCACCAGAGGGTCGCCAGATTTTCAAATTTTGCTTTTTTCGTTTCAGAAGTGGCCGGTTGAACCCCTCTTGGGTTAGGCTTGTATATTTTTCACTCTCTGCAGTTGCTGGCATGTTCTTTTACTCGCATAATGGTCTTTGTCTTTTAGTTAGCTTGTTGAGACTCATTAGTATGAGACGAGGCTGCAAGAGGCTTGTGGCAATCAAAAGCAAATCCTTTGATTTAGCTATTGTTGTGACTGTAGAGGATGTCTTGAAAATTTCTGAGAATGGGGGGGGGGGGGGAGGACCTCACTTTTGCTGCTAGAGAATGTTGCTTCATGGTTATTGAGGGCCTGGGGCAGATTTTATAAAGTCGAAATCCCCCAATTGGTGCAATCAAATGCGTCGAGCCTCAAATATTTTTCTTTTATAATCTAAGAGAAATAGGGCGGGAAACTTTTTTGCAGTGATCTATTAAAAACAAGGGCAAGAGAACTTTTGTTATTTTCCCAACTGGCTGGAATGAGAGGGGTTGGGCAAAAATCTTTGATGCTCTTACTGAGATTGCTAATCTCGCTTTCTCGGCCGCATCGGGAGCACTGATGAGGCCCCTACACCAAGTGACACTGGCACATGCTGTTGTGCCTAGGGGTGTGCAAAACCGGTTAACCGGTTCATCGGTTAACCGAAAACCGGTTAACCGGAAATTCGGTTAGTGAAAACACCAAACTGTAACCAAATCGAAATTTGCGGTTAACCGATTTCTTGGTTAACCGAATTTTCGGATCGGCCAAAATTCGATCCGTAACCGAACCGAAATATTCGGTTAACCGCATTTTTTGATCGGTTAACTGAACTTCCGGTTCAGTTAACGGTTAACCAGAGTACTGAAAAAAAAAAAACTAAATTTGGTACACACTTTCCATATCAAATTAAAAGCACTTTTTTCATATCAAATTAAAACATGCAATGGCAGTCACGCCAGTCAGCACAACCAGCAGGCAGCAGCAGAAGCAGTCCACAGACCAATAGTAGCAAGTAGCAAATACTTAACTCAGTCTCAAACAGCAAGAGTCCTAGGGCTGGGGAGAAGGAATTACAACATTGAAATGAAAACAACAATATCCATAAGTCCATAAGGACCATAACCACCATAACCAACACAAAATGTCCTGGGGAAAGGGGGTAAAAATACATAGACGTCTAAATTATAAACTAGAACACATGATAAACATAAAGTGCATCCCACAAGCTCCAACTCATATATCATCCGATGCAACCATTGACTCATCTATCGCAATTGTAGGTTGCTCCAATGTCAAGTCATGCAAACCTAGAATTTTAAAAAAAAAGGTTTAGGACTATACATATAATAATAAGAGCAACAAAATCAATAATAAATATGAATAAATACTTAAGTACAAGTATAGTAAGAAGTAAGAACAAGAAAGCTTACTGTTTTCCAAATCCTCCAATTCAAGAAGGTTCTCTTCCAACACAATAGGGCCATGTGACTTGCGTAACCAATCTTGAGCACAAATGAGAGCTTCCACTATCCTAGGAGTTAAGGAACTACGGAAAGAATCAAGAACACGGCCTCCCGTGCTAAAGGCGGACTCGGAAGCAACGGTGGAAGCCGGCATAGCAAGCACATCTCGGGCCATCATGGTAAGAATTGGATATCTCTTATTTTGATCTTTCCAAAATTGCAAAACATCAAATGTCTCGTCATTTTGCTCACATTCATCACACAAGTATTTGTCAAGCTCACTCTTCTTCTCACTTTCTAGAGTTCCCTTCTCTTGCCTATACTTCATACTCAAGAGCTTATTCACATCCAACACCAACTCATTAGAAGGAACACTAGATGCCAAAGGAGTACTAGCACAACTCAATCCTTCTATTTTCCTCTTTGGCCGAAGAAGAAAAGATGCATAGAAGTCAAACATGGACCTTAAAGTGACTTTGATATTGGGGAACAACATATTGGCACTTTCCACATTGTAGTTGGTCCTAACAAGCCATTCAGCATAATCCAACTTGTGTCTTGGGTCAAGCACCAAGGCAATGAACAACAAAATGTTGATATTTTCTACATTTGCCCAATACTTGTCATATTTAGTCTTCATTGCATGTGCCATGCTCCGAATGTACTCATCCTCATTATCACAATAAGTAGATATCAAATAACCAACTCCATAGATTTGAGGCACATAAACGTTACCCGACACATAAAGACTCCCAGATAACTTCAAAGTTGTTTCATAAAAGATTTTCAAGAAGGGTAAGAATGCCTCAATTCTATTCCAATCATATTCAGTTGGTGGACCACTATGCCTTCTCAATTCTTTCACAAAAACACCACCCTTGGATTCCAAATTACTAAATGCTTTTCTAAACTTGGAAGCGCAAGCAAACATTAAATAAGTGGAATCCCATCTAGTTTCAATATCCAAACAAACAAGACTTTTGGACTCAATATTTTCCTCTTCAACACAAGCTTTAAACTTTTGAAGTCTTGCAGGGGAAGACCTTACAAATCAATCTCACAGCAGCACGAAATTTAACTATCAATGGGTCAAGATCTTTCAATCCATCCTTCACAACAAGATTCAAGATATGTGCAACACATCTCATATGCAAATAATTGCCATCCAAAATACTCACTCCCCAATGGTTAAGTCTCCTTTTCAAATATTGAATGGCTACATCATTTGAGCTTGCATTATCAACAGTAATGGTTAGAATTTTTTTCAAATCCCATTCAACCAAGCATTCTCAACTGCCCTCCTAATAAGTTCCCTAGAGTTGCCAGCAATAGGACAAAAATTAATTATCCTCTTATGCAAATTCCAATTATCATCAATAAAATGAGCAGTAAGACACATGTAACTTAAGTTCTGACCCGAAGTCCAACTATCAGTAGTAAAACAGATCCTCGAGGAAAATTTTTGAAAGAAACTTTTGAACTTCTTCTTTTCATCAATAAAGAGTGCATAACAGTCTCTAGTAATTGTGTACCTTGAGGGGACAACAAAATCAGGATGCATAGTTTTGCAAAAATCACGAAACCCTTCCCGTTCAACATGTATGAAAGGCAACTCATCCACAATAACCATTCTAACAATTGCTTTCCTCCTAACATCATGATCAAAATGCCAACACTTAGGGACAGAAGCAGTTTCCACAGACCCATCTTCATTAACAATTGTCTTAGTATCAAAATCAATCAACTTTTGCGTCTTATCCAAATTAGCAGGATACTTCTTACACCTATCCAAATGATTTTTCAAAGCACTAGTTACATTTCTAGATGAGGCACGAATCAACTTACTGTAATATTTGCATTTGCCAGCCCCTGGATCAGTTGTGCGATGAAAATGAGACCAATATTTGGAATTTCTCCTAGTACCACTTATGCTGGGCTGAGGTGGCTTAGCAGCACTAGTACTTTGTTGCTTTTTATGCTATGTTTTAATCTTTGTTTTAATCTTCTTTCGTAGAACTTCCTGTTGCTCTGGATGTGGATCTGGCTCCTCCTCCTCTATCTCCATTTCAGTGTCTTCACTCACACTTCCACCATCACTTATGTTCACATGAATATCATCCATGTTGTTACTAGAGGTTGAAAACATTTAGTCCCTGAATGCTGAATCAGACATGCCAAAATGCCAATCACTTAATAAGCATACACCAACAAATACGAGTTATTCTAAAATGAACCAAGTTGAAAATGCACAAACAAGTCGAAACCAGATATGTAACACCTGCTCAAAGCAGAAAAGGCCCTATACTAGTAGACTCTACAGCTAGCTTCTTAAACCCCTTTGAAGCTAACAAAAAAAGAGATAGAAAATCACCACCAGCAGGTGCTGCCTACACCCCATCAAGGCATCAACAAGACAACAACCCCAATTTGTTGTTAAGGTTCAGAGTTTCAATTCTTGGTGGAGGTGGCCCTAGAGTACAAATCGAAGCAACATACAAATCGAAACCAGAAAATGAACCAAAATCAGAAATTAAAACCAGCTCAAATCAGAAAAAGGCCTAGAGTACAAATCGAAGCAACATGGATGACAATCACATATCAGAAAAATCGAAACCATAGATTCACACCACAAATCAAAACCCAGCCATAGTGAAATAGCAAATCGAAACAAGAAATCCAAACTAGACAAATTGAAACAAAAATCGAAACGAATTGAAACCTAGATAAATCCAACCTAATCGAAACCATACTCATACATAAACAACGTGAAACAAATTGAAACCATACCCAGAAAAGTTAAATCGTGCGGCTCGGGCTTGGGAGAAAACTTGAACAACTCGAACAATCAGGCACTTGAAAAACTTGAACAAATGGACACTGGGTGCCCCAAGTCACGACGTTGTTGGGGTTTCACATTGAGGACTTGAGGGTTTGAGAAAAACTCGAACAAGTTGAAGAACTTTAGATCTGGGAGAAGGGAACCTTGAGTCAGTCACGAAGTGATGAAGAATTGAAGTCTGGAATAAGAAAGGGCCGAAGGAAAAAGTGAAAAAATGGAACTGGAAGAGGGAAGACGAGCCGAAGAGAAGACTGAAGAGGGGTCTGGAATTCTGGAAAGTGGAAAGCAAGCAAAGCAAAGTGCTATAGGGTTTTTTATGCTCACTTTATATACCCACATAAAAAAAAAACGGTTTTCGGTTAACCGCATTTTCTGGACCAACCGAACTGTAACCGAACCGTGAACCGATTTCTTTTTCCGGTTCGGTTAACCGAACCGTTTATTTCGGATAATTCACTTCGGTTAACCGGTTTTTTTGGTTGGTTTTTCGGCTTTTCGGATCAGCTTTCGGTTTCGGTTTTTTCTGCACACCCCTAGTTGTGCCTCCACTTTTGCCTCCTCCTCCACCTTCTGGTGGGTAACAACGTGTGGTTTTACTGGTGGACCAGAATGTTTCCTTCGTTCGGTCCCATACGTTGCTGAAACTACGCCTTTGAGTAATGTTAATAAAGCCGTTGAAGAGCTTCCGTTATCCAAGCATATGCAAATGAACAGAGGAAAGCAAAGGGTTGTTATAGAGCTTGTTTGAGAGCATCTAGTTTGGTGGGCACTCAAGTTTACTCCCGACGCAACAGTTTCGGGAATAGAAGGAATAGCTTGCGTAAGGGGTATAGTAGTGAGGGTAGGGTCTCTTTTTGTGCAAATTGGCCTCCAGACGCATTGGTTGTGCATGAGACAAGCTCTCCTTCATCAGATGAGGCTCAATCTCTTGTTCCTGCTCTGTTTAAAGCGAAAATTTGTGGCCAGGCTTTTAGCAACACTATTGTTTCTTTGGCAAGGGATGCTGTAGTCTCTCAACAAGTCGGTTTTGGACATTCATCCTATATGAGATCCTCTGAATCTTTCTGACGAGCTAGCTCCATCATCTTCTGTGTGCTTGCCTTGGTTCTTTGAGGAGGACCAATCCCCCTCCTTAGTGGTTAATGCCTCGTCTTCTTTGTTCTTTATGGGTAATTAGTCAACACTTTCAGCGCATAATTGGGGGTTGGATTTATGTGGTGGTGCTCCTTGTGATTTACCTCGGGAAGTGGTTCATGACGCAATTACAATGAGTGTGAGCTCTCGAAATAATGCTCTTGCTTCCAGGTTGCGGGACACAACTCAAGAGCTTGCTGGGCATGAGTGGCTGTTGGTACTAATGGATAGTTGCTCAGGAGTCGATTATTCGGGAGCACCGCTTGCCGTTGATTAGTCTTGTTTTCACGGCTTTAGCAATTCCTATTCGGTGGAAGATGTTTGGGATGACGAGAATGTTAATTCTGATAACGTTTCCAAGTGGGTGGCGTCCAAACTTAAAAGCATTGCCGCTTGTTCTCCGGTTATGAGCATGAGGTGATTCATCTTCTATCGAGAATCGAGAGTAGTAATGTTACGTCCAAGCCAATTGTGGGGAGGCAAAGGGAGCTTCGGAGACTTGAGTTTGGAGTTGACTATGATAGGCCGTGTACTTCTACTAGTGGGTTGAACCTTATGTTTAGGTTTATCCCTTGGAATGTGAGGGGAATTAATGATCGTGAGTCGTGACAAGAGGGTTTTGCTTAAAATTTTTTCGAGGGACTAGAATTGTGATCTCATCCGTCTTCAAGAGACAGAACTTGAGGATGCAGGGCTTTTTGCTGTTAGTAGCATTTGGGGAAACCAACCTGTGGGGTTCGTTGTTCTCAAGGCGATAGGTTCAGCTAGATGAATTTTAGTATTGTGGAATAAAAATTCATTCCGATTGAGTTCCTCATGTTGTGGTGAATTTTCAATCACGTGCTTTTTGCAATTGGTTGATGCCAGCATCTCTTGGGCCTTCACTGGTGTTTATGGTTCGCATGTTAAGAGTTGATAAACTGAGGATGTGGGGCGAACTGAGACGTATTCGTGAGGATGTGGGACGAACTGAGGCGTATTCGAGATGGTTGGTCTGGTCCTTGGTGTTGTTGCATAGGGGGGATTTTAATGAAATTTTGTATTCTCAAGAAAGGAGCACAGGTGTTTGTCCTTCTAATACAATGGTGGAGTTTATCAATTACTCAGCCTTGATGGATCTTCCCTTGGGGGGAGGACTTGGTCTAGAAGTGGAGATGAATCAGCATGTTCAAGGTTGGACTGCTTTCATGTGTCGGCAGGCTGGGAGCTTTTTCCAGTCATGTTTCAAAAGAGGCTGCTTAGACCTATTTCGGATCACTTTCTTATTTGTCTTGAGATGAGGAGACTAGAAAGGGGGTAGGACTCCTTTCAAGTTTGAGAATATGTGGTTGGAATTTGAGGGTTTCTCTGATCTTATCAGAGAGTGGTGGGGGGAGGGTCAAGGTGAAGGTTCTGCTAGTTATATTGTTGCAAAAAAGCTTAAGTTTGTCAAAAAAACTTAAGAAGTGAAACAGGGATGTGTTTGGAGACATCAAGGCTCAAAAGTATAATCTTTTGGGAATTATATATTCTCTAGATGTGAAATAAGAGACTTCTAGCCTTAATAGCGTTGAAATCCAGCAAAGAAGGGATGCAAAAGAGGATTGGGCTAAAATTATTTTGATGGAGGTAATCTCTTGGAGACAAAGGTTGAGGGCTTGATGGCTTAAGGGAGGCGATCGTAACACCAAATTCTTCCATAGGGTAGCTAATATGCGTAGGAAGTTTAACTCTGTCTTTCGTGGTGGTGGACGGGGTTCACTCCCATATATGAAGTCTGCAATTTACAACTTCTACAAATCTCTTTTTTCCAAGTCAGAGCCGTTGAGACCTAAAATTGATAGTTCGCATTTGTCCTTGTTACGTGACCTTGATAAGGCGTTTATTGAGATGCCTTTCAGTGAAGAAGAAGTTACTAAAGCCCTTCTAGATTGTTGTGGGGATAAGGCCCTCAGACCTGATGGGATGACTATGGCATTCCTTCAAGGCAATTGGGACACTGGCGGTGGAGATGTGATGAGAAGGTTTGCCGAGTTTTTCTCTTTAGGAAGATTTGTGGCCAGCCTCAATGCATCTTATTCCTAAGAAAGCAAATGTTGAAAATATTAGAGACTTTCGGCCAATCAACTTGGTTGGTTGCATTTATAAGTTGCTTTTCGAGGTTTTCGCTCGAAGGTGAAGGAGCATAATTGGGAATCTTATTTCACAGAATCAAAATGCCTTTGTTGGAGGCCGTCATTGATGCGGTGCTTATAGCAAATGAGCTCATTGATTATAGGGTCAAGTTGGGAAAGCCAGGAGTCGTTTGTAAGTTGGATATTGAGAAAGCTTACGATCATGTGAATTGGGATTTTTTTGTTGTATGTCATGAAGAGAATGGACTTGGGGGAAAAGTGGATTGGATGGATCGGCCATTGCATATCCTCTACATCCTTTGCAGTTCTCATCAATGGTTCTCCAACAGAGTTCTTTTCGGCTTCTAGAGATCTTCGTCAGGAAGACCCTTTATTTATCCCCCTTTTTGTTTTCGTTGGTCATGGAGGTATTTACAAGGATGATTGATTTGACATCTAGTGCAGGGCTTATATCTGGGTTTAAAGTAGGTCGCTCAAGTACGACAACTATGAGTGTCTCTCATCTTTTTTTTGCGGACGACACTATTTTTTTTTTGTGAAAATGGTTGTGAGCATATGGGGAGCCTTCGTTGTGTGCTTACTTTGTCTTTCGGGTTTCAGGGTTAACTTGGCAAAGAGCTCTATCTTGCCTATTGGACATATGGACAATATTCAACTGCTTGTAGGTGTTTTAGGTTGCAATGTTGATGCCTGTCCCACTACTTACCTAGGTGTCTCTCTGAGTGCTAAATTGTCGAGAGATTTGAGAAAAACTTTCAGGATGGAAGTCTATGTACCTTTCAAAAGGGGGGAGACTAACTCTTATCAAGAATGTTCTCTCAAGTATCTTGATTTACTTCCTCTCTCTCTTTTGCTTAACTTCTTCGGTGGCCAATAAATTAGAAGCAATCTAGAGAAATTTCCTTTGGGGTTCTTTTGGGAGTGACTTCAAGTTTTATCTTGTGAGATAGAACATTGTGAAGCAACCACTGTATTTGCAGGGTTAGGTATAAGGGACTTGCGATTCTTTAACGAGGCCCTTCTCGGTAAACGGCTGTGGAGATTTATGCATGAAAAGGGCAATCTGTTGAGAAAGGTAGTTACCGTTAAATATGGGGACGATGGATTCAGATGGTTTCCCTCTATTGCGAAGGGCTCCTATGGGTATAGCTTTTGGAGGTATATCTTTGAAGGTTGGGTAGATTCTTTCCACACTGTTCCTTTGAGGTAGGAGATGGTTCTACAATGTTTTTTTGGCATGATCGTTTGTGCGGCGAGGTTCTTTTGAAAGAGTTGTTCCCTAGCCTTTATATTTTGGTGGACAGAAATGCCCCTATTGCTGATTATTGGGAGCAGGTTTCTAGTAACAAGATTTGGGTACCTGTTTTTGTACGAGATGGATTCGTTGATGATGATTCCTTGGTAAGCTTTTTTAATAAGCTTATCAAGGCGAAATTAGGAGAATCTTCAATTAATAGGGTGAGGTGGGATCTAATCACTTAGGGGTGCTTCAATGGTAGATCTTTTTATTTGAAGCTTCTTGATGGGAAGTATTCACCGCAGGAGGTTCTTTCCGAAAAAGGTTTCCCTTGCAAGCTCATATGGAAGTCTTTAGCCCTCGTAAAGATTTCTTTCTTTGTTGGAGAAGCTACACATGGGAACATACTAATGTGTGACAACTTACAAAAAAGGGGAAAAATTTGGGTGAATAGATGCTTCATGTGTAAAAGGGACTTTGAATCTTTAGATCATTTATTGCTCCATTGTCAATTTGCGAGCGTACTTTGGAATCTAGGGCATTTCTTGGGTTGCTCTTGATTGCATTAGGAACCATCCTTTGGCTAGGAGGGTTTCTTTGGTAGGAAAGGTAAGAAGGAGGAGGAAGCCATGGTCCTACCTCATGTCATATTTTGGTGTATTTGGAGAAAGAGAAACAGAAGAGTTTTTGAAAGCATAGAAACTCCCCTTCAGGGTTTGGAGGAGAATTTCATCAAGATTCTCTACTTTTGGAAAAATGGGAAGTTTAGCTCTTCCTCTATTGATCTGGTTGATTGTGTGGATAGTTTATATTTAGGATGTATATAGCCTTTTGTATGATGCTCACTTTGCAGCTGAGCTTCTAATCTTTTTTTATTAATATATTACCTTTTCCTTATTAAAAAAAGGGTGACGAATTCAATCTATACTCACTTTTGTTTAAGTAATTTTGAGGGGTTTTATGATGAAAACGGCCCCATAACTTTTCAAAGTCTTCATGAAACGCATCGAGGTACTTTAACTCCCTTCAAATTCCTCCAACAAGAGGTGAGTTTTGACTGATTTCTCACATTATTATATGAAAAGTCAATGGATATTGGACAGTGTTTATCTTTTGTGAGGTTATGTACTTGGAGATTGAAGATCCCGCTGAATCGATGTTTCTTATGCAACATGGATATTTCAATTTCTTTCCTTCGACTTTGATCAATTAGTTGCATGCATTTATGTTAGAAGTTCGTATATTGAATTCAGTAGCATAAAATTTTCTTCATAATTGTTCTCAACAGATTGCTCGAGAAATGGTCATTAGCCCTAGTAATGCTAGGTTAGGACTTACAGTATTGACAAAAAGAATTGGACTGAAGGCCCGTCAGGGTGGTCAAGATGGTGAATTGATAAGATATGAGGTTTGTTTTATTCAACACTAAGGCTATTCATTATCTTCTTTGCATTCTTATTTATGCGTGTACATCCTGATTTGCGAGTTTGCTAATGGACTCTTCACACCTTGACAGTGGGATGATCCGCGTGTAACTCTAGCTGAGATGACTCCTGAAATATCTGAACTCTTCACTCGAGAATTGACCAGGGTATTAATATAATTCTCGCTTTATACCTGCAAATGCATGTATGTCCATCAGCGTGTATTGTTATGGGCAACATGGGTCATGACCTGTCTTGCTATACTTTTGACAACAAGAAATCCCAATCTCATGTAACTGTGATGATATATGTTTTTGGCTTGGTATTTCTGGCAAACAGGGGGTTACATGTCAATCCGGCAATTAAAAGGTGATGCTCTGTAAATTAACATTACTTATATTGGACCTGCCTGCTCTGTTTTGAGCTTGTGTGATTTTGTTTTTGCCAACTAAATCAAAGAAGCCTCAACACTGATGATAAGCTGAAGATTTGGGGCAGCAACCGTTGCACTCTGTTCTGAACCCTGATGCGTGAGTGGGTTTCACCTCTTCTTACATTTTAAGCTAGTGTTATAAATACCGTACTGTATTGTCCGTATGAGCCGAATCGTGCCATACCTGTTAAGAAATGGTACAAGTCACTACATAGGGTTGTACCTGTCAGATACCAGTCGATACTGTTTTGTACTGGCAAATACTGGATGGTATCGGTATTCGGTATTCTGGTGAAATACTGCCCATTAAACGAAAAATTTAAACAAAATTTCAAATTTTTTATTTTTTGAAATTCAAAATGTTATGAGCTCTGTACACCGGTGCGCTAATTTGCTATGTCTCTTTCTGGTGAAAAACAGTGCGATGGCCAGTACGATATTTATAACTTCGTTCCAAACTAGTCAGTTTCTTGTGCAATGGACTGTTATGACCGTACGATAACTTTGTTCCGAACTAGTCAGTTTCTTGTGGAATGGACTGGTTAGGACAGTGTGAATGGTCCTGTCTTGGCCATAGTTACTGGGATCACTATTTCCGTTTCACAATTTGGATCGTCCGATCCAAAAGCGGGACATTTTTGTTCTGGAACAACTGGGAATGCTTTCTAGATCTGAGAACTTGGCGATCCCTTTTCTAAGAGCTCAAAATAGCCTGAAATCCGAAAATGAAGAAATAAAAAGTGGAAGAGAAAGCAGAATCACTGTTGAAGGCAGGCTACAAGCATACCAGAAGAGAAATTCAGCAGCTATGAATATCTTCCATAACACTATCGCAAAGATGACGGGGAGAGAGAGGGTGCTGGAAGGTGTGGAGAGCTTAGATTAAAAAAGCCCGAGGCGCAAAAAAGCGCAAGCGGTCCTAGGGCCCCAGGTGCGGGCTTCGAGGCGAAGGCGCGGGCTTTTTAGACGCGAGACGCACTTTTACTAAAAAAATGCTCGAAAATCATTCCAAAACCATATTTCTTCTAAAATCAACCAGATAATGGCATCAAATAAATGATTTTCACCAGAAAAAAAAAAGAATCAATTAAACACGACAAAACACAAATAAAACATTAAATACAGCTCAATTAGTTTACTATAAATTGAACCCCAAAAACATAACACATGCTGCCAACATGCCAGGAAGGGAGAGAGAGAGAGAGAGAGAGAGAGAGAGAGAGAGAGAGAGGGAGAAAGATTAAGAAGCACACAAAAAAAGTAAGGGCTCGGTATGATTGTAGCATTGGAGGAGGCACCATTTTCGACCTCCTTGAAGCTGCAAAAAAACAAAAGGAAACAAAGAAAAACCTTCCATGGTTGTCCAATAACTGAGTAGAAGGATGGAGAAAGAAGTCTGAAAGAAGACAGAAGAACAAAGTATTTACTAGATTGTTGCCACCAAGGTTAGGGTTTCCAGCTCCAAACTCATGTTCAGCAGTAGCAATATGCTTTGTTTACTTTTAGTAACATCTTGATTGAAAGGCTTCCACAAACAAAAAGAGGGTTTAGGCCCCTTAAAGTTTTTTTTCTTTTTTTTCCCCAAATGGTCTGTTATAATCTATAAAGCGCGGGCTTTGGGGGCTTTGGGCCTCGGTCTGAAGCCCAGAAAAGCCCAAAAAAGCGAGGGCTTTAAGAATGGGTTGAGCTTGACCCATTCCAAGGCGTAAGAGGGTGGGCTTCGGGCTTTTGTGAGTCTAGGGGCGCGCTTTTTTAAACACAGGTGGAGAGGGTCAAAGTTGTTAAGCAATGGGTTATTTTTATGTTTTTACCGCTTTCATGCTTATCTGAAGAAAAGGACTATCGGGAACAGTGCATCCATCAGTTGTAGTTAACAAATTCTGATTATTGGGAACAGCAGTTACTTTAACCAAACAATAATAATAAGCTATGAATTTTCTTTTCTTTTAGAAAGAGAGATATTGGGTTTGGTTTTCTTGTTCATGAAAGTTATTTTTTGTAGTATGGGTTTTTATTAAAGCAATTTATGTTTAGGCTATAATGTTTTGGTAAAAATAAAGAGGGAAAAAGTGCCCATTAAAATTAAAATTTTAATCTTACATTAAGGATCAAAGGTTACAAATTTGGTTCCCAAAAACTATTCCAAGTGGCCTACTCCCTTTGGTTGTGTTTTTAGGGAAGTGGCGTTCCACGTTCCCGTACCATGTTCCGCGGTCCGAGCGTTCTGCGATCCTGGCAATTTGGTTTTAGCCCACTTATAGGTTAACTATGTTGGTTTTGAGTTGTGAGGAGTGGCAGCTGCTTGGTCGATCTGCGATTATGGCTATTTTGGCCTCATGGGCATCATAGAATCTTGAAAACTGGGTTTCTAATCATGCCTCGATCTGCAAATTGTGGAGTTTTCGTTTCTCTTAGTGCACTCACCCTCTGGGGCTTTTCCAGGACTGCCTGCCTGATGTATTGGTTAATTGGCAAGCTGTTGTACTTCTATAATCGGAAGGCGGACTCTCTATCACTTTTGGTGTTAGGTACCTTTTTTTTTCTTCAAAAATGAGAATCTTTGTTTATCTAGAGGGATTTTTTTGGTTTGGGGGGAGGACGTGGGGGGCGGAGATGTCGATTACATGTGTTTCTCATGTTGACCTGGATGAAAATGAAGGCTGGGGGGTGGGGTGGGGCTTGAGCATTATACAGACATTAGGCTGGGCCAAGGATCTGCATTAAGCCTTATTCTTTTTATTATTGTTATTTGAAGATGCATTAAGCCCTTTTTTATTGTTGTTATTGGAAGACGTCAATTGACGAGACTATAGAAATTTAAAAAAGAAGTTGAAGAGGTCAAGCCTTAAAAGGGGCACTTGTAGAGTCTAAGGGCTTAAGAATGAGAAGAGAAGCTAGCATGTAACAAAGGTAGAAGTGCAGTATAGTGGGTTAAGAAATTAGGAAAGGGGGATATCGATGAGGCTGCTAGGCAACATATATGAACAGGAGTTATGGGACGGCAAATATGGTGAGATGCATTGGGAATTTCAGGGTTAGAGAGGGCTTGATTATACACGGTAAAGGGGATATTGATGAGGTCTTATCCAACATATAAGAATGGGACAATAGAAATGTAGACAGGAGGCATATATATGGAGCTTAGTGTGATAACGGGAAAGTTACTGCATGCGGTTGGATGGGCTCTATTATGTGGTTGAAAATGTTGCTGACGAAGAAGGCTCAAGTTTGAAGATGATGGTAGTGGAGATGAGGAGGATTCCTTCGATGTGGGAATACAAGACTGGATTCGATGAGAAATGATGCCATTAGAGCAAAGGTGACACGGATGTGATGCTGAGGGGAGACTCACATGGTTTGGTCATGTTAAGAGGTGTATAGATGCACATGTAAGGAGATGGAAGAGGATGAACTCTAAGGGAAGGACTGACAGAAGAACAACTGGAATTAGGTTTCCAAACTAGACTTTTATTCATGACCTAGGGAGGACATGACTCAGGATAAAACTATAAAAGTTTTTAGAGGTCTAGGATTAGGGTTGTAGACAAGTGGTAAGAGTTGCCTTTTAGTCCCTGTTAGATGGCAGCTATAATGTGTCATTTACGTTGGCTGGTTCTAGGTGATTTGGCTTGTTACTGTAGCAATGCCTCCTTAGCAGAACTTTTAATATCTAAAATTTTCAATATATGCATTGCAGTGCTATTCCCATACTTCTGTCCATATTTTACCATCTTTGTTTTTATTTTCGTTATTTATTTATTGTTCTTGTTATAAAAAAGTTTGGAAACCTCGAATGAAATGTTTTCTACAAAATCTCTTTTGTGGGTCTCTAGGAATTAGCTTCCTTGGTTGCAAGATTAAGGTTTGCCTATATTTGGATCTTCATGGATCTTGTTTGGGCAGGAGGAGTAGTGTTTGCCTACATTTGGATCTCTACAGACCTTGTTTGGGCGGGATCCATATTGGGTGGATTTGTTACTGTTGTTGACCTATGCAGTTATGGTGCAGTTCATGATTTCCTGTTTCGCACCTTGTTCTCTTTAGCCATTTTTAAAGAAAGAGTCTGTGCATGTGTGTTTATGTTGGCTCCTCTGCCTACTGGTAGGGATAGAGTTGCCTAATTATGGATCTTTCTGGACCCTACTTCACCTAGGAGTAGTAACAGGCGTAGTAATAGCTGTGTGTGTGTATGTTGGTTTTTTTGGGGGTCCCCCCCCCTCGGGGGGGGGGGTGGTGGTTGGAATCATACAACGAAAATGAGTAAGATGTTGATATAAATATGGTATCTTGTCATTGACTTTATATCAAGATACATATATGTACTGCATGTTTTGCTGGCGCATATCTATAGTAGAGGTTCTCTTCTCTTCTGATGTAGTTGCCTAAACGGATATACATTCCATTTGGATCTGCGGGTTCACATTGCAGTCATAAGATGAAATTGGATTTGCTATGTGACAGTACATCGAAGAAACTGAAGATCTGGCAATAAAAGGATTGGAACAGAACAGACATATACTTGATGAAATTTCCAAGGAGCTGCTGGAGAAATCTAGGATTACTGGGCTGGTAATTGCTGATTTTGTTCTCTTCGTGCCACATGATCCAATTATTATGAGCAACAGAATAGTCTAGGGTTTTCTGATATATATATATATATATATATATATATATATATATATATATATATTTGGCTAAGTTCAACAAATATATTGCTTTTTATACCTTTATACGCTTCTGAAATTGCAGCCTGCATCTTATTATTTAATTCTGAATCAATTGCAAGCAAGAGAAAAGGGGGGGGGGGGGTTCTGGATGTGTAAACTGGAGTTGTTTTGATGTTCTATTTCTTGTGGATTTTAGAGTCAGTATAGAATCTTATACCTGATGAGACTAATTTTCTTGTTGTAATCTCATGTTATGCAGGAGGTTCAAGAGCAGATGAAAAGACTCTCTCCAATAATGTTTGAAGATTTTGCAAAGCCATTCCAGATTGATTTAAACCAGGTATTGTTGATCCCATATTCCCTGCTTCTCTGTCAGCTCATGTTGTGGACTGTATTATGTTGGAAGTGCCCCCCCCCCCTCTCTCTCTGTTAGAAGAATATAAATGACAAATGTCTTCTCAAGGCGCGCCAAAGTTCACTTTGGGATGACTATTTCGGGTTTAAATAATAGTAGGTTAACACAAAGTGCCCCACTGTTTTTCATTTGCTATTAGATACTAGATAGTAGACAATTGTCGCTTTTAAAACAATGGAAATATCCTCTTATGATTTAAGGATAAAGTGCATGGATCTGACATGGTGCCCGGCAGGGACAACACCTCTATCTCATGGAATCATGGGTGGTTTTGTTTTGTTTGTTGGTGGAATGAATCACAAGTGTCAACACGTCCCCGCACAAGTCAATAAAATTTACTGCCCCATTTAGGGCCTTTCTTTTTGTAGGTAAATATGAGTTGGTAAAAGGGGATGATTGGTAAGGATTGGTAAGTTGGGAAAGATCAGTAAGAGTTCGTATATTTTTGGGAGGATTGGTAAATATTAGTAAGATGAGGGAAGGATTGGTAAGGATTGGTATAATTTTTCTGAGGAGGGAATGAATGGGAAAAAAATGGTAAGAATTGGAAATGATTGTGAAAGATCAGTAAGGATTGGGAAGAGTTGGAAATTTTTGGGATGATTGATAAGAATTGGTAAGGATTGAGAATAATGAGAAGGCTAGGAAGGGTTGTAAATACTTATTTACCAACGAAAAGAAAATGCTCTTAGTTAGCATCCGGATATTTTTTTCCCTCTCCTAGGCAGCGTAAATATGGAACTGGGGGCTTTTGAATCTACAGTTGAAATCCTAAGTCTATTGTTTGAGAAAAAAACCAAAACCTAGAGCTGAATGCCCTACTTTAACAAAGAGTGGCACACACATCTATTTACAGAGCCACAATGATGTTGCTTCCAGGATTTAACTGTAAAATTGCTACTCCACTGTTCAGTTATAGTTGGGTTTGTAGCTGTAACCTTTCTGTGTCAGCTGTACCTCCCCCTTTCGTTGTCAAGATGGTGTATGCGGCCCCAGTGGTGTTATACCTGTCGGGCCTCGTTTGCCTGCTACACTGGTATCTGGCAGCTAGGTGTCCATGGTGGTTGGGTTTCTATCATCTTTCTGACATCCAGCATTCCAATCCATGTACACACCTAATCAATAACCAAAATCTCTGACCGGTTTCTACATTCAGTGGTATTTCATACCAACACCACCACAACCTGGTGATTGGTGGCTCTGGTTGAGTCAACGTAATTCAAATTTGTGGGTAGATGAGTTTGGTCAAAGGAGAGTGCTTTAAGAGGGTGATTTAAGTGACTACATCAGTAGTAGTGACCTATTAATAGGTCTACTGTCTAATTCAGTATGGTTTAGGTCAACCATTGAATTCAAGCCATATCCAAACCAGACAAAAACCAAACTGATATCCAGCAGTTCTGGCCTTTGTCATTGGATGTGAAAGCCATTGACTGTCCATTGTGTTGCCATAAACTTATAAATCTGAAGGCAACCCAGGATCTACATTCTATTGTCCCTGAAAGATTTGGTTGTATTTTAGTGGCTATGTTGTCCTTACCTGCCAAATTTTCTACATTTGTTAGTTGATCTGCGCCTTCCATAATCATCTGCTGTTTTTTTTTCTCGGGGTTTGTGACCCTCATCCTGAGCAAAAAAAGGGGAGAAAGGTTTTCTGCATTGAAATTAAGCTGAAAGTTGTAGTTACTTGCTTCTTCAAGGGTCAATGTCTCTTGATTTATATTGTGATATCCAGACTTACGCAGAAGACGTCTCAACACTATTGCCAAGCTAATGGTGTTTCTGTGACATTTCAGGAGGATCCGTTGCCCCACAATGACCGGTTGCGTTATCAACCATTAGACTTATATACCGCCCCGCTTCACAGATGTTAAATACTTGGCAATTCGACGGACATTTTTGACAGATTGGGCTGACTCTTTACAAGGTCCAGTGATGTCACGCAAATTCTGAGACAAACTCCTTGGTTGCGTCGGATGCTGGATTCTCGGAGCTGGGCTGTTTTTTCATGTGTATCAGGCACCACACAACTAAGCCATGGTGAAGGATTCACAATCTGAGGCCGGACATTACATGGGTGCAGTGCACCTCTCAATCAATAGGGAGTACGTTGGCGGAAATTCATTTCAGAATCAGAAGCGTTTTGGACACATGATACCAAAGTTTATCATGCTTCACTGTGCACGATTTTAGAGCTGCCTTGCTAAGTGGGTGTGTACAATATTATTTTCTCCCTTTGGAACATGAACTGTGGGCTGTAATTTTTTGCTAACCGGGCTGTAAATGACTCTTTACAGTAGATGTACTTTTTTGTGTTGACCCCCGCCCCCCCCCCCCCCCAAAAAAAAAATCTAAAATCTGAAGCGTTTAGGATGGAAATGGTGGCCTCTCTCTCGCTCTCTCTGGTATGGTTTGAAGCCTTGTTACTATTATTCATTTCGTTCTTTTCTATATTCCCAAATAAAGAGGAAAGTACATTTTTTGTTAGAAAATTAAATGTTAAGAAATGGTACATTTGGTAAAAATGAAGCAAAATTATTGGTTCATATGGATTTAATGATTATTTTGAAAGATTATTGTGTGGCTTGTTGATTAGGAAGATGAATGGCAATAATTATTATAATTATTGACAATGTAGTACTGTAAGTTATGATCACTAAATAGAGTAGTCCACCACTTTGCGAATATAATAATTTACTATGGTGAGGTTTTAATGAATTGATAATTTAGCCTAATTTTTCGACAAGGGATTCTATTATTGATGCTTTAACCACAAAAGGGAGCATTTTACAATTGGACTATTTGTTGTTTGTTTTTAAGAAACTATGTAGGATTTTAATATTTGTTCACTTCTTTTAATGAATGTGACGATACTATCACCATTATCAGAACATGGTTGATTTTGTCATTGGTACCCTATATAGGATGGGTTTTCTATAGGTTTTGATGAATATAATGCCGTTATTAATAGTCATTTTGAACAGTGCTCTAAGTTTACGTTTATTATGTGTTTTATATTGGGTTCCATGAATAGTGCATGTATTATTGCAACTGTTTATTGGAGATAGAATTGAGTGAAATTTTCTATACAAAGCTCTTGGCGAATTGGGATTGAATGAATAAACGATTGTTACCACTATGTCCTTTTCTGTGATCATTATCGAATATAAGGTTTGTGTGTGGTTTTTTCTAAACAATTACAGGGGCACTCGGAAAGATAATGAGATTGAAATCAAAGTGTGTGTTTGTGTTTCTTTCCGTAATTTTTCCTTATCTGCATGAAAGTGTTAATGAGACACTTAGAAAGGCACAAAGCGAAAAGACGTGTGGGATTGAAATCAAAATCCCCTTATTCTGTTGAATCTGTTGATGATAGTCACTTGAACCACACCCAAAAAAAAAAATAAAAATAAAGCAAAGGAAGAAATATGTAGTTTTCTTTAATGATGGTTTTCTAGCCAATAGTGTTGACTTCCTTGAGTTTCAAATTGAATGATTTTGATGAAAGAATAATAGTATAGATTAAGAGAAGATTTCTCTAGCATATATATCAAATATTTTGCCCAAATAATATTATCTTATTATGATTTGATACTTGATCTAATTAAATACATAATTAAGATATGATTCTACTTGATTACAATAAATATTTTAGTAAGACACTGTATGGAAAATATATAATTTGATTAGGGAATCACTCTCTAAATTGATCCCAAATTTAAAATTTCAAGACTTTATTTGAGTATTAAGATTTGAAATTTAAATTATAGATACCCAGGATTACTTATGAGATCATGAGATTGTTTCTTGAGATCATTGCTTATTTAAAAGATCATGTCGCATAAATTGATCTCATAAATCAATCATGTTGATTGATTAAGATTATTTCCACGTTTGGGATAATTGTGTAATATTGCCAAAATGATATCCTTTATTTGAGGGTAGAAATATTGGAAGATATGAAATTGAGGATAGTATCCTATTGATTTTATATGCATAGCATGATCTTGTGAGTCTTATTGAAGAAGGAAATCAAATCAAGGTCCATCAAAACATTTTCAAGATTACTTCCTTTTGGATCAAGCTAAGCCAAGCCAAGCCAAGCCCAAGAAGACTATAAATATGAGAGCCTGGAGCAAGTCTAGTACAAGACATATGATTGAAGTGAAAGAAGAAAATTGAACTTACCAATTGCAAATCATACTTGTGCTATTGTTCGAAATATTGTATTGAGATCAAAAGTTGAGTGGTGTAAAAAATTTCTTTATTGAGGAGTGAACTTAGGATTTGTGAGGTCAACGCCCCCAAACTTAAATCAAGAGGTTGGCTTAAGTGTTTGGGATCTCAAGAGTGAGGTAGCTCTGAGAGATTATTGAAGAGTTCATCTTAATAAGAGAAGTAGAGAGTTGAATTATAGAGTTGTATAACTCTAGACAGGGATCTAAGCATAACTGAGGCTCAACCTCGTTAAAATATACTTGCGCATTATCTCTATTTTATTACCGCATTTGCTTTAAATTTTAAATTTATTTTTTGCAATCACCATTCACCCCCCTTTAGGGTGATTTGAATCTTCAATTGGTATCAAAGTCAGTCTCACACTTCTTTTGACTTAACAGTCAAGTGGATGACGATCATGGCCTTTTCAGGAGATGTCAATATTGAAGGACGATCCACTGTTAGACCCCCCTTATTTAAAGGAACCAATTTTTCATATTGGAAAAATGCTATGCAAGTTTTTATTGAATCTATTGACATGGAATTATGGGAAATTGTGAACAATGGACTTTATTCTATTCCTAAGGTCAAAAATGACGACGGAGAAATCATTGATAAACCAAAAGATCAATATATGAGTGCTAACTGGGATAAACTTACCAAGACTTCAAGAGCTAAGCATATTCTTTATTGTGGTTTAGATGCTAACCAATATAACCGAATTTCTGCATGTGATATAACTAAGCAGATTTGGAACAAACTGATTATTACATATGAAGGGACAAGCCAAGTTTATGAAACCAAAATAAATATGTTCATACATCAATATGAACTATTCAAAATGCAGATAGACGAATCGATAAAAGATATGTTCACTCGATTCATTGACATCACCAATAACCTGAAGTCGCTTGGTAAAATTAACCTGCACAAACGAAGAGATGGTGAGAAAGATGCTTCGATGTCTTCCAAAGAACAAGTGGGAACCAAAAGTTACCGCAATTGAAGAAAGCTCAAGATTTCAAGAAGCTTGAACTAGACGATCTTTTAGGAAAGCTTCTAACTCACGAGATCCACATTAAAGAAGATGAGGGAGAAAGTTCCAAGAAAGGAATAGCCTTAAAAGCTTCAAAAGAAGATTGCACTTTAGGTGAGGAAGAACCTAATGACAATGATGAAGAAGCATTCTCTTTGATTGTACGAGGCCTCAACAAAATGGGGCTAAGAAAGAAGTTCAATCAAAAAGGCTTCAACCAAAGGGGATCTACATTTAAAAGAAATGAAAAGATAAGTTTGACAACAAAAATGATACTAATGCTAGCTCCTATTATGGTAGTGGTATGCCAGGTCACATGCTGAAGGACTGCCCGTTGATCCAAAAGATAGGAGAAAAACAAAAATTCAAAATAAAAAGAGATAACAAGAAAGCAATGGTGGCCGCATGGACTGACAACGAATCAAACAATAGTGAAAGTGATGAAGAACAAGTTGCCAACATCTGTCTAATGGTTAAAGAAGCTCAAGATGATAAAAATGAATATGAAAACTCAGATGAGGTAGATGCTTCATTACTTTATGAATATTCTAAGGATGAGTTAATTGATGTCTTAATCAATTTTGCTGACTTAGAAAAAAGGTACTTATCTTAATATAAGGATATTAAGAAAAGTGTTCGAGAATTAACTCAAAAGAACTCAGATCTAGAAAAACTAAACTCTGATCTTCAAGATAGAATTATAACTCTAGAAAATAAAAATGTGGAACTACAAACTAAGTGTGACCATGATAAGAGAATAATCTTACAATTCACACAAGGACAAGAGAACTTGGATAAGTTGCTATGTACTAAAAAAACATCATTTAATAAGAAAGGAATTAGATATAATCATTCTAACAAAAAGAAAACTTATAAGAACTTCTTTGTTAAAGTTACTCAACCTAAAGAGGATGTTAGAACGTGTAACTATTGCTCTAAAATCGGTCATATTGCCTATTTATGTCCATTTTAAAATTCACATTCAAACAATGTTGAAATATGGGTATCAAAAGGAACCAGACCACCTAACATTGTAGCTAGTGATTTTGAATTCAGATATAAGGTCAAAAGTGGAAGAAAGGCTTGAATTTTTGTTTTGTAGGTGTGCTTGAAATCCAGACAAGACCAATGGTACATTGACAATGGATGTTCAAGACACTTGAGTAGAAATGCCTCTCTATTCACTTTTGGTGATAAAGGTACAGGTAAAATAATTGGCAATGGAAAAATTGCTAGAGATCCTTCTAACTCCATTGATAATTTCTATCTTGTTGACGGTTTAAAATTCAACCTCTTAAGTATATCTCAATTATGTGACAAGGGAAACCTCGTAACATTCGACTCAAATCGCTGCATTGTTAAAAATAAGAAATCTGAAAAAATTATCCTTTACGGACCAAGAATAGAAAATGTTTATGTAATAGACGTCGACAATGCCCCATCACACAATTTATCATGTTTTAAAGCCTCGCATCACGAGAAAAACTACCTATGACATCGAAGACTAAGACATGCAAGCATGCATACAATTAAAAAATTAGCCAAAAATGAATTAGTATGAGGTCTTCCGATATGTAATTTTGAATATGACCACATATGTGATGCTTGTGCTAAAGGAAAACAAGTACGTAGTGCTTTTAAGTCAAAGAACAATGCTAGCACATCCAGACCATTAAAACTCCTCTATATGGACTTATGTGGGCCCATACCTATACAAAGCTTAGGGCATAGCAAATACATTCTTGTGATTGTTGATAATTATTCTCGTTTCACATAGGTTTACTTTTTAAAAGAAAAGAATGAAGCTTTTAAAGAATTTTCAAAACTTTGTAAACAACTACAACTTTTTAAAAACTCACCGATCATATTCATAAGAAGCAATCACAGTAGAGAATTTGATCAAAAATAATTTACAGAATTTTGTAATAATCACGGGATTGCTCACAATTTTTCAGCACCACGTACAACTCAATAGAATGGTATAGTACAAAAAAAAAAGGATCGCACTTTAGAGGATATGGAACGCACTATGATGTGTGAAAGTAAAGTTCCTCAAAATATTTGGGCTGAAGTAGTAAACATTGCCAATTATGTCCTAAATCGATGTTTAATTCGATCAATTTTGAAAAGGACTCCTTATGAATTATTTAAAGGTAATCGACCTAACATTTCTTATTTTACACATTTTGGATGTAAATGTTTTGTTCATAACAATGACAAGAATAATCTGGCAAAATTTGATGCTAGAAGTGATGAAGGAATATTTATAGGATATTCTATGCATAGTAAAGGATATAGAATTTATAATAAGCGCACTAAAAATATCGAAGAAAGCATCCATGTAATCTATGATGAATCTAATAATGGTGTGTTAAGTGGCTCTATAGCACAAAATTTTAACTTAAACAAATACAGTGACGATGAAGAAGAAGTGCCAAAAGAGCTAGATCCTGTCAATGAGCACCCACATATAATGCCCCAGTAGTTAATCATGCTTAAATTAATTCCAAATATGACATTATGCAGATAATTATAGTTATTCAGAGCAGTGAGCTGCACAATTTTCTTTGTGAAACGTTCCATGTGTTATAAATATGTGACAATACGAAATTTTCTTACAGTTGTAAAATGACAAATAATAGTACGAATATACAAGGTTAAGGAAATAAAATAAATTACGGTGTATCTAAGTTATACTGAAAAATTACTGAGCCATAAAATTTTCTTAATAATTAAAAAAATAAATAAATAAAGGAGGCCAATGGAAGGGAGCCACATGTCTCAAAAAATAAGAATGACCACAAGGCTGAGTTAGGGCCAAGTGTCTTGAAAGCAAAAGGGTATAAAAATAAAACAAAAAAAAGGAGAGGAGTACGAGTCTGGGAGGCCGAGAGCCAGTCCACGATCCCCCTCTGTTCTCTGATTCCGCCACCCACTTAGGCGTCGGTGCCGATTCCGGCTGCCCTTCTTGTTATCTCTCCGTGACACCCACCATCTCCCTCTCTCTCCTTCCGCCCACTCGCTCCCTTTCTCATTCTCCTTCTCCCTGTTCTGGACCGGTCTGCCTGGCAGAAATAAGGCCTTGTGCCGCCCAAAACTTCACGCCACCGCCGGAAAAACACAGCACCGGCCACCACCATCGCCGCTCACCTCCGCAATTGCCACCACCATCACCCTCACGCAGTGGCTACCGTGGTAAAATCCAAACCACTCCTCCATTTTTATGGGGTTCAAGCTCATAGATTTGTTGGAATTTTATGGATTTAGTTTGTTTAAATGATGTTGAAATGGAATTTTATGGATTTAGTTTGTTTAAATGATGTTGAAATGGAATTTTATGGAATTAGTTTGTTTAGATGATGTTAAAATCGAATTTTATGGATTTAGTTTGTTTAAATGATGATTGAAATGGAACTTTATGGATTTAGTTCATTTAAATGATGTTGAAATGGAATTTTATGGATTCAAAGTATTTGAATAATGTTAAAATGGAGTTGTGTGGACTTAGGTTGTCTAAATGATGTTAAAATGGAGTGGTGTGGAGCTAGGTTATTTGAATAATGTTTTATTTGTGCTAATAAATTGAGCAAGTTGGGTAATTATGTGAATGAAGTTAGATATGCATTATTTGAATGATGTTGGAGTTAATTTGTTGAATGAAGTTGGATTTATATTATTTGAATGATGTTGAAATTAGTTATTTGAATGAAGTTGATTTAAATTGTTTGAAAGATATTGGAGTTAGATTGTTTAGATGAGGTGGGAATGGAGTTGATAGATTTTAGATGATTGGAGGCTATGGAGTCAAAATTGGTACAAGTAAGTGGAAAAGAGAAGAGATTAAAAATTATGATTTCCCGAAAATCTATATAAATAAGGTTTAGTTGAGTTAATCAAGCATCTAAGGATGGTTAGTAATGCCGAACTAAGTTGGAGTTGGTAAGAATGAGACCGAAATAAATACGGAGAATATTGCGATTATTCTTCGTAAATCGACAAAAAGAAAAAGAACCATAAGGCCTTTTCGTGTCAGAGCCTGTAACATTAATCATTTCTTGTTAATCGTAACATTTTAAAACATATTGATGTTATGGACTAAAGACTCGCTTAAATAAATGATCCTGGACACAGGATTTGAATCGACTCGGGCAAAAAGAAAAGAAAAAGGGGAAATTAGGTCTGTTCTAGGTACGTTATTGTTTGTACCCTTCAGAGACGTTAAATTTACGTTATTTAATGTTAGCGAAATTTTATTCAACTATTGGAACCTTTAGGACCATTTTAGTATTCATTGTTTAATAAGACATGTTCATCGTTCATAAGTATCTGCTAGCAGAATTCATTGTTGGGCTCATCCCGTTAAACGGGAAATTCATAGTTCATTTTTATTGCCATGGTTGCTATTCATAGACGTAAGGTCTTAATCCTGGCCGAGGAGTTAATGACTAACCGTTTATTTAGGGTCTGTTTGGTCCTTAGAAAATTTGGTGGAAAGAAAAGTTGAAGGAAAAAAAAATATAAAGGAAAAAAAAGTAGGGAGAAAATGAGTTTTTTTCTCTTGTTTGGATTGAGGAAAAAATACAAGAATTTGGATAAAAAATTTGAATGTTGATGAACTATTTGAATCATGTTGATATCATTTAAGCAATGCAAGGTTAGAGGAGGTTGGGAACTTTCCTGACAATTTTATGATGAAAATTTTATCACTTGTTTCTAATAATTTTTCCACCTAACTTTACTCCATATTTTTTTTCTTTGTGATTTTCTTTAAACCAAACATAAAAAAAAAGCAACTTTCCTAATTTTTTTTCTTTCCATCAAACTTTCCTAGGTCCAAACGGGGCCTTAGTCAAATGCTTCTCAAAGGATATTTGTAAACATAGTTTTAACATTGCGCGCACGCTCACTGTCTCCTGTAAAGACCCGTTCACTGTACAAGGATAACGTATTGAGTAATCGCTCATTTTGTATGGTTTTGTTGTTTTAAATTTTTTTAGGGAAAGAGAAACAATTGACAATCAAGCGGAAACCCAAGGAAGCTAAGGGCCCAAAAGATGTGGGTCTGAGCAGCGGATGTTAATTTCCCTAATTTGGTTAAATATTTTGCGGAGGTGTTGCTTTCAAGTTACTGATAAATGTTGCATCGGATGTAAATTCAATTTGGATTAAGTAAACATTGTGTGACTTAGCTTGTAAAAATATGGTGATAAGTTAAACTCGAGCTTGTTGTCGTAATATGCCCTGTGAGCTCCCTTCAAGTCACTTTTAGTTCTTATAAATAGCCTTGCCCCTAAGGGATGGCAGTAGCACCCTAGCTGCATAGTGCTTCCCATTACCTTAATACTTATTAAAGCAGTTAATGAAGGGATGTGGGGGCTAGGGTGTTACACCACAAGAACCACACCCCATCCTAAATCTACAAGAAGACACCCCATCTTAAGAAGAAAAGGAGCCCACAAACGAGGAAAACTCTCCACCTGATGTGCCACAACTAGAGGTAACTCAAAGACACTTTAAGTATAAGTCATCTCACCCGGTGGACAACCTTTTGATAGATATATCTATAGGGATAAGAACTCGCTCATCCTTGTGTAATTTTTGTGCATTCTTTGCTTTTGTATCACAAATAGAACCAAAGAATCACCTAGAAGCACTAAGCGACTCGAATTGAATGAATGCTATCCAAGATGAGTTAGATCAATTTGAAAGAAATCAAGTATGGACGCATACAACTCGATCAAAAGACTACCCGATAATAGGAACAAAATGGGTCTTTAGAAACAAATTAGATGAAACTGGAAATGTGATAAGGAACAAAGCAAGATTAGTGGCTAAAGGATATAACGAAGAAGAGGGTATTGATTTTGATGAAACTTTGCCCCTATTACACGATTAGAAGCCATACACCTACTATTAGCATTTGCCTCACACATGAACATCAAACTTTATCAAATGGATGTGAAATGTGCCTTCCTAAACGGATACTTACAAGAAGAGGTTTATGTGGAATAACCTCTTACTTTTGAAAATCCAGGCCTTCCTGATCATGTCTTCGAACTTCAAAAGGCTCGTTATGGTCTAAAACAAGCTCCTAGAGCCTAGTATGAGCGGCTAAGTAAATTCCTCTTAGAACATGGCTTTAAAAGAGGAAACATTGCTAAACTTTGTTTACTAAAACAAAAGAACATGATTTTATAATTATTCAAATTTATGTAGATGATATACTTTTCGGAGCTACAAACAACTCTCTTTGTGAAGAATTTTCAAATCTTATGAGCAAAGAATTTGAAATGAGCATGATGGGAGAATTAATCTTTTTCCTAGGGCCTCAAATCAAACAGTGTAAAGATGGAGTTTTCCTTAATCAAAGTAAATATGTTAATGAGCTCCTAAAGAAATATAAAATGGATCAAGCTAAATATGCTAGGACACCTATGGCTACAAACGAAAAATCAGATCTTGACAAAGATGACAAACCTATAAGTGAGAAGCTATATCGAGGAATGATTGGATCCTTGCTTTATCTAACTGCTAGTCGCACTGACATCATGTTTAGTGTATGCTTATGTGCTAAATTTCAAGTTTCCCCTAAAGAATCTCATCCTACCTGTGTAAAAAGAATTTTCTGATATCTAGCTAGAACTAAAAATCCAGGACTATGGTATCCTCAAGGGTGAGATCTTTCTTTAGTAAGATATACTGATGCAGATTATGTAGGATATAAGGTAGATAGAGAAAGTACGTCAGGCACTTGTCAGTTTCTTGGCATTCTAAGAAACAAAATTCCATAGCACTTTCAATGACAGAAGCTGAATATATTACTGCTGGTGCATGTTGTGCAAAATTACTTTAGATTATACAATAATTACGTGATTTAAGCATAAATCTCAGAGAAATACCAATAAAATGTAACAATAAAGGTGCCATTAATATCATGAAAAATCCGGTTCAACACTCATGCACCAAACATATTGAGGTACGTCATCACTTTATTAAAGACCATGTTGAAAAATGACATGTTACACTAGAATTTGTGCCAACGGATCTTCAATTGGCTGATATTTTCATCAAACCATTTAGTGAAGACCGTTTTAATTTTATTCGTCAAGAACTTGGAATGTTGAATTTTGATGCATAAATTGAGGGGGAGCCCTCTCTTAAGACTAATCTAATTCTTGAAACAAATTGCAGGAATCACAACTCTCGCTGGTTAAGACTTTGAAAAACAGGTCCCGAACATAACAATATTAATTATCCAGCTACGAGACGTTTAGACTAGATTGAAACATTACGGCTTGAGAATTCAATTTCAAAGCCTTGCAATGAATCTAGCGCAAAATAAATTTGAGCAAAATCGATTGAAGAAAATTAATTGATAATTTATCTTCATTCGACATTTTTTTTATGAATCTCTCTTGGGCAAAAATTATTTCAATTAAATACATCCCACAAAAATTGAATTTTTTTTAGAAAGGACATACCAAGCGTGGCATAAACTTGTTAGACTTTGGATTTGCTTCATAATATGCTCGCCGTAGAGTTATTCATTTTATTCTTCTTTGAGCTTCTTCCTCCTTCCTCTTGAAAAACTATATATCAATTTTTGTTAAAATAAAAATACATTATCAATTCTTCCACAATTTTTCTTTTCTTTCTCCTCATTCTCTCTCCCAAACCCGACATCATGCTTCTTGATTTTTAAAATTTTTTTTTCATTCTTTCCTTTATTAAACGCTGCAGTAATTTTATTCTTCCCAAACTTCTCTCTCTTAATTAGACCTGGCGAAACTGACTTGGGACCCGAAACCCAAACCGAACGATCTGGATCCATAACCAAACCGACATCCAAAATTGGATGAACCAATTTGGACTTGAACACTCGAAGTAAACCGATCCAGAACCAAACGAAATCTGAAATGACCCGACCCAATTCAAACCCGATCCATAGTGATCCGACCCGAAGTGAAACGAAAATGGATAACCCGAGCTCGAACCGAACCATACACGATTTAAAACCGATCCGATTCTTACCCGACTCAATTTTATCCAAATAAGTAGTAACTTTTTTTTTTGGGTGTTAGTCTTTTCTCTTTTGAGGGGAATTTTGAAAATTTCAAACTCAATTAGTTGAGTTTAGGTGGGAAAAGGAAAACAACTTAAGAGAGAATTTTTACAAAAGAAATCAATTAAAAACTTAAGAGGGAAAAAAAAAATAGACAACAGTTTTAAGTTTTTAATTTGATAGATATGTAGTAAAAATATAAGAGAAAAAAATATTTTGTCACAATGGGAATTAAGAAAAGATAAGCATAATTAAGAATTTATTAAACTTATTAGGATTATCTAGCAATCTTATTTTACTATTTGATTCACTTAATGACTTAATGCAATGCACACTATGATTATATATTTATAATATCATTCTGTAATAGCCGTAGCAAATTCCGCACTACTGATCTACGATTCTAAATCATCTTCATAGCATGTTCAATTCTGCAAAATCATATTCAAGAATGTAACGTTGTATATGATCTCACAATAATGCGACTCTTCTCAATTTTGGACAATTAAATTCCAAGTATTGAGTTTGGATAACGAGCATTCACAATCACATAAATGTAATGCTAGTTGACACATACTCATATATTGCCGTTACTTTTTAGTTTTGACTCATTGAGCAAATGCAGATCAAGTTTTTAATCTCACAAAGACAAATCTCTGAATTTTGATGTGCGATTACTTAACGAGCCATCAAAGAACATTGATTCGATTACTAAAAATGTTAACTTGAGCCAACCTGTTTTTATTTACCAACTCCAATATATGACAAACGTGAAGTTATAACCAACACTGAGGTCTAAATTAAAATTTTGTTATTTTCTTTCTTTTTTTTTTTCATTTTTCAATGTCTATTTTGGTATTGGGGCTGACAAATAGGACCACTGACAAATGGTTTATGTTAGGTTGGTCCACTTATTTTGTCATCGTATGAACCCAGTTGAGATGATCAAAACTTGACTTAATGACACATAATCCTTTGGATAATTGCACGGGGTATTTGATATACGGTTAGAGATGAGTTGTATACATTTATTTGTAATATGCTAACTTTCTTAGTAAATTTAGAACTAACCCCATATAATTTTTCATTAAATACACACACACACACATAAACACACACGTACAAACATACATACATACATACATACATACATACATACGTACATACATACATACATACATATATATATATGTATGTATGTATGTATGTACGTATGTATGTGTGTGTGT
>JACYFF010031958.1:23374770-23391090 GCA_017589665.1 Selenicereus undatus | reverse complement strand
ATGTATCTACATATATGTATATTTATATATATGTATATATCTATATATATACATTTATATATATACATATATATATGTATGTACGTATATACATATTCATATACATATATATATATATATATATATATATATATATGTATATATATGTGTGTGTGTGTGTGTGTGTGTGTATGTTAGGTTCTAAATCGTCACATTTTGCACACCTCTTTCACGTGATTTTAGCTCGTATAACAATCTAATCCTTAGGATTTTAGTTGTTTTATTTAGGATTTTGCTTGTTTTGTTTACTTTTGTAAGTGATAAGTCCAACCGTGCAGGTGCTGCAAAAGGGAGCGAAAAAGGATAAAAAAATGAGCGAAAAGGCGAAGAACAGTAGCAGGCGGGAAAGGCGTCCAACAGGGTGGCACAGCCACCCCGTACCGCGGTAGCCGGCATGGTGGGACAGTGTTGCCGTGCCTCTTCCTCCGCTTCTGAGCGTTGTTTCGTCCTCGACGCTTCCTATTTAAGGCCAGTTCCTTTGGGATTTTTGGGCGATCGTTCGGTCTTCTGTTGCGGCGATTTTTAGAGTAGTTTAGGTTTGGTTTTAGCCAATTAAATTGCCAATAGGAGGATGAGATTAGGATTGTAGTTTGTATTTCGAGATTAAAGCTTGTAGATTTCCAATTCCTCAATCAATTCAAGCACAAGTTTCCCTCTTTCTCTCTCTTTCTCTTTATTTCGCGTTTTTGTTCTTGTTTTGATTTTGTTAGTTTAATTCTTGTATTTGATTTGCTTATTTTAAATATTTAGTTTTTATTATGATTTTGTGTTTCCTTTAGTTTTCATTTGTTCTAGTTTAGATTAACTCCTCTTTTGGTCATGTTTATGTTCTTATTTGCTAGTTTAGGTGTTGTTTAGGTTTTCATGTTTTCGTGTTTAATTAGTCGTTAATCTTGGTTGATTGGATTGTGGTTAGCCCTTGATGGCTAATTAACCTTGTTTAGGCCTCAACCCTACCTTGTCTACGCCTAGAATTTAGAGTTTTCTTTCATACCCGCCAAGTGTTTGATGAAATGCTTGAAAGAGCTTTCATCCGTGTTTTGGGGCAATTGATTTATGTTGAGAGGTGGGTTCGATTGTCTAGTGTGAGTAGAAAGAATAGTTGGGATTGGGACATGAAAATAGTCTCGTCCCTAGCTAGGTCAAGGGTTATCAATCTTGTAGTTTAATTGAACTATTCCCATGAAAATAAGAGGTTAGAACAATTAGACTAGCTCCTGACCCTTTAGAGAGGGCTTGGGTGGTTTTAATGATGCAACCAACCATCTATGAATACTAGCGTAACTTGGGAATGTGAGGGCTTGACTTGATTACTTGGTTTGTCTTAGGTTTAATCATAGTCCTTTTGTTTTCGCTTTAGTAGTTTAGTTCTATTTTCTATCCCCTTCGATTTTGCCTAGCTCGTGGCGCTTTAGTTAGTTCTGGTAGTTCGAAGCACAACTCCCTGTGGACGACACCCTAAGTACTCAACGATACACCTTGCACTTGGGGTTTATAAATATTAAAACTCTGTTTTTTAATGAGTTTTTGGCGTCGTTGCCGGGGAGTTGGCGCTTTCCAATATTAGAGCTTACTTAGGCATTCGAGACTAGGCTTTTATTTTGAAAGAAAAAAAGAAAAAAAAATTGAAATTTGAAAATAAAAAAGTCTTTTTCCCACTTTCCTCAATATGAGCATGAATTGTTTTGGAGATACTATAATAGATTACATGCTTTTGTTGCTCATTGTGATTTTTATTTGGAAAAGTGGGAAATTTTGAATACAGTTTATGAGGGTGTGAATTGTAAAACTCGTACTCTTTTGGAGTATTGGAATTTTTGTTCTAAAAATGTTGATGAAGCTTGGAATTTTCTTGATTGGTTGGCTTGGGATACTTATGATTATGAGATTGGTTGTACTAATTCATACATCCCACCCCCTCACATCGTTAATTATGCTCCTCCTATGTGCGAATTTTGTCGTTGTTCTGATCATGCCAGCAATTCTTGTCCCTATTATATTTCTGATGAGGGCTTTGTTAGACTTAACAATATGATAGAGACAATGAATAAGCAACAAATTGAGTTTGCTAATAAAATGAGGGAGTATGACCTATCACCCAAGACTGACCTTAGTTCTAGTGCTCCTAGACTTGATGTCAATTTGTGTGATGATGGTGCGTCTTTCCCTCCTCTAAAGTTAGGACTAGGGGAAGTCATTGACCATCCCTTGACTACTTTGTCTATTATTGCTCCATCCTCACCTAGCCCTTTTAGGAACAACACAACGCTCATCATGACTTTTCTTGATACATCTTCCCCTTTAGCTCAATCGACGGAGTTCGAGGTAGGTGAAACCTTTGGTGTTAGTGCTAGTGTTGATGAGGATGACACTTGGTCTGAGTTAGGCGATGTTTCTATTGAGGTGCGTGATTTTCATGAGACTCCCACAGGGACTTCATGCGTGGATGTTATGGTTGCAAGGCCAACTAGTCCTGATTTTGTTGATAATATGTCCCCCAACTCTCTCAATACATTCCATGTTTCTTCCTCACGTTCACCACATCCCCTTCCCCTGAGTGTTGTGATAAGTTACTTATTGATTCTCATGTGATAGTTGAGGGGAATGAGGTTGCCTGTTCTGAGACTCTAGGTACCTTTAGAGGGTATAACCCCTCCCTTGATCCTTACAATCTGTACCTAGAGCATTTGCCTGGAAAAATCGTGTTGATTATTGCCTTTGACTATTCTACTGACTTTTCCAGCGCACTTGATAAGTTTAGGAGAGCATTTATTATTATGCGTGTATTAATATTTCTGTGCTCTTACTTACATTCATTTGAGTTGCATGCTCAAGTGTTCGATAAGCTCCTGCGAGCTTTGACGGCATCCGAATTAGTAGCTTGGATCTTGACAGATGAGGGGTGGTTGATGCTCCTCGATCCTCCCATCACACCATTTTAGACAGGCTTAGTCTGGGTACGATTAGTACCCAACCTGGAATAATTGTTCTGACCCTTTTCCTTTCTTTTTATTTTCTTTATTTTCTTTTGTTTAGTTGTGGATAGTAAGATTGTGTTTTTGTTGGTGATCATCTTGAGGTGAAATTTGGGATGTTGTTGAGCCATTGATGGCTATGATCACCATTTTTGTATTTTTGTACACATTTGTGTTTTGTGATTGGTGGTGTTGATGGATTGATATATCTTTGTTTTTGGTAGTTAGTTTTGTATATATGTGTGGTCTTATTTTTGATTTAGTGAATGTTTTTGGGAGAGTGTGCTAGCTTGTGTATATGTGTGCAGGTTTAGTGTTCTTGTGTGGTTTTGTTTTGTTTTGGGTGTCTTGTGTGTGATTTTGTTTTCTTTGTTTTTGTGTGTTTTGTTGGTGGTTGTGACTCCTTGGCTCCCAATGAGGACATTGTGAGATTTAAGTGTGGGGGTGGAGTCATTTACCCTTTTATTCTTATTTTTGTGCAAATTTTGCATTTTTGGTGCTAGTTTTTGTTCTTATTTTTGTGCAAATTTTTCATTTACCATTTTATTCTTATTTTTGTGTGAATTTTTCAATTTTTTCTTTTCTTTGCATAGTTTTTCTTTTTGGCTTTTGGGGTCTTGTACTGTTTTGACTGACTTTGATCCCTTGTACCTTAGCTATTAGTTTGTACCTAAGCAAATTGTTCATGATAGATCTTTGTCCCAAGTGAGTCACTTTTGGTCCTAATTCTAACCCCAACAGTCTGTTATAACTATGTATTCTAGTCCTTGTGTGTACTTCATCACTATCTTAGGATCTTAGTCTTCCGTGATTGACTCTTCTACCTGTTTTCGACACGGTTACTTTATTTTTTGTCTGCATTAAAAAAAAAGAGAAAAAATAATTAAAAAATAATTATTTTTAGGAATGACAAGTATCCCTTTGAGGCATGCGCCACTAGGCGTTATCCTTTGAGGTACGTGCTACTGGGTGTTACCCTTTGAGGCAATATTGCTACTGGGAAAGCTTGTTTCCCTTTTTAATAAGTTAATAATGTAGCATGTGTCAGTCAGGTGGGAACGAGTTTGATTTTGGTAAGCTTAAGTTCTAGGATGATAATACACTTACACACCAAGCACTAGGATTGATTCCAGGTTTTGATGTACAGTGGGGTGAAAAATTGGTGCTTTGATGTCATGTATGTGGATAGAGAGTGTTGATATGTACACTATGTTTATATACAGGCTAATGTCTTTGCTGCATTGGTGATTTGGTTGGCTATAATGCGTACAGTTTTTCCCCTTGTATAGATACTTGTTCCTTGTTTGTGTATCTATTTTGTTTTCTTTGTTTTCCTTTCTCCTTTCCACTTATTTTTCCTTTTCAAGATTTTGTGGGTATATCTTCTACAAACCCTCACGAGACCTTACTCGTCCATTTGGGGGAACCAAGGGGTTTAAAGGGCTTGTTGCATGCGCTAAATGCAACTGTGATTCCTACGAAAGTGAGTTAGGTCCTAGGATAGTTTTTCTTTTGTTTTGCTCGAGGACGAGAAAAAGATAGGTGTGGAGGCATTTGTTAGGTTCTAAATTGTCACATTTTACATGCCTCTTTCACCCGATTTTAGCTCGTATAATAATCTAATCATTAGGATTTTACTTGTTTTATTTAGGATTTTTACTTGTTTTATTTACTTTTGTAGGTAATAAGTCCAACCGAACAAGTGTTGCGAAAATGAGTGAAAAAGGATAAAAAAAAAAAGGGAGAAAAGATGAAAAACAGCAGCAGGCGGGCAAAGCCGGCCAATAGGGTGGCACGACCACCCCGTGTCGCCGTAGCCAGCAAGGTGGCACGGCCCGTACCTCTTCCTCCGCTCCCGAGCGTTGTTTCATCCTCGCAGCTTCCTATTTAAGGCCACTTCCTTCGGGACTTTTGGGGGGTTGTTCGGGCTTCTCCTGGGGTGATTTTTAGAGTAGTTTATGTTAGGTTTTAGCCAATAAAATCTTCAATAGGAGGATTAGATTAGGATTGTAGTTTGTATTTTGGGATTCAAGCTTGTGGATTTCTAATTCTTCAATCAATTCAAGCATAAGTTTTCCTCTTTCTTTCTCTTTCTCTTTATTTCACATTTTTGCTCTTGTTTTGATTTTGTTAGTTTAATTCTTGTATTTGATTTGCTTAGTTTAAATGTTTAGTTTTTATTATGATTTTGTGTTTCCTTTAGTTTTCATTCGTGCTAGTTTAGATTAATTGCTCTTTTGTTCATGTTTATGTTCTTATTGCTAGTTTAGGTTTAGTTTAGGTTTTCATGTTTTCGTGTTTAATTAGTCGTTAATCTTGTTTGCGCCTAGAATTTAGAGTTTTCTTTCATGTCCGCCAAGTGTTCGATGAAATGCTTGAAAGACTTCCATCCGTGTTTTGGGGGCAATTGACTTATGCTGAGAGGTGAGGTCGATTGTCTAGTGTGAGTAGAAAGAATAGTTGGGATTGGGACATAAAAATAGTATCGTCGCTAGCTAGGTCAAGGGTTGTCAATCTTGTAGTTTAATTGAACTAATCCCATGAAAATAGGAGGTTAGAACAACTAGACTAGCTCATGACCCTTGAGAGATGGCTTGGGTGGTTTTAATGATGCAACCGACCATCTATGAATACTAGCGTAACTTGGGAAGATGAGGGCTTGACTTGATTACTTGGTTTGTCTTAGGTCTAATCATAGTCCTTTTGTTTTCGCTTTAGTAGTTTAGTTCTATTTTCTATTCCCTTCAATTTTGTCTAGCTCGAGGCGCTTTAGTTAGTTATGGTAGTTGGAAACACAACTCCCTACGGACGACACCTCAAGTACTCAACGACACACCTTGCACTTTGGTTTATAAATATTAAAACTCTGTTTTTCCCTCACAATATATTTATATAAATGTATATGTATATGCATATGTATATGTAGTACCTGCACTTTCTAACCTGTTTCTTAATATTACAAATTGCATTTTAGTAACTATGTGAGTTAAATTATTATTGATGTGCTTGTGTGAGCTATAATTTTATTAAAAAGAATATTATTGTTGCTATTATTATTATTATTATTATTATTATTATTATTATTATTATTATTATTGTTATTATTATTATTATTGTTTTGAAATTTTCCGAGGATTTTAATAAGCGTTAATAAGGATTATGAATGGGTACAAAGTCGAGTAGGAACTCGAGTATGATTAGATTGTTAACCTTAGAATTAGTTCGGGGTTTATTAAATCAAACCTTGACGTACTTGGGAATGAGTGATCGATAAAAGATCATATTGTCGATTTGGCTTTAGAGTATGAAGTACGAGGTTAGACTAGCGATGTTAATTATTGAGTAAGCTTGGAACCAAAAAAAAAAAAAGAAAAAAGAGAGAAGTGAGGGGCATTTTCGTTAAAACGCCAGGCCCCCTTTTCTTCCTCCTCTGGCCCGCGATCCCCCCAAGCCCCCATTCTCTCTCTCTCTACACTTCATCTTCTTCATCTCCTCTCCTCCATACATACATCCATGGAAGTAGACCTGGCAAATGGGTCATTCGGTTCGGGTACAGGTCGGGTCAAGTTCGGGTCGGGTCATGTTCGGGTTAAGTGACATTTCGGGTCGTTTCAGTTTGGGTCGGGTATGGTTCGGGTCGGGTCGATTTCGGGACAACTAATTTTTGGTGAAATACGCTCGTCATGCCAAAACAAGCAACTTTGTTGAAAATTTCGGGTCGGGTATGGTTCGGGTTGGGTCAATTCGGGTTTCGGGTCCACTTTCGGGTGAGCATATTTCGGGTGTCGGGTCGGGTATGGGTCCGGGTCATTCGGTTCGGGTTTCGGGTCTCGGGTCAGTTTTGCCAGGTCTACATGGAAGCTCGAAAAACCCTCCATTTCTCCTCAGCCCAACTCGAATCTTTCTCCACATTCAACTTCCCCCAGAACCAAACGACACTATGGTGCAAATCTGTGCAAAAATCCAAAGGTCCTTCCCATGTTTTTGGTGGGTCTGGGCGGCGAATCGAAGCATGAACGCATGCCCAAGTGTGGCCATGCAATCTAGCTTTTAGTTGCTTCAATCTTCTATAAATTGGGAATAAATTCGTAGCTTCAAGCATCCACCACAATTTCAAGTCAGTGAGTGAACATTTGGGGTGAATTTGGGTTCAAATTGCGTGAGATTGGGCGTGTTCTGGGTTTGTTCGCGCGTAGGTGATCCAGGGTTGAAGATTTGGGTTTTTCTAGCACTCAACCTAGCAACCCTTGAACGAATCCTTAGCTTGGATTCGAGGTGGGTGTTTCTTTCTCCCTAAATTATTAGTAATTTCAAACGAATTTCAACAATTATGGGTAGTTTAAGTTTAATTATGAAACTGTTATCAGTAATTGGAGGATTTGAGGTTGAGATCTGGTAAAAGTGGTGATGATGTTGATTTAGGGTCATGCATGTTGAATTGACACATAGTTTTGCTAATTTGTCAACTTGCGGAATTGTAGAGTAGGCAGATTATGCTCTAATGATGTCACCAAAATCAGTTTAAACATGTTTAAAGTTGTTTGAGTGATTACATATGAATACTATGCTTGTGGATATTGGTTTTGTGAATTAATCATTTAAATTATTGTGATAATTGAACCGAGCTTGATGGTTGGATGGTTTGAGGTGAAACTATTGAGTTATTTGCGGTTCTTGTGGTCGATGTTGTGTGAGGAGGGAGCCTGGGATTGATATTAATCGCAATCGTGTGGATTGCGGGGTTTACAAAATACTAATGTGGATTTTGCTGAAACTGTTCTTGCGAAGTGTTAGGAATGTACTACTTGTGAACCCCTTCGCTCTTGACGTTGTTAAGTGTTGTTATGTGATTGATTTTTGTACTTAGGCATCTATAAAATGGATCGTTAAAAAGCTTGTTTTCATAATTGCATATGTTTCTAAATATTTACCAGTTGCCTGCTGATTTGTTAAGATGTTTGTAGCCTAAAGATCTTAAATCGTCTAACTACTTAGTGAGTGACTCAACTGAATGGTTGATAGGTTTAGGAAGTTAAAAAGCAAACTAGTAGCGAGTTCGAAAACGTTTTAAGGTTTAAGTTTGTCCATATGCCCTTCTTGTGTTTAAAAGAATTGAAACAAATTGAAAAATGGTAACTGAAGATGATTATTACAAAACGAAGTTCAAAATATATGCTAGCTAAGTACTTTGAGTTTCGAATATGTTTCGAATTGCGAGTTAGTAACTCCATTACGATTTTAAGAGGTTTTCAAGTTGAATATGATGTGTTTGAATGTGTTACGTGTGAGCCCCTCTCCCTTCATGTCATTGAGCTTTATCATGTGTGTGAGGGTGAAATTTTGAAAAAGAAGGTTTTTCGTGGTTAAAAATAAAGGTAGCCGTAACTATTAGCGAACGATGGCCTATTTTTAACTATATGAATGCAGTTTTTAAGGCATAAAGAATTTTAAAAAGGAGAGGGTTGTATGATAAATGATTTTGCTGTAAGAGACAGCAAACCTATTAGCCGCTATGGCCATACGCTTTAAATGGCTAAGATAACATGCTGAGGGACAATAAGGTGGGAGTGAACTTGCTAGAACAAGGGAATCCCTAGCCTAGGGAGTAGTCCCAGTAGTGGGAAACCCTAGAGATCCTGACGAGGACTATGGTCCAATTATGTTGCCATCCCGGGAGTAAGAGCTTAGCATAAGCAATAGTCTCACTAGGGGTTGAGAATAAATCTCACCCAACCAGCACATCATGATGATCTTATGCCTAGAGTATTTCCTAATAAGTAAGAAAAGCAGTTGTCATTTTGCCATTTTAAGCATTTCAAGAAAAAGAAAGATTTTAAGGCCATTAAGAGGCCAGTTCGAATAAAATTCGAAAAGCTTATAAAAGTCATTAGAGGACCAATACAAAAGAGATTTATTTTTAAGGAATATAAGCCTCAAGAGGCTAAGTAAAGTGTTTTAAAAAAAAAAAGAGAGAAAGAATGCTTCCTGTGCATATCCCGTGCATATCTCATGAATGAGATTCCAAGTATAGTCGAATGAAATTTCAAATAAAATATGGCTATATCCTTGTAATGCATCGAGCATATAAGTTTTCAAATGTGCATATTCTTTGAATAAAACATGAGTCACTATGTTTTCAATTTGAGTATTTGAAAGCACTTTTGCTCTATCCTCGTTGCGTACTTGCTTAGGTGCCTAACTGCTTTACCATTAGGGAAGCTTGGTTATCAAGAGCTTAGCAATAGGCTTGAGTGGTTAGTATGAAGCTTAAGGGTGATGACAATTCCTTTTGGGGTCTGTGATTGTCTAGTATGATAGTAATACAGAAATGACGTGTGCTTGCTACTTATCATTATTGCCTGCAAATGGTTTTGGTTTTTAAGGAGTCGAGAAATACTCCCTAAGCGTGCGGTAGCTCATCTCATTACTATTTTCCATTTTCCTAGGTTTTCATTGTGACAGGTAGAAGTCAATTTGCTTATGCCGAGTTGGAGTCTACCCTTGCTCTGAAAAAGTGTGATGTGCACATATACAGGAGTGGATTGACGTGTTAAAAGATGTAACATAATGTGTCCCCAGAGCTGTAAATGTATGTATCCAAAGTGCTCTAGTTCATATAATGCATATCGGTTAAAAGTCGCTCTGTATGGCCATGTGAGCCAACCATCTGATTAGCCAGATGTCTTTTAACTAAAGTTAGTTATATTTTGGCATGTAAACCCCAGTACTTCGAATGTGTGATCCATTGAGTTGTATCTTTTATTTTCTTCTTTATTAATGAACTATATTGTTTGGTATACTCGGAACAAGTGGATTGTAGAGTTAAGAACTCCGGCGTGTAGTTGTTGAGCTTATTTCAGTGTCCTTTTATACTTCTATTCATTGCAGAGATTTAATGTAAGACTTTAAGCCTGAAAAATTATCAATTTTTAGGCAAAACTCTCTCCGTTTCGTCCTAGAATTTAAGCAGAAATTAAGAAAACGTTAACATCACTAGCCCTAGGGTTAGGGGTGTTACAAATGGTATCCAAGCAAGGTCCTACGACCATAGGCCACAACCTGAGTCTTGCATTTCATATTGTTATCTAGGAACATGTTCATGATGATGTGATATATGCCTGCTTTTGTGTGCAAATGTAGTTTTTGTGTGAACCTTGATACGTTTAGCTCGCTATGTGCGGCTTGAGTGAGCCCATTGATTGGATGAATGAACCATTTGCTAGAGCATATGCCGAATGACTTGTATTCTCGTAAATGAGCTAAGTGTTGGCTCAATAGTGGTTGTTTCATATATGTACTTTGGTGATTTAATCGAAAGTTTAAAGTATGCTTGATTTGAATTCAAATGTTAGGGAAAAGTCTTAACCCTAAGCTCGTTTTTGCCCCTTAAGTACGATTTGCTCCTCGGGCCCCATAATGGAGTAAACAGACGCATTCAATGGTTGGTAGGGAAAGAGCTAGAAGCAGTTATACTGTTCTTCTTTTGAAACCTAGAGACTTTGAAAGTTAAGATCCTTCCTAAATAGTGATTTTTCTTTTGCATTAAAAGACCTTTATAATTATATAGCTAGGCCTCACTGATGCATCTGAAGACTTGTATTTGCCTTACAATGATGCTCGAGCCTCGTTCTATGAACATATGTTTCTATGTGTAACTGGATATTCGAATACCTACCTGCCAAGATGCATACTTGTTAGACGTGTTAATGATAAGTTGTTAGAAGTGATTAAAAGATTACTTTTCTTGACTAAAAGTTCTTTTAGATGAGACCTCTTTTAATGTGAATTCTCAATTGCCAGAGGAACTAAGTGAGAACTTTGTATGCGCACATGTCAATATGGGTGATTGTGATAGATTCTAGTTGATTGTTGCCTAAGTGTTATTCCAAGTCGTCCGCATACGTACTATCAATACATAGATGAGGCCTTAATCTGGATTGTTATTCACATAGGGAGTCTTCCTTGCTTCCCAACATGTAACCACTGGCACTCACAAGTCAGCTAGGCTTTATGCTCATCTTGGCGTGGAACGCTATTCTTAATATATGATTGATAGTGTCCTGGCTATATCAACCTCAACACACCTAGAATGGAGACAGAAGGAAGAACTTGACAGACTTTGAAATTGTAATACCATATGCATCACCTTGTTACCTCCTTGGGCGACCATAGGAACTTGCATTAACATATTCTTACCCTTGTATCCTATGTTGGATTGGATAGCATACTAGTGTACCATGCTTATAGTCGAATTCTGGACTCTACACTCGTCAAAGAATTTATGTTAGACAATAACTAGCATAGATCATATAGGTCTAAGGTTGTGAGGTGATTAAGTTACCTTGTACTATACCCTATGTGATGATTTCCAGGTATTACATGATAGTTTTGTGGGAAAAAAGAAACCTTAGAATCATACCTTCGTTGGGTGCTATGTTTGTTAATATTCTTGTCCTTTTATATTAAGGGCCCTAAATTTAAGCCTATGATCCTGACATCATGTTACATATTTCCATGATTCAGAAATAACCGGTTTTGAATGAGACTTGATGGTAGAACATTATGATAGCTACGACATAAGTGCGATACTTGATGCATGAACTTGACAATAAATTTATCATAACCAAGAAACCATGTATCTACCTCCCTTAAATGACTTATATTTAGACCTATGCTGGACTTTTACCACCCATTGACTTACATTCTTGCCATAGCATTTTCCTTTCAATTTGTTCTTATCGATATGTAATGCTGGTTCATGTTGCGCATGATTCTTAGTCCTTGGTTTTGCTCTGCTGTCGACTCTACGTGATGCTATGTAATGTCCTTCTTACTCTAAGGCATTATAGGAGTCTCCAGGTTAACTGTTGTGATCCTAAGAGTGACTTGATGACCATTTTCCAGACTTAAAGCCTTACATTAAATCCCTGCAATGAATAGAAGTATAAAAGGACACTGAAATAAGCTCAACGGCTATACACCGGAGTTCATAGCTTTATGAGCCATTCATTTGGAGTATACCAAATAATATAGTTCATTAACAAAGAAGGAAATAAAAGTTACAACTCGACGAATCACACATCTGGAGTATTGGGATTTACATCCCGAAATATAACTAACTTTAGTTAAAAGACATCTGGCTAATCAGATGGTTGGCTCACATAGCCATATAGAGCGGTTTTTAAACAATATGCATTATATGAACTAGAGTAGTTTGTTTACTTACATTTACAACTCTAGGGATACATTATGTTACATTGTTTAGCACATGGATCCACTCCTGTATGTGTACACATGACCCCTTTCAAAGCAATGGTAGACTCCAACCTGGCATAAGTAAATTGACTTCTACCCGTCACAATGAAAACCTGGGAAAAGGAGAAATAGTAATGGGATGAGCTACCACACTCAGTGAGTATTTCTCGACTCCTTAAAAACCAAAACCATTTGCAGGCAATAATAATAAGTAGCAGGCACACGTAATTTGTATATTACTATCACTTAGTCATTTTTTAGTTTGTTTCAATCCTTTTGCTTTATCCTCGTTGCTTACTTGCTTAGGTGCATAAATGCTTGATCATTAGGGAAGTTTGGTTATCAATAGCTTAGCAATAAGCTTGAGTGGCTAGTATGAAGCTTAAGGGTGAGGATGATTCCTTTTGGGGTCTATGATTGTCTGTATGATTTCATGTTTTAGAATGAAACTACATGTATACGACCTTGAGATGTCATTGCCCAATTGTCCTACCTCTATATGTCGATTAAGAACGATGTATTTATATAAAGTTGTTGTTTACTATGCGGATTGAGTCTAGATAATTGAAAGTTTGTGTTCCTTTTTTTTAAAAAAAAACACAAGCTTAATATGATTTTCCACGCCAACTCATTTGCCCCTCTTCTATGTGATTGCCCTTAGTGCCTAAATAGAGTGAATAGCTACTCGAAGAGGATTGGCGATGAAGAGACTGGATACCATAAACCCCTTTTTCGGTTTTAATGAATTATAAAACAAGATTTTGGATTTTAGCGCAAGTTGTGTAGATTATGCCAAGTGTGTGCACGTCTTAGGTATGACTGAACTGAGCACTGGAATTTTGAGGATGAAACTCTTTTAAGGGGGGAAGAATGTAATACCCATACTTTCTAGCCTGTTTCTTGATATTACAAATCGCATTTTAGTAACTATATGAGTTAAACTATTATTGATTTGCTTGTGTGAGCGACAATTTTATTAAAAAGAATATTATTGTTGCTATTATTATTAGTAGTAGTTTTGAAATTTTTCGATGATTTTAATAACCGTTAATAAGGATTATTAATGGGTACTAAGTCGCATAGGAACCTGAGTACGATTAGATTGTCAACCTTAGAATTAGTTTGAGGTTTATTAAATCGAACCTTGATGTATTTGGGAATGAGTGATTGACAAAAGATCATATTGTCGATTTGGGTTTAGAGTATGAAGTACGAGATTAGGCTGGCAGAGTTAATTATTGAGCAAGCTTGGAACAAAAAAAAAAAAGAGAGAAGTGAGGGGCATTTTCATCAAAACGTCAGGCCCCCTTTTCTTCTTCCTCTGGCCCACGACCCCCCGAGCCTCCATTCTCTCTCTCTCTTTGCACTTCATCTTCTTCATCTCCTCTCGTCCATACACACGGTCATGGAAGCTCAAAAAAGCCCTCCATTTCTCCTTAACCCAGCTCGAATCTTTCCCCCCCCATTCAACTTCCTCCAGAACCAAATGAAACTCTGGTGCGAATCTGGGCAAAAATCTGCAGGCCCTTGCCACGTTTTTGGTGGGTCTAGGCGGCGATTCAAAGCATGAACGCATGCCCAAGTGTGGCCATGTAATCTAGCTTTTAGTTGCTTCAATCTTCTATAAATTGGGAGTAAATTCGTAGCTTTAAGCATCCACCACAATTTCAAGTCAGTAAGTGAACATTTGGGGTGAATTTGGGGTTCGAATTGTGTGAGATTGGGCGTGTTCTTGGTCTGTTCATGTGTTAGTGAGCAAGGGTTGAAGATTTGGGGTTTTCCCAGCACTCAATCTAGCAACCCTTGAACGAATCCTTAGCTTGAATTCGAGGTGGGTGTTTCTCTCCTCGTAATTATTAGTAGTTTCAAACGAATTTCAACAATTATGGGTAGTTTAAGTTTAATTCTGAAACTATTATCAGTAATTAGAGGATTTGAGGTTGAGATGTGGTAAAAGTGGTGATGATGCTGATTTAGGGTCATGCATGTTGAATTGACGCACAATTTTGCTAATTTGTCAATTTGGGGAGTTGCAGAGTAGGCAGATTATGCTCTAATGATGTCACCAAAATCAGTTTAAACATGTTTAAAGTTGTTTGAGTGATTACATATGAATACTATGCTTGTGGATATTGGTTTTGTAAATTAATTGATAGAATTATTGTGATAACTGAACCGAGCTTGGTAGTTGGATGGTTTAAGTTGAAACTATTGAGTAATTTGAGGTTCTTGTAGTTGGTGTTGTGTGAGGACGAAGCTTGAGTTTGATATTAACCCTAATCGTGTGGATTGCGAGGTTTATGAGATACTAAAGTGCATTTTGCTGAAACTATTTATGCGAAATGTTACAAAGGTGCTACTTGTGAACCCCTACCCTCTTGATATTGTTAAATGTTGCTATGTGATTGATTTTTGTACTTTGACATCTATAAAAAGGGTCGTTAAAAAGCTTGTTTTCATAATTGCATATGTTTCTAAATATTTACGAGTTGTTTGTTGATTTGTTAAGATGTTTGTAGCCTAAAAGATCTTAAATCGTCCAACTACTTAGTGAGTGACTCAACTGAATGGTTGATAGGTTTAGGAAGTTCCCTAGAGACCCTAACGAGGGTCAAGGTCCAATTATGTTACCATCCTGGGAGTAAGAGCTTAGCGTGAGCGATAGTCTCACTAGGGATTGAGAATAGATGTCACCTAACCAGCACATAGTGATGATGTTATGCCCAAAGTATTTTCCTAATAAGCAAGAAAAGCAGTTGGCATTTTGCCACTTTAAGCATTTCAGGAAAAAGAAAGATTTAAAGGGCATTAAGAGGACAGTTCGAATAAGATTCGAAAAGCTTATAAAGGTTATTAGAGGACCAATACGGAAGAGATTTCTTATTAAAGAATATAAGCCTCAAGAGGCTAAGTAAAGTGTTTTTTTTTTAAAAAAAAAGAGAGAGAGAAAGCTTCCTATGCATATCCTGTATATATCTTATAAATGAGATTCCAAGTATAGTTTGAATGAAATTTCAAATAAAGTATGGCTATATCCTTGTAATGCTTTAAGCATATAAGTTTTCAAATGTGCATATTCTTTAAATAAAGCATGAATCACCACGTTTTCAATTTGAGTATTTGAAAGCACTTTTGCTCTATCCTCGTTGCTTACTTGCTTAGGTGACTAAATGCTTGATCATTAGGGAAGTTTGGTTATGAAGAGCTTAGCAATAAGCTTGAGTGGCTAGTATGAAGCTTAAGGGTGATGACGATACCTTTTGGGGTATATGACTGTCTAGTATGATAGTAATATACAAATGACGTGTGCCTGATACTTATCATTATTGCCTGCAAATGATTTTGGTTTTTAAGGTGTTGAGCAATACTCACTGAGCGTGTCGAAGCTCATCCCATTACTATTTCGCCTTTTCCCAGGTTTTCATTGTCATAGGTAGAGGTCAATTTACTCATGCCAGGTTGGAGTCTACCCTTGCTTTGAAAAGGTGCAATGTGTGCACATACAAGAGTGGATCTAAGTGTTAAACGATGTAACATAATCTATCCTTAGAGTTGTAAATGTATGTTAAGAAAGTAGTCTAGTTCACGTGATGCATATCGTTTAAAAGTCGCTCTGTATGACCATGTGAGCCAACCATCTTATTATCCGGATGTCTTTTAACTAAAGTTAGTAATATTTTGAGATGTAAACCCCAGTACTCTGGATGTGTGATCCGTCGAGTTTTATCTTTTATTTCATTCTTTATTAATGAACGATATTGTTTGGCATATTCCGAACGAGTGCCTCGTACAGTTATGAACTCCGACATGTAGCCGTTGAGCTTATTTCAATCTCCTTTTACACTTCTATTCATTGCAGGGATTTAATGTAAGGTTTTAAGCATGAAAAATTGTCAGTTTTTAGGCAAAACTACGTCTGTTTCGCCCAAAAAATTAAGTAGAAATTAAGAAAACATTAACATCACTAGTCCTAGGGTTAGGGGTGTTACAGTGTGTGTGTGTGTGTGTGTGTGTGTGTGTGTGTGTGTGTGTGTGTGTGTGTCTATGTATG
>JACYFF010031958.1:23328833-23359770 GCA_017589665.1 Selenicereus undatus | reverse complement strand
TTTAATAAAAAGGTTTTAATTTTGAACCATAATTTCCAACATATAGCTTTATTAAGCTTGGCAAAACAGTTTCACGATAGAGAGATCACGTTTGCAATTGGTTAAGAAATAATCGTTCTTACTTTAAACTTCAGATTAAAAGCATCATCATACAAACGATCATGTCATGATTAAAATTATGGGTTTGAATATTTATTTATTGCCATCGCCACTGACGTTAAATAACGGAAAGTACTATACATACTATTTCATCTTCAATGGTGCAAGCTCGCATCTTCGTACTGTTCAAAAATTTTAGTTTTCAATAGAATCGGAAGTTTCTGACAGTTTTACTATTGAACACCTTTTTTCCCTCTAAATTATTGGATTATTGATAAGAATTCATGAGATCATCGTTTTCAATAGTATAGGAATTCTCTGACTATTTGACTATTGAACACCTTCTTTTTCTTCTCTAAATTATTGGATTATTGATAAGAATTCATGAGATCATCAACAGATATCAAATTTACATAGATTTTAAAATGTCCTATTGACAAATTTAAAATTTCAAAGAAAAGATGGGCTTCAGTCATTGCATTTAAGATGCATAATAACTTGAAACACCCCCCCCCCCCAACCACCAAAAAAAGAAAAACAAAGAAAGATGCATGATCAGATATAAACGTGTTCAATGATGTTTTTCTAGCCAATAGCAACAGCAAATGCCTGTTTCGGGTCGGGGCACAGAGAGAATAATAAGTTGTGAAGCCATTGCAGTGCAAAACTTTGAAACCAGACTACTAGGAAGCGCAAAGTATATTGTACAAGCTCGGTTACAGGAGCTGTGCACGTACTCTGTTGCCCAACGCAGACGCACACGTCTCATTGAGAACACACATATGGGTATCCCCTAAGGGTATGACAGAAATATATATTCAAGCAGAGCATTGGTAGGGGTGTGGGATTAACAAATTATTGGTCAAAGGCTGGAGTCCTGGACTAAATGTTTCACATTTTTTTTGTGTTATTTAGTTTTATTTACTTCTTTCTCTCTCTTTTTTAATTTTTTGGGGTTGAACTTTTTTCCTCTCTTTTTTACTCCAAACACACCTAATATTAATATTTTTATTGAGGTTGTGATTTGACATTTAGAATGTCATAAGGAGAGAGAGAGAGAGAGAGAGAGAGAGAGAGAGAGAAATGAATGATAAAGAATACATGATTTTTTAGTGAGCAATAGGTTAATTTTTGGTCAATAATAAGGCTAGTTTTAAGTGGATAAAACTTATTTTAATTTTTTAGATACTTCTAGTGTTTTTTCCTTCCACTGGTTTAATGGAGACTGTAAGTATTTCTTAGTTTATCCCCTGATGCTTATCCTTAGTTTTAAGGTTCTTATGCTATGTTGTACTTATGTTTTATATAGTTATTGTTACCTGCTTTATTAGTTTTCTTAGCTTATCTCCTCTTGCTTAGCCTTTGTTTTTTTTTTTCTATAAAATGTTTTCATAAAATCCTTAGTTATTGTTACATGCTTTATTAGAGATAAACATGATATCTAGTCCCATTATCATATTAGGTAGCATTGTGTTGTTCTTGGATTAATACTCTATCTCTCCTCATTTTGAATGCCTCCAATAGAGGATAATATTAGAGATAAACAAAACAACTATGTAACACCTATACTGCTTGAGGTGATCTGAGAAGTAATTGAAACAACCTATTCAAGTGGTATATGGCGTATATTTATAATACAAGGAATTGTAGTTCTAGTACAACTATGTCACAAGAGGGGATAAAGATAAGATAAAAATATTTACATATTTATCTTTGTGATTATCTCTAATATTATCCTTTATTACAACCCCTCAATCTACGTGGCAGACAGCACAGACATATTGGATTTTTAAAAATGAACACGCTAAGTGGAGAGCTTTTTTTAAAGATATTTGCTAGCTGATATTAAGTGGGAACATACTTAACAAGCAGTTCACCATGAGAGATACGTTCGCGAACAAAGTGATAATCAACTTTTATGTGTTTGTTGCGATCATGTAAGACAGGATTGGTCGCTATGTATGTTACACTGATGTTATCATAAAGAACCTTGACAGGAGAGGTGACAAGTAACCCCATTACAGCTAATAGATACCTACCAAAGGGATTCAGCAACAGTATGCGCGACTATGCGATACCTAGCTTCAGTAGAATAGCATGGCATGGTTGGTTGTTTCTTACAATGACAGGAGACCAATTTGGGCACCAGAAAAATGGCAAATCCAATGGTGGAGCAAGAACTATCTGGAGATCCTGCTCAGCCAGCATCAGAATAGGCAAGTATGACGGAAAGGCCTTGGCAAGTTTAAGCACCAGGCCATGATCCAATGTGCCCAACAAGTACCTGTAAATATGCTTAGCAGCCAAAAGATGTGACGTGCAGGGTGCATGCATAAATTAAGAAATTGTATACACAACATAAAGTATGTTTGGCCTAGTCATTGTAAGATATTGTAATGCACCTACCATGCTTTTATATTTCTGCCAGTAAGTCACCATCTAACAAGGGTAGTGACATTGAGGTTGAAGTAGGGAGGACCACTGTTACAGTTAAAACCGCAAGCACACAGCGCAGCTGTGGCTAGCAACTGCCGAGCAACTGGCGAGTACAAGTCGATCCCACAAGGAACTCACTTTCAATTACTAGAACTAATCTGAATAGTCAATCTAGGAAAATTCATTGCAGGGATTCAACTAACAACTAAAGAAATTATAATAACTAAAACTGTCATTGTGAAATCAGAATATTAAACACTCAGATTGGAATTAACAACACAATTACGTTAGTGAATCAATCACTAACCCCATCAAACTTGCCCAAGCATTGCAATATGAGTGGATAGATTGACAATTAAACTCATTCCCTCCCTCTCTCAAGGGTTGAAGACTAATCTTAGAACTATAGCCACCTATTTTCATGGGACTAAAGTCGAAGGATTACAAGATCTACAATCTTGAATCCAAGTTAGAAGTTCAATTATTTTCATATCAAAATCTTAATCATCTACTAAGTCATGCTAGTTAAGGTTTTGTCTTTCAACGTCTCCCTAAACCTAATAGAAGTGGATGAATGCTCTTTCAAGCAATTTATCAAACACGTAGTGAGCGAAGTAGAATTCAATACCACAAACATGGGGCAAGCAAGAATTACGGCTAAACCATGATTCAGCTAGACATAATTGATGTTAATCCCACCCCAAGTTGGAAGATTAGCCACTAAACAAAATGAGATTCTCAACACAATATTCAGAAAACATCATACTAGCAATTATCGAAGAGCAAAAGCAGTCAATAATAATAAAAGACATAGATTCGAGAAAACGAACTCAGGAATTGCAATCTGAATGAAGAATAAATCTCGAATTCAACAAGTAATAACCTTCAAATCGTAAAAGTATTGTTATGCTAAAACCGAAAACCTAACTTGAAGAGAATTGAGAGGAAAAATAGTTTCAAAAGGATGCTGAAAAAACCTCCCCCCTACATCATCACTAAACACAACTATTAAATAGAGCTTAAGTCGGCTGAATTATAGGGAAGCATGGCTATGCTTTAACACACAGTCAGCCGTGTAAAACCTGTGGGCTCAAAACGCACAACCGTGTAAAAGAGCACAGCTAGCAGTGCAAATTGCAAGAAGTTTCTGCCTTGCAAGCATGGTCATGCTGATTTTGCATAGACAGCAGTGTGTTTCTTAAACTTTTCAATAATCATGAATGCATGCACAATTGGTTGTGCATAATCTTTCTGCTCCACTTCTTACTTCCCTACCTTCTTGTCGACTCCTTAAACCTCTTCTGATCCAAAAGCATCACTCCTTGCTCATTTATGGGCCAATAACTAGAATTTCTTCCAATTAAGAACAAAATAACTACAAAAAAGGAAATTAGTCCAAATAAGACAATTACGAGCAAAGAGGAGTAAATAGGATCAAATTCCTCACTGAATCAAGGAAATATATAGGGAAGAGTGTTGAAATCAAGGGACCAAAATAGCGAAATTAGAGGTTTACCAACCACCAATGGATGTCCATTGTTGAGAGGACCACCAGTGAGAAAGCTACTATTGAGATTAATCCCTTAAAGACCAAAGACTAGTTGATCAATAGGAAAAGATATGGCATAAACGTTTGTGCTAGAAAACCCCACCTCAAAGGTGTTGTTTGGAAAGGAGACATGGGTTGACAGATATGGTGGTAAGGGAAAAGAGTTGGAGAAGATTGTTGCGTGGAAAGTGAAAAGTGTGCAACAAATAGACATAGGAGGTCGTGATGAGTGAGGGTGTGAGTTTGAATTCAACCTTGGTGTAATAGGATTAGAGACAGAGATAGTGGTTGTAGGAATAGAGGTAGTAGGGTTAGAGGTGTCTGTGTTGAAATATTGCTTGGCTATGCAGGTTGGAATACCAAAGGAAGTGGGTGGTGGGATCTTCATGAGAAGAAGAACTGAGACAAGAGGTTAAACAAAAAAAGAAGAAAACCCTAAGAGAGAGAGAGGAACGACCCAGAAGAGATACACACAAGGCAAATGTTTACCACTTTGATACTATGAGAAGTAATTGAGTTGCCCCAACCAAATTGGTAATATCTGGCATATATTTATAATACAAGGAATTACAGTTCTAGTAAAACTATGTCACAAGAAAGCATAAAGATAAGATAAAAAATATTTACATATTTATCTATGAGATTATCTATAGTATTATCCTCTGTTAATTTTAATTTTTTTTAAAATTCAAATATTACGCATATGATGTCATAGTTTGTGTTTGACTTTGCAGAAATTTGCAAGAGTTGGCATGGCACGATGTACCATCATAGAACAGCTTGAATTACGAGGGAGGTGCGACAGAAATCTGTGAATACCATAACTCATGAGTTTGGAAATCTCAGATTAAGGTGCTTTCGTACAACCTACAAGGGGAGTCTCAAACTGCTTTTTTCGATGGAGGCTTATTAAGGTCTCGAAGTGTTAGAAATTAGAGTAAACTAATAGCGGAAGCAATAGGATGAAATAGACATTAAGAAATTTAAAGAACGATAACAAGAACAAAACAATAACACACAAGATTTACGTGGAAACCCAACACGGAAAAAAACCACGGACGGCGACGAGCACAATCAATTTACTATATGAGTAGGGAGAGTACAAAGCAATCACAATCACAACAAATGATTCGATCCAATAGTAGAATTACAACATATCTTGTAATCTCTCTCAAAGTCTCTCTACCTCTCAATGTGTTTAGGGATTCAGGAGTTTGAAGTCTGAAGAAGTGATTTTAGATCCTAGGCAAGGCCTCTTTATATAGGGTCTAGAAGTCTAGGGTTTTTACCCATAGAGGAGAACCCTAGCCGCCATGAAGACTGCACGCCAAAGCAAAACTAGCAAAACCCTAGAAGCCAGAAAAGCCCGCGCCCCAACTGGGAGTGGCAAGACTGTGCCACATGGCATAGTCACACCGTGCCATGGTGGCACGACCATGCCACATGGCACGGTCACCCAGTGCTGCTTTTCTGCCCTCTTTCAACGTCCCGCTTCTTCGGCCTGACACGTCCGTGTCGTCTAGCACGGTCCCACCGTGACGTTTCTTAGATTTTGGGCCACGAAACCCAACAATCTCCACCTTTGACCAAAATCACCAACAATTATCAATTCTCTAACACCGCCATCGCACCCCGAAGGGTGATGCCCCCCCCGAGGGGCAATGGCCTGAAGGGCGCTCAAATACTGTGAATGCCAACTAAGTCCAAGCAATGCTTAAACTTAGCTCTGGGAGATGACTTATATGAACCTTTTTTCATATAACTTGTCTTAGTAGAATCCAACTGCCCTTCGAGACCTTCACACCTTCAGAACTCCACTATCAGCTGAATATTTGCACCCCTTGGATTCAGGGGTGCCTAAAGAGATGAAGTTACGCTTCAAGTCAGGAACGTGACGAACATTCGATAAAGTCCTGACAACACCATCATGGGTCTTGATTTTAACGGTATTGATTCCAGTTATATTACATTGGGCATTATTGCCCATGTGAACAACAGTTGAGTCAACTGGATCATATGTTGAAAACTAATCCTTGTGAGGACACATATGATAGGTACACCCAGAATCAAGAATTCAATCAGAATCGCTCCCCCTTTTATTAGAGGTAGCAAACAGAACGTCACCATCAGAATTAGATTCAGCAAACGAAGCTTTAGGAGGCTCACGAGAATTATCTTCTTCTTTCTCCCTTTTCTTTTGCAATTGCCAACAAGTAGCAATAATATGACCCAATTTACCACAGTAATTGCAGGTCTTACCAGCGTGAGGATTTCTAGACTTAGAACGGTTCTTACTCCTATTACTGTTCCCCTTTTTCAGTTGTTTTACCCCTTACTACTATTCCCTCAGCATAATCAACATGAATGTCAAGATTAAACTTCTCCATAGACAACAGGTTTGACTTAACATCCTCAAACGATATAGTATTAGAATTACTATATAGCATGATCTCCTTAAAGTGTTTATAGGAGGGGGGTAAAGACACAACAAGTAGAATAGCTTTATCCTCATCCTCAATCTTTACATCCAGACTCTCCAAATCAACAAGAATACAGTTAAACTCATTCAAGTGTTTTTTAATAGGGGTACCTTCAGCCATACGAAAGGTGTACAACCTTTCCTTCAAACAGATCTTGTTGGCGAGAATTTTCGTCATCTACAGTTCCTCCAGCCGAACTCAAAGATCCACCGCAGTTGTCTTATCAAACACCTCTCGTAAGATATGTAGTGCCAAGCACAACGGTCACCCAGTGCTGCTTTTCTTCCCTCTTTCAACGTCCCGCTTCTTCGGCCTGACACGTCCATGTCATCTAGCACGGTCCCACCGTGCCGTTTCTTGGATTTTGGGCCACGAAACCCAACACGAAGAAACAGAAATATGTATAAAGCATCAAATCAAAAGCCTTTCTGAAGTTGAGCAAATGTTCCAAAGCTTCTCGCCCTCTTTGCGATCTCTTAAAATAGACGGATGCAATAACTTGAAGAGTGTTCGTGGAGGGTTGAAGCATTTGACTGCCTTGGAGAGTCGACATGTCTATATGAACTAAAACTGTGCAACGCTAAAGAACAGATAGAGCGAGAGGAAGCTGATGGGATGTCATGGCAATGCCTCCAGCGTAGCCTTCATAAATTGCACTTAGGACATCTACCTCAGCTGGTGAATTTGCCAAAGGAGATCAACTACTTGTGTTGGTGTAGGCTATGATAATATCTATGCCAGCATATAAGTAAATCAACTAAAGTAATTAATTAAATGGTCAGACATAAGCAACAGGGGCTGAAATCTCTAGAATTAGGCAGGCATGTGGGCTTAAGCTAGGTTGAATGGGTGGGAAATTTTTGGGGAAGAAAGGTTTAATATTATTGATTCACAACGTACACATTACACATCCGATAAACATTACGCACTACATCCTCGTAGTTGAGTAGCTAAATATTACAAGGAGAAGGCAGAGTAACCCTTGGCACTTTCCTATCCTAAAGTAGCTACAAACATCCATGAAACATAATGCAACAAAACAAAAAGAACCAGATGCACAAGTTTAGGAGTGTAGTAGGAAGCCGAGTTTAATCATCCTAAGATTTCTTCGTCAGCTTCCACTTGCATCCTTTTGCTCAACCCGACTGCTTCTTCATTCATATCTAAGGCAGTCACATATGGTGGGGCATGGTGGATTGCTATGGGCTCTTACTGCTCTTTGTCGTTTGAGGCCAGGACTGTAGGGACTAAGTTCACCTCTCTTGCAGCATGATTAATCTGAACATCCCATTTAAGCTGAATAAGTCTGAACATAATGGGTTGGAAATAATTAAATGAGCATTTGGTGATCAAAGCTCAGGAACGTCCACATGTAAAGCCTAGACCAAATGCTTTATGAATTGCAAGTTAGGCATAGTGCCACATCAAGAAAAAAAGGTTTTTATGGCTTTGGTAATTTTCTAATGTTTTTTGGTAATTTTTATCGCTATTCAAAATGAATTGATAGCATATCCAAAATCAATTATATTATAAATTGGCGGATGAGACTATAGGCAATCGGTGGGTAAGACCAAAAATCATTTTATGTCCAAATCAATCACTTTTCTTTAGTATATATAAATTTTGCCAGCACATGTTATATCCTTATCTCTTTTTTTGAAAAAGTCAATGCCCTAAAATTTATTAAAGGAAATTCTCTCAAACTTGCTGATTAAGAGAGTTGCAACTTTGAATTATCCTAGAAGTGTATTTGTCAGCACCCTTTAGCATACTTCTAGTGGGGCGAATTATACTTTAAAGAGAATGTTATCATGATTCAAAGTCTTGATTATACCCACTATGTTATCAACTTGACAGCTCTCCGATCCCTTACTATTGCCAATTGCTACGCCCTGGAATCACTTCTAGAATCGTTTTGGAAACTGACCTCCCTTGAACATCTTACTTTTCAACCATTTTCAAGTCACTTCATGGAAAGATTCCGAAATCTCTCCGACGAAGATTGTCCTAACATTCATCACATCCTCCACCTCATAATTACTTCACTGTAGGTGCCCTACTCTTTTGATTAATAATTGTACTAACATTATGAATTTCATGATGTATGCCTTCTGGCATGATATGTGTGGGGATAGTGAAGAGCTGTATAGGAGTTCACCAATGGCCATGCAGAGAGCTCGTTTGTAGTAGGGTCGCTTACTGATGGAACCTTGATTCCCACAAGGTGGCTTCATTGTGATAACGTAACTAATGGACGAAAAGATGACTGAGCGAAGATCACAAACGTAGGTTTTTTTTTTTGGGGTCTTTTATTGCTATGCCTCATGCATACTGCATCTATCTACTCAACTTCTGCCAATATTTCCTTTACAACCTGTGTTCACTGTTATAGTTGCATTTATAGCTGTAACCCCTATCTGTTATCTCTCTATTCCCCCGTTTTTCGTTAACAAGATGGTGTGAGTGACAAGAGGTTGAGAATTTCTTCTATGGAGGAATATGTACTTCAAGAGTGGTGAGTTCACTGAAGCGATGTTCGGAAGGCATTTGAATGAAATATGGATATTTCAAATTTCTTACTTTCTGCTTTAGTTAACTAGTTACATATATTTTCTTTGGAAATGTATATACTGAATTCAATGCCTTAACCTTTTCTTCATAATTGTTCTCACCAGATTGCTAGAGAAATGGTTATTAATCCTAGGAGTGCAAGGCTAGGGCTTCAAGCACTGTCAATAAGAATTAGACAGATGGACCTTCCATTTCTAGATAGTTCGAATGGAAAATTCGTAAGAAATAAGGTTTATGTTATTCCATCATTATCTTCATTATTTTGCATGTCATTTATGCATCCTTATTTATATACTTTGATATCGAGATTAACCATGTGTGATTCCAACTAAGATAACTCCTGAAGTGTCTAAACTCTTCACCCAAGAATCCTCTCTATATGCCTGAAAATGTTTGTATTTCCGTCAACATGTACTTGTTACAGGCATAGATTGATAGTCAAGATGGGTTATGACATTTCTAGCTTATAATTTCACAACAAAAAATAGTAATTTCATGTAATTATGATTTGACATTTTTGGCTTGGTCTTTTTGGCAAATAGGGGTTGCGTGAAAATTAATGCTTTCTTATTTATCATTACTTATGTTGGACTTGCCTGTTTTGTTGAAGAGAGAATTGTTATCGATTTTTTGTCAACGACCTCAAAGAAGCTTGATGCTGATGAAAGGCTTAAAATTCTGTGCAGATGCTGCACTTCGTTGTGAATCCTAATGTATGCTTTGGATCAGGTTAACTTTGTTGGTTTTGGGACGCAGGAAGCGGAGGATTCTTCCACGGTTTGTGATTTTGGTTATTTTGTAGGCGTCATGGTTTTGGGATTATCAACAATAACAATAAAGAGTAGAAGAAAAAAACAAAAAAAATGACGGAAGTTAAAGAAGAATTGATAACAGATCTATCAAAAGAAAAAAAGAATTGATAACGAAAGGAATGCTTCAAAATTTGTTTTTGGGGAAAGTTTAAGATTAATAGCATATCTTTCAAAGTGAATTTTTCCTTAGTAAAAAGCTTCCTTGAACTCCTATAAATAGAAGTATTATTGGTATTTGCAGACACTAACAAAAAATACAACTAAGTGAAAGAAACACTTGAAAGGAAACCACCAAGAATTGATGAGGACATTCCAACAAAATTAGGTGAGAGTCATGGTTTGTATACCATCCAAGTGGCTTAGGCATTGAATGTGTACCCTCTAAATTGCCTAGAAGTGTTACATTTGTAATGTTATTATAAAATAGTGGAAGTATTTTTGGGCTGATAGTCCCGTAGTTTTTACATTCATTTTGGAGGGCTTTCCATGTACACATTCAAATGTCCCCGTCTACAATATTTCTTTATTTTTTTAACTGCTTATTGTAATTGAACAAAGAGGGAAAAGAATTCATTCTGCATTAGTAATCTACCTTTTCCCAATAGTTGTATCAGAGTACAGATTGATTAACCATATCAAGATAGAGGGTGTTGGCAATTACAATGGTGACATGATCAAACCTACAATAGGTAATTATTCCTATTGGAATGGAATGAAGGAGGACCATTTAATTTATATAGACCTTGTTGAGCCCATTTTGAATAAAAATATGCTAGAAGGTAAAAACAAATATAAGTGGAAGTTGTTAAATCGTAAAGCAGTTGCAATAATTCTTTTGCCCGAGCATCTGTCCAATTTTGACAATGCATACAAAATTTGGACAAAACTTGAGTCCTTGGTCAAAAAAGAAGACACTGCACAACATAGTGCTGCTCATAAGATGGTTGGTGCAGCTCCAGTATAAGGAAAAAATATGATTGACCACTTAGCAAAGATCGAGATGAAACTCTATGAAACTTGCAGGCACTACTGCTTCTCAGTTCATTGCCCGAGAGTTGGGACATGTAGGTAATTACATTGACTGACTTTGGTCCAGCAAGAATTCACTATGGATACTGTGACAGACAACCTCTTAAATGAAGAAGCAAGGAGAAAAGAAAGAGACATTTCAATGCAATATGAAGCCAAATTCGTTGACAACTGTGGTAGAAGTGAGAACCACAATAGAAATAAGGGACGTGATACGCCCGGGTAGATCTAAATCTTGCCCTAAACTAGTTTTTATTACTGTGGCAAGCTAGGTCACAAAAAATTTGATTTTCAATATTACAAGAGAGGCTAGAAGGCTGGAAAAGTTAAGTCAGACCAGATTGAACACAAGAAAAAATATCAAAGCACTAGTGCTATTGTAGCAAACGATGACAATGAGGTGTTCCTTAGCTTATTGAAGAAGAAAATTATCTCAATCCAGCACACGATGATTCTTCATGGATTGTTAACTCAGGTTTTGCCTTTCTTGTCACTCTACATGAACATTCTTTCTCCTCTTACCAACTTGGAGATTTTGGTAATGTCAAGATAGGAAATCAAGTTTCGAGCAAAATTGTTAGTATTGGTGACATCACCTTGATAACCAACACAAGATGTAAGCTCGTGTTAAAAGATGTGAGGCATGTTCCAGACATACGCCTCAATCTTATATCTACAGAAAAAGTTGATTATGCTAGTTTGCTTAATCGCTTTGGCGGTGGAATATGGAAGCTCACTAAAGGAAGTCTAATTGCCAGTGGAAAAAAGGAAGGGTCCTTGTACTTTATGCAAGGAAAGTTGTGCAAATGGGAGCTTAATGTTGCCCACGACAACTAAAATTCGGAGTCATGGCATAGACGACTCGGAGACATGGGTGAAAAGGGATTCCTAACTCTGGCCAGAAAAGAGCTCATTCCCCATATAAAAGTGATAAGTGCTTAAAGATTACTTCATTTTGGGGTCATTTTGCAGTGCTTTATGGGGAATTTATGAGCTTTGCGTTATAATATACATTCATATTCTCGTTTTATACTTGGGTATAGTTCTTTGATGCTTTTTGCAAGTTTTAGGACTTTTTTTTACTCGGCATTGACCCTCAAATGATGCATTATGACTCATTGCAAAACCTCTCCTAACATCGATGCCCGTGGAGAAAGGAGCAATTAAAGAAACAGAAACCAACAGGCACCACGGTCGGACCATGGTGGATGTCGTTGTGACCCTATAACCATTGGCCTTTTTGTTTTCCTTCATTGTGTTGCTGAGGTTGCTCGAGTTTGTGCTTAAAAGAGGAGTTTTCAGCTGATAGAAGAGGCATCCATCCATAGCATCTCACCAACACTCTCTTATCCATCTTTCATTAAGTTGGATTTTTAATATTAATTTTAGGGGAAAAGGGAGAATTTGGCACTTAGAGGCTTGGAAATTGGGACTCCATTGAAGAGCTGCCATTGTTGTTAAGGTTTCTTTCCCTTTCAATTTTTCCTTGAACTCTTGTGTTAATTATAGTTGAATTAGAAATACCAGTGAGTAGTTTAATTTAATCTAGAGATTTGTTAGCCGTTGTATTGTTATTGGACTCTTGATTTCTACAATCTTGAGCTTAATCCATGTTTGAATGATTTATTTCTATCTTGTGATTAAAGTGTTATGAGTAAGTTTTGGCCAAATTTGCTTGCTTCAATTAGATAGTAGAGTGAAGTACTGAAAGGAGAAACTCACTATTGGACCTGTAATATAGAACTTGGTCTTGCAATTCTTGAAAGAGACTTCTATGTTGAGAGGTTATACCAGCAATCAAAAATCTATAGTCTAGACTAAAACAAGGTCATTTGAAAGAATGATAATTGGAATAGTTTGGGCAATTCAATTTATTTTGAAAGAAAAGATTCAATTTGGCTCGATTGTAATCCCTCGAATCATCCAAACTAGAAAAAGTGCTTGTTTAATCCAAAGATCCAACACCTTACTTGGAAAAACAAATCCCTAGATGCTTTAGTTCCATTGAATTTCCGATTAGTTATATTAGCATAGGTAAAACAACTCTCATTGGAAATTTGCTTAACTTAGCATTTGTAATAGGATAAACTCGGTGGGTTAATTTGGTCCCTGAGGACAATCGTTTAATCTAAACTACAACACCCTGTGAACTTGCGGACATGTTAAGTGTTTGGCGCCGTTGCCGGGGATCAAAATTGTTAATTATCATGTTAATCTTTCAAAAGTGACTAAGTGTTTCTTTTTACTTTGCTTTCCCATTTGATTGCATTGGTAGTGTTGGTGTTTGAGCTTGCAGTAGATTTTTCCCTTTTTATGCGAAGTCCATTCCCATACGAACCCAATCTCGAGATGGAAAGGACTTTCAGCTTAAGAAGGAAGAAGCAAAGACTTGAGAAACAAAGACACTAGGCTTGTGAGACCTCACCAAAGATGGCCGGAAGAGAAGATGATCAAAGAAGGACACTCCGACATTTGTTTACTTCGGGCATCCAAGGAATTTCATCTAGCATAGCTAGACCGGCTATGGAGGCTAATAACGTTGAGCTAAGGCCAGCACTAGTCTCCATGGTCAAGCAATCTCAAGTTGGAGGCTTACTAATGAAATACCCTAATCTTCACCTCTCAATCTTTTTGGAGGTGTGCAATACATTAAAGATGAACGGGGTCTCTACCGATGCCATCCACCTTCGCTTATTCCCATTTTCACTTACGGACAAGGCAAGGGTATGGTTCCATTCGTTGCCTCCAAATTCCATCACAACGTGGGAAGAGCTTACTACAGCCTTTCTTGCCAAATATTTTACACCAAGCAAGACAACGAGTTTGAGGAACCAAATCACTACCTTCACTCAAAGGGGGGATAAGTCGCTCTATGAGGCTTGGGAGCGGTTTAAGGATTTATTGCGCCTATACCCCCACTATGGACTCAAAAAGTGGATGCTCATTCAAATCTTCTACAGTGGAGTCACTCAACACGTACGGTCTACCATAGATGCGGCGCTGGGTAGAACTTTGTTGAGCAAGACGAAGGAAGAAGCCTACAATTTGATCGAGGATATGGCACTCGACAATTTCCAATGGTCCAACGAACGAGGCGAACCCAAGTGGGTTGGTGGTAAGTTTGAAGTTGATGCCCTTAATTTACTAAATGCTATAGTAGATGCTATGACTCAACGTTTGGAGTGATTGAATGTAAATGCTGTGAATTCTAGTGCCCCTCCCCCATCATGTGAAATATGTGGCTCCATTGACCATTTGACTGAGAATTGCCAAGTTGGGAGTTCTTTTGCCCAAAACAGGAGCGACCAACTCAATTATGTCAATAACTTCAACCCAAGACTGACCAATGACCCTTATTCCAATAATTATAATCCCGGCTTGAGGAACCATTCAAATTTCTCATATAGGTTTAACCCTCCTAATGAGCCTCAAGTGAATGCTAGGCAACCAACTGGATTTCAAAGACCACCATTTCCCCAACAAACCCCTCAAAAGTCTAACTTAGAGGTCATGATACAGAGTATGCTTTTGGCGCAGCAAAAGCAAGATGAGTATATAAAGTAATTAGTCTCTAAGGTGATGTGCTTACTATTTATAACAAGAAGTTGGAGGCCCAAATTGTCTAACAAGCTAGCTCTCTATCTACACCCCCCAGTAGACTCCCAGGTAAGCCCGAGTTAAACCCTAGGGAGCAATGCAATGTCATGATCTTAAGAGGGGGTAAACAACTTAAGGGACCTAAGGGGGTAAGCAATGATGAGTCTTTGCATGATGCGCACGATGGTTATGTTGAAAATGTTGAGAAAGAATTATTTGTTCCCTCCAAAGATGTGATTGATGATGATGTGTCTAATTCTCATGAGGTTTCTAAAGACCTAAATACATTTCCCCAAAACCTTACACTCCACCTTTACCATTTCCTCAAACAATGGCTAAGGCTAAACTTGATTTGCAATTTGGGAAGTTTTTAGAGGTCCTTAAGAAACTCTACATTAACATGCCATTTATTGATGCCTTGTCTCAAATGCATTCTTATGCTAAATTTTTGAAAGAAATTGTCCATTAAAAAAAAGCTAGAAGAGCATGAGACTGTTACCTTGACTGAAGAGCGTAGGGATCCTAGCAGTTTTTCAATTCTCTGTCTGATAGGGAATGTGTCTATTGAACGTGCTTTGTGTGATTTGGGGTCAAGTGCGAGTTTGATGCCCCTTTCTTTGTGTGAAGAGCTGGACTTAGGTGAGATGAGAGCTACCATCATCTCACTACAATTAGCGGATTGTTATGTCAAATACCCAATGGGGGTTTTGGAGGATGTTCTGATAAAAGTAGGAGAATTGTATGCGTCGGTCGACTTCGTAATTCTTGAAACGGAAGAGGATATGCACACCCCCAACATTCTTGGGAGGCTGTTCTTGGCCACCGCAGGGTGCCGTATAGATGTCAAAAATGGCAAGTTGTCCTTTGATGTCGAAGATGGTCATGTGGAGTTCAACTTGTTTAAGGCTTCTAAATTTCCTTCCATTTCTGATGAGTGTCAAATGATTAATGTGGCTAATATTTTGGTATGGGAAATCGTGTCTAACATTGATTCTAATGACCCTCTTGAGCATTGTATGTTGAATGATAGTATTACTAAGGATGAAAATCCCGAAGTAGCAATGTGTGCTCAATTTTTGGAAGCCTCTCCACAAATTCCTCCTACACTAGCTAAAGTGGAAAACTTGGTGAACCATGAAAAGCCCTCGTCTAATAAGGAGCATGCTCCCGATGTAGAATTGAAACATTTCTCTTCCTCTTTGAGATATGAGTTTCTTGGGCCTTATTCTATTTATCCTATGATTATTAATGTAAGTCTAAGTGCGTCTCAAATTGACTCTTTGATTAGAGTACTTAGAATGCATCATAAGACCATAGGATATACTCTTGATGATCTAAAAGGAATTCACCCTTTTGTGTGCATGCATCGTATTTTGATGGAAGATGACCATAAGCCCTCAATTCAGCACCAAAGAAGGTTGAACCCTAATATGCAAGAGGTATTCAAGAAAGAGATTTTGAAACTATGTAAGGCCGACATTATCTACCCTATCTCTGATAGTAAATGGGTAAACCCGATCCGTGTGGTACCTAAGAAAGGGGGATGACGGTCATCAAGAATCAGAATTATGAGCTAATTCCTACTAGAGCTATCATGGGTTGGCAAATGTGCATTGACTATAGGAAATTGAATAAGGCTGCACATAGGGACCATTTTCCCCTTCCCTTCATTGACTAAATGCTTGAAAGGTTGGTCACAAATTCATATTTTTGCTACTTAGATGGGTATTTGAGTTTCTTCCAAATCCCTATTCATCCTAGTGATCAAGAAAAGACCACATTTACTTGTCCCTACGGAACATTTGCTTATAAGAGAATGTCATTTGGGCTATGCAATGCCCCGTTACTTTTCAACATTGTATGATGGCTATTTTCTCTATTTTTATTGAGGACATAATGAAGGTCTTTATGGATGATTTTTCTGTATATGGTACAACATTTGACCATTGCTTAAATAATTTGTCCAAAGTTTTGCAAAAATGTGAAGATATGTATTTGGTCTTAAACTGGGAAAAGTGTCATTTTATAGTGCAAGAGGGGGGTTGTCCTAGGACATATTGTTTCTCATAAAGGCATTGAGGTTAACAAAGCAAATGTGGAAGTGATTGAAAAATTACCCCCACCAACTTCTATAAAGGGTGTGAGGAGTTTCTTGGACATGTTGGTTTTTACTGGTGGTTCATAAAAGATTTCTCAAAAATTGTAAAACCTCTTACCCATTTGCTTGTCAAGAATGTGCCCTTTGATTTTAATAAAGAATGCTAAAGTGCTTTTCTCAGGTTAAAAGAGGCATTGATTACGGCTCCTGTGATGCAAGCCCCGGATTGGGGGCTCCCTTTTGAAGTGATGTACAATGCGAGCAATTTTTCATTGTGGGTTGAGTATGGACAACAAGCCTTATGCTATTCACTATGTGAGCCGAACTCTTGATGAGGTGATAAGTGCTCAATATCTATATCATTTTAGGGCTATTTTGTATCATTTTTAGGAGAATATTACGCTTATTATTGTTATTTATTCTCCTATTCTCGATTTATACTTGGCTATAGTTGTTTAATATGTTTTGTAGGATTTTTAGTCTTTTTAGCCAACATTTGCCCTTCAATAGCTGTATTTGGACCTCCCCTATGATCATCCATGTTATGCCATGACCGTATAGCAAAGAATGAGCAAAAACCCGGTTCCAGCACAGACCACGGTCGGACAGTGGTGAGCCTGTAACTGTTGTCTCTTTGTTTTTCCCCGGCCATGTGGCTGAGATTGACCGAGCTTTTCTATATAAGGCGATGTTCTGCAGCGGTAGAAAATCCAAGATCATTCCAAGCAAAGCAAAGTGTAGAGTAGCATAGATTAGTGCTTTAGTTTCTCAAATTTTGTAGTTTTTAGTTTGGTTTTTGTATTGGTGTAAGTCTTGAGTGTGAGAGTTTGTTCTTGAGGCGGTTCCGAAGCTCTTGGTTGAAGGTCATCTCAGTCAATCCCCTTTTCGCTCAGATTTCATCAATCATTGGTTACTTTGTTAATCTTTTATCATGTCTGAGTAGTTTTCTTTAAACTAGGGATTTAGTAGTTTGTGGAATTGTTATTGGATCATGTTTTAATCTATACAATTGTGCTTATCTTTATGATTGGTTTGATTTCGTTTTGTTAAGTGTTTGGATTGTTGTGAGTTGATTTTTGGCCGAAATTTGCTTGCATGCTTGAAGCAAACGAATGAAAAACTGAAAGGTGACATTTGGTTGTTGGACTGCTTGATAAGATCTAATGTAACTTCGTCTCGAAAGAGAGATTTATATGTTAGGAGGGCTAGTAAGTAATCGAAGACTTTGAACTTGAATTAAGGCAAATTAGTTTGAAGAACGACTTTTGCTTAGTTTAGGCAAATTTAGTTGATTTCGAAAGAATAGACTGAATTTTTTTGAAGAGATTACAATTACTCGAATTTGACCAATTATAAGAAAGCACATGTTCATTATTTTTGATCCAATTGCCTTTCACAACTACAAGAATTCCTAGTCATTTTTCCCTTATTGATTTAGAAAAGTTTATTTTGCTATTAAATTGAATCCATTTGAACCAGAATTTTACTTAGCACATTTTGATAGGCAAGACTCAGTAAGTTACAATTAGTCCCTAAGAAACGATATCTTTTATCTATACTATGACCACCATGCCCTTGCGGTTGTACACACATCAAGTTTTTGATGCCGTTGCCGGGGACTAAAATTGTTAACTATTGAGTTAGTCTTGCGAAAGTGACTAAGTATTTTATTTGTTTTTACTGTTAGTTTTGTTTTTGTTTCTTTGCCTATTTAATCTGCGCTAGTAGTGTTGGTGAAAGTGCTTGCAGGAATTTTTCTCAGTTTATGCGAAGTCTGATCTTGTACGAACCCGACCTAGAGATTGAAAGAACTTTTTGTCTAAGGAGGAAAAAGAAAAGGATTGAAGAGCAAAGGCGCGAGGCAGGAAGGAATTCAAGCATGGCAAAAGGTGACCAATGAAGGACTCTTCGTGATTTTGTTACCTCAAGAGTCCAGGGGATCGCCTCAAACATCGCTCACCCTGCAGTAGATGCCAACAACTTCGAGCTCAAACCGGCACTTATTTACATGGTGCAACAATCTTAATTCGGCGGAACTCCCTTAGAAGACCCAAATCTGCACCTCTCGATCTTTTTAGAGGTGTGTGATACGCTGAAATTAAATGGAGTCTCTAGTGATGCGTTTCGGCTGTGCTTATTCCTTTCTCATTAAGGGATAAAGCGATGGCTTGGTTGCACTCTTTGCTGTCTGGATGCATAACTACCTGGGATGAGTTGACATGAGCATTCTTCGCCAAGTTCTTCCCTCCAACCAAATCAGCGAGCCTAAGGAATCAGAGCACCAACTTTCTGCAAAGAGATGACGAGACGCTCTATGAAGCCTGTGAGCGTTTTAAAGATCTACTACGTTTGTGTCCCCATCATGGTCTTCAGCATTGGATGATAATCCAAGCCTTCTATAACGGTGTGACCCAACCTGTGAGGTCCATTATTGATGCAGCGGCATGAGGAACTCTGCTAAGCAAGACTAAGCATGAAGCCTATAATCTGATCGAGGAGATGGCACTTAACAACTTCCAATGGTCCACTGAACGAACTCAACCCAAGCAGGTTGGAGGTAATCTTGAAGTTGATGCAATTACTTTAGTTTCTGCTAAAGTAGATGCCATGACTAAAAGACTAGACGAAATGAATGTTAATGCTGTGAACTCAAGTGCCCATACCCCCTGTGAAATTTGGTGTTCAAATGAGCATATATATCTGAATTGTCAAGTTATGAGTCCTTTTTTCCAAGAACCCGATGAAGTTAACTATGTTCAAAATTTCAACCCGAGACCGACCAATGACCCTTTCTTTAACCTGTAGTCCGGTTTGGAAGAATCATTTGAATCTTTCTTATAGGTCAAATCCAAACACTGTGGACATGCCCCCTATGAATGCTAGAGTACCTCCTGGTTTTCAAAGACCCCCATTCCCATCTCAGATGCCTAAAAAGTCTAATTTGGAAGTAATAATGGAAATATGCTTATGGCACAACAAAAACAGGATGAGTATATTAAGCAATTAGCCTCAAAGGCTGATGTGCTTACAACTCATAATAAGATGGTAGAAGCCCAAATTGCCTAAAAAGCCACTTTTCATCTACACCCCCATATAGACTACCTAACAAACCTGAGCTTAACCCAAGGGAGTAATGCAATGCAATGCTTCTACGAGGAGGAAAACAACTAGAAGGACCTAAGGAAATTAACAACGATGAATCTCCGCATGATAGAAATGAGCATGTCGAGAATGTTGAGAAAGAAATATCTTCACCTTCTAAGGAACCAATTGATGATGTCGCGCATAAGACTAATGAGGTTCCTAAGGATCCTAAGATCACCTCTCCAAATCCCTATACACCTCCTTTACCATTTCCTCAAAGGACGGCTAAGGCAAAACTTGATATGCAATTTGGAAAGTTTTTAGACATCCTTAAGAAACTATACACAAACATACCGTTTACTGAAGCTTTGACCCAAATGCCTTCATATGCTGAATTTTTGAAAGAAATTCTATCTAACAAAAGAAAGCTAGAACAACATGAGACTGTAGCTTTGACTGAAGAGTGCAGCGTAGGAATTCAAAATAAGCTTCCAGCTGAGTTAGAGGTCCCCAGCAGTTTTTTAATTCCCTGCCTGATAGGGAATGTGCCTATAAACCGTGCTTTGTGTCAATTAGGGTCAAGCGTAAGCTTGATGCCCCTTTCTCTGTGTGAAAAATTGGAATTAAGAGGGTTAAGACCAACTACTATCTCTTTGCAATTAGCAGACCGTTGATGTCCCAATAAAAGTAGGGGATTTATACGTACCAGCAGACTTTGTGATTCTGAAAATGGAATAGGATACACGGACCTCAATCATTCTTAGGAGGTCATTCTTGGCCACCGCAAGGTGCCGCATCAATGTCAAAAACGGTACACTAACTTTTGAGGTAGGTGATGTTCATGTGGAATTTAATTTACTAAGAGATGCTAAGTTTCCTTCTATTTTTGATGAATTTAATAAGATTGATGTGGTTGACGGTTTAATACGGGAAACCGCATCTAACATTAATTCTAATGATCCACTTGAGCACTTGATGTTGGATAATAGCACTAATGAGGATGAAAACTCCGAAGTAGCCGAGTGTGCTCAATTACTAGAAGCCTCTCCACCAATTCTGCATTCCCTTACTAAGGCGAAATTATTACAAGACGAAAGCAAGCCCTTGTTTGATAAGGAGAAAGCTCCCGAGGTAGAGTTAAAGCCTCTCCCTTCATCACTGAGGTACGAATTTCTTAGACCAAAATCTACATATCTTGTGATTGTGAATGCAAATTTAAACGCTACCCAAGTTGACTATTTGCTTAGAGTGCTTAGGAAGCATTGTAAAGCCACAGGATACACCCTGGATGACTTAAAAGGGATTTATCCTTCCTTGTGTATGCATCGAATCTTAATGGAGGATGACCATAAACCGTCAATTGAACACCAAAGAAGACCAAACCCTACCATACAAGAGGTGGTTAAAAAGGAAATATTGAAGTTGCTTAAAGCCAACATTATCTACCCAATCTCAGATAGTGCGCGGGTAAGCCCGGTCCATGTTGCACCTAAGAAAGAAGGGATGACTCTAATGTCAAAAATGAGAATAATGAGCTAATCCCTACTAGGACTGTTACAGGATGGCGTATGTGTATCGATTATCAAAAATTGAATAAAGCCACCTGTAAAGACCATTTTTCCCTCCCCTTCATTGACCAAATGCTTGAATGATTGGCTAAGAACTCATATTTTTGCTACTTAGATGGATATTCGGGATTCTTTCAAATCCCTATCCACCCAAATGACCAAGAAAAGACTACTTTTACATGTCCATATGGCACATATGCTTACAGACGAATGTCATTTGGGTTATGTAATGCCCCTAACATATTTCAACATTGCACGATGGCTATTTTTTCAAATTTTATTGAGGACATAATGGAAGTCTTTATGGATGATTTTTCTATGTATAGTACAACGTACGACCATTGCTTGGATAACTTATCTAAGGTTTTGCAAAGCTGTGAATATGTGAATTTGGTCTTGAATTGGCGAAAATGTCATTTTATGGTGCAAGAGGGAGTTGTCCTTGGTCATGTTGTTTCTAACAAATGCATAGAAGTTGACAAAGAAAAGGTAGACGTGATTGAAAAATTACCGCCACTAACCTCTGTAAAAGGAGTGAGAAGTTTTCTCGGACATGTCGGTTTTTACCGACGGTTCATAAAAGATTTTTCAAAGATTGCAAAATCTCTCACCCAATTGCTTGTCAAGGATGTGTCTTTTGAGTTTAACGAAGAATGCTTGAGTGCTTTTCATATATTAAAAGAGGCATTAATCACCGCCCCAGTAATGCAAGCTCCAGATTGGGAGCTACCTTTTGAAGTAATGTACGATGCAAGTGACTATGCAGTGGGCGCTGTTCTAGGTCAGCGAAAGGATAATAAACCATATGCCATATACTATGCATGCGGCACTCTTGACGAGGCTCAAATGAATTACGCCATGACCGAAAAAGAGTTCTTGGCAGTTGTGTTTGCGTTGGAAAATTTTCGATCCTTTTGATAAATTCCAAGGTCATCGTTTTCACAAATTACGTTGCTTTGAAACATTTAATGAAAAAGTTCGATTCCAAACCTCGACTCATCCAATTGGTCCTCCTTCTTCAAGAGTTCGATTTAGAAATCAAAGACAAGGCAAGGTTGGCAAATTTAATTACCGATCATCTATCTCATTTAGGCCCAAAGGCCACTCCTAGTGAATAGCTTCCCATTGATGATTCTTTCCCTCATGAGCAATTATTATATATATCCCAACAAGCTGCTCCATGGTATGCTGATTTAGTGAACTTCAAGGTGTGCGGCATTTTACCTCCAGGATTGTCCTACCAACAAAGAAAGAAGTTCTTTATCGATGCAAAATACTATGTGTGGGAAGAACCTTTCCTTTATAAGCTGTGCAGAGATAGGATTTATAGAAAATGCTTGCTGAAGATGAGGTCTGTAGTGTCTTACACCACTGTCATGCTTCAACCTATGGTGGCCACTTTGGACTAGATAAAACCATTGCAAAAGTACTTCAAGCAGCTTTCAATTGGCCCACGTTCTTTAAGGACACAAGGAAATTTGTCATGACTTGTGATAGATGTCAGCGAGCAGGGAACATTTCCAAGAGGCATGAAATGCCTCAAAGTGGCGTACTCGAAGTAGGGTTGTTTGATGTATGGGGGATCGACTTCATGGGTCCTTTTCCTCCTTCCCATAACAACCTTTACATTCTTGTAGCGGTTGACTATGTTTCTAAGTGGGTGGACGCCATTGCATCTACGATAAATGATTCCAAAGTTGTCTTTAAATTTCTGAAGAAGAATATTTTCACACAATTTGGCACACCGAGAGCTCTTCTAAGTGACAACGGCGCACATTTTTGCAACAAGCCTCTTAAGTCACTTCTAAAAAAATATGGGATATTTCACAAGGTCGCTACACCTTATCATCCCCAAACAAGTGGGCAGGTGGAACTCTCGAATAGAGAATTGAAAAGCATATTGGAGAAAACGATGGATCGGTCCTGCAAAGATTGGTCCTTAAAGCTTGATGATGCTCTTTAGGCATACCGAACCACTTACAAGACCCCTCTAGCCACCACTCCATACCGGTTAGTGTTTGAAAAATCTTGTCACTTGCTAGTGGAAATGGAACAAAAGGCCTATTGGGCTATAAGGACACTCAATTTTGATCTTAAAGCGGTCGGAGAATGAAGATTCCTGCAACTAAACGAGCTCGGTGAACTAAGGTTTGAGGCTTATGAAAATTCACGTATTTACAAAGAGAAAACTAAGAAATGGCACGACAAACATATTGTGACGAAGCATTTTGAAAAAGGTGATATGGTCCTCCTCTTTAACTCAAGGTTGAGATTGTTTCCAGGTAAACTGAAATCCCGATGGTCGGGACCATTTACCATCACCAAAGTTCAACCCAGTGGAGCAGTGGAGATATGGAGTGAGTCTGTCAAAGCTTTCACAGTCAATGGACAGTGATTGAAGCAATATCTGGTGGGACAACCAATTGAAAACGCCAATTTTCATATGCTAACTGACCCGGTTCAACCATAGAAGAAGGGTCACGCGTAGCAAACTTTTCGGGTAACTTTTGACCCCATCCTCCTTCACCTCCTTCTCTCTGATCTTGTTTTCTGCTACTCCGCTTGCCTTTTTTATTATGTGCCCACATTGAAGGCAATCTATGATTCAAGCATGGGTGAGTTAGTCATTTCAATTGGCGTCTGATGCCTGTTTCTGCTTGGTGTGTTTTTGCTTTGTATATTTTTAGTGGTAGTTTTTGTAGTTATTGTTTTAGTTTTGTTTAGTAGTGCATTTAGTTTTCTTCTGGGTTGCATTTTAGTTTCTTTATTTTGTTAGTTTCTTTTGCATTTTAGTTTGCATTATTTGTAGGAGCATGCATGCATAGCAAAAAAAAAACAAACAAACAAAAAACAACCAAAAAAAAACACAACAAAACAAAACAAAACAAAACAAAAGGAAAAAAAATCCTCTGATGATGATCTCCATAGGTTTGGTAGCTTTCTTTGGTTTAGTTTGATCCTTTGATTCGCCTAAATTGTGCATAAAATGTTTGGGAATGAGTTTTCGAAATGAATTCCATGTTTTGACCACATGTTGGATGCGAATTGATTTTCCCCATGAGTCTTTACAAGATTTTGGCATGTGCTTACTAGTAAGCTAGTTTTAACCTTAGTAGATGTCCCGTGAGACTTTGATCCTTCAGAGACTGTTTATCATTATTAGTGTCATATTTATTTCATATGTGACTCTTCCTTGACGTCATTTCTCTAGAACTTGATTTGATTCTCATTCAAGTTCGCATATGCATTTAGGCAACATTATTGAGGCATTTTTCTTTCTTTGATTTGTTTAACAACACGGCCAAATAGCCACCCTGGTTGACTACTGTATCCCGTGTTAGCCCCTTTGAGCCTATATCTGTTTTTCTTGATTTGAACCTCCTATTATAACTCATGGCCAAATACTTGTCCTACCTTTAAGTCAAGGCTAGAGGAGTGTTCTATTCTTTTGCGTAAAGTTTGATAGGCCGTTAGTAAGATGGAATGATATCTTGTGGTGAATTTTGGTTGTTTGGTGCAGGGTTGTGAGATATTGATTAATTCCTTGTTTTATTATACAAAATTTAGAGAAGAGTTGGAATTTAAAGTTCGCTATGGATTTCCCCCTTGGCTATCCCTTCTTAATGGAAAAAAATAATGAGTGCTTACGAAAAAAAAAAGAAAAAAAAGCACCCAGAAAAATTTCGAACAAAAAAACAAAAGAAAAAAAAAACAAAAGAATAAGGGGAAAAAAACGAAAGAAAGTCTTAACCTTGTTGGGAATGTAACTTATTTGAGATTTTCGACTCTTTCTCTCTTCATTTGAGGATTTATTCTGAATTGATAAGGTTTAAGAAGGATGTTGTTTGATGCATTGGAATTGTTTAGCTCTTAGTCTTTGGCTTTTAGCTTCTCATGTCCAAAAACATTTGTTCTCCTCCTACCTTTACCCGTAGCCTCATTACAACCCTATTAAAGTCCTTATGATTGTCTAATGTGTTTGCATTTTTGGTGATGGTGAATTTTGAGAATCTTGTCAAGCTTATGGTCGATTTGCGCCTAAGGATGAGATTTGAGAGAACCTTCATATATACGTTTCAAACACATGAGTGCTGAGTGCCACATAACTATAGTGAGATTTTACCGGCCTTACTAGTTTTGCTTGTTTTATATGTTGAATGACTCTATTTGACAATTTAGGGGAGATTGCTTTCAAGATTCAACATTATGTTCTATTAAAAGTTTTTAAAAATTTCATTCCCTATTCTGTTTATTAATAATTTTTGTACCTTTTTGGGCTATCTTTAGATCAGCTTTGCCATTTGAATGTTACTTATATCTATCCTAAGGAGGTTGTGTATATTTTTAATCCTTGCATTGCTTAAAGACAAGCAACAGTTTAAGCATAGGGGAGTTTGATAAGTTCTCAATATGTATATTTTTTAGGGCTATTTTGTGTCATTTTTAGGAGAATATTGCGCTTATTGTTGTTATTTACTCTCTTATTCTCGATTTATGATTGCGTATAGTTGTTTGATATGTTTTGTAGGATTTTTAGCCTTTTTACCCAACATTTTCCCTTCAATGGTTGTATTTTGACATCCCCCCACGGTCATCCATGTTATGCCACGACCATAGAGCAAAGAATGAGCAAAAACCCGGTTCCAGCACAGACCACGGTCGGACCGTGGTACACCCCACGGACTGTGGTGAGCCTGTAACTGTTGCCTCTTCGTTTTCCCTCGGCTGTGTGACTGGAATTGACCGAGCTTTTCTATATCAGGCGACGTTCTGCAGCAGTAGAAAATCCAAGATCATTCCAAGCAAAGCCAAGTGTAAAGTAGCATAGATTAGTGCTGTAGTTTCTCAAATTTTGTAGTTTTTAGTTTGGTTTTTGTATTGGTGTGAGTCTTCAGTGTGAGAGTTTGTTATTGAGGCGATTCTGAAGCCCTTGGATGAAGGCTATCTCAGCCAATCCACTTTTCCCTCAAATTTCATCAATCATTGGTTAGTTTGTTAATCTTTTATCATGTCTGAGTAGTTTTCTTTAGTCTAGGGATTTAGTAGTTTGTGGAATTGTTATTGGATCATGTTTAAATCTATACAATTGTGCTTATCTTTATGATTGGTTTGATTTCGTTTTGTGAAGTGTTTGGATTGTTGTGAGTTGATTTTTGGGCGAAATTTTCATGCACGCTTGAAGCAAACGAATGAAAAACTAAAAGGTAACATTTAGTTGTTGCACTGCTTGATAAGATCTAACGTAACTTCGTCTCGAAAGAGAGATTTATATGTTAGGAGGGTTAGTAAGTAATTGAAGACTTTGAACTTGAATTAAGGCAAATTAGTTTGAAAGAATGATTTTTGCTTAGTTTAGGCAAATTTAGTTGATTTCGAAAGAATAGACTGAGTTTTTTTTAAGAGATTACAATTTCTCGAATTTGACCAATTAGAAGAAAGCACATGTTCATTATTTTTGATCCAATTTTCTTTCACAACTATGAGAATTCCTAGACGTTTTTCCCTTATTGATTTAGAAAAGTTTATTTTGCTATTAAATTGAATCCACTTGAACCAAAATTTTACTTAGCACATTCTGATAGGCAAGACTCATTAAGTTACAATTAGTCCCTGAGGAACGATATCTTTTATCTGTACTAAGTCCACTGTGCACTTGCAGTAGTCCACACATCATGAGGCTCAAGTGAATTATGCCACAACGGAGAAAGAGTTCTTAGCGGTTGTTTTTACCTTGGAAAAGTTCCGGTCTTACTTGATCAATTCCAAGGTCATCATTTTCACTGACTTTGCCGATTTGAAGCACCTAATAAAGAAGTCTAATTCCAAGCCTTGCCTCATCCAATGGGTTCTTCTCCTCCAAGAGTTCAATTTGGAGATTAAAGACAAGTTCAGGTTGGAAAATGTGGTTATCGATCACTTATCACACCTAGGCGATGTGGCCACTCCAAGTGAAGAGCTCCCAATTGATGACTCCTTCCAGGATGATCAATTAGTTGCCATTTCCCACCAAACCCCATGGTATATTGACTTGGTAAACTTCAAAGTGTGTGGGGTAATGCCTCCTAGTTTCTCTTATCAACAAAGGAAGAAACTCCTTTCTGATGCAAAATATTATGTGTCCTCTTCTTTACAAGTTGTGCGAAGATGGGGTATATAGAATGTGTTTGCCAGAGGATGAAGTTCATAGTGTCCAACACCATTGCCATGATTAACTTATGGTGGACACTTTGGCTTGGACAAGACTGTTGCAAAGGTCATCCAAGTGCGTTTCTATTGGCCTACTCTCTTCAAAGTTGCAAGAAAATTTGTCATGAATTGTGACCGATGACAGAATAGGGAACATTTCTAAGAGACAAGAGATGTCTCACAGTGGCATTCTTAAGGTGAAGTTGTTTGATGTATGGGGGATTGACTTCATGGGTCATTTTCCTCCTTCCCATAACAATATCTACATCCTTGTTGCACTTGACTAAGTCTCTAAGTGGGGGGAAGCCATTGCCACTCCAACCAACAATTCCAAGGTTGTTATCAAGTTCCTTAAGAAAAATATTTTCACAAGATTTGGCACACCGAGAGCTCTTTTAAGTGACAATGGGACTCACTTTTGCAACAAGCCACTTGAGTCACTTTTGAAGAAATATGGGGTATTTCATAAAGTTGTTACACCTTATCATCACCAAACAAGTGGTCAAGTCGAGCTTTCTAATCGGGAATCGCAGAGCATTTTGGAGAAGACTGTGGATCGATCCCTAAAGAATTGATCTTTAAAATTTGATTATGCTTTTTGGGCCTATCGAACCGCTTATAAAACTCATTTAGGCACTGCTCCAAACCATTTAGTATTCGGGGAGTCTTGTCATTTTCCGATTGAGTTGGAGCACAATGCCTATTGGGCAATTAAGTTACTCAATTTTGATCTTAAGGCGGTTAGTGAGAAGCGATTTTGGCAATTGTGTGAGTTTGATGAACTAAGGCTTGAGGCTTATGAGAGTTCCCGCATTTATAAGGCGAGGACCAAGCACTGGCATGATAAGCATATTCTAAAGAAGATATTTGACGAAGGTGACATGGTCCTTTTGTTCAATTCAAAGATGAGATTATTTCCGGGCAAGCTGAGATCCCGATGGTCAGGACCATTTTAAGTCATCTAGGTTCATCCTCATAGTACGGTAGAAGTGTGGAGTGAGTCCACCGATGCATTTAAGGTCAATGGATAGTAGCTCAAACCCTGTTTTGTGGGCGAGCCTGTCGAAAAGGTCGTAGTCCATACACTTACCAATCCCGAGGGCACATACAAGTGATGGTGAAGCCCTTAACCTGAAACGAGCGCTTCTTGGGAGGCAACCCAAGTCATTTTATTGCTTTCCTTTTTATTTTTAGGTAGCTTTTACTTTGAATTAAAACAAAAAAAAAGGGCAAAAGAGTGTTTAGCAATTCCAGCCAGAAAACGTCACGAACCACCAATGGTGTATACCACGGTCCGTGGTCAATAATTAACCAAAATTTCACATTCTTGGTCTACCATAGATAGCCTGTGGTGAAAACCACAGACCGTAGCAAACCTACCCAGGAAAACAAAAAACCTTGCTGACCGTGGTGGACACCACGGCCCGTGATGATCTGCATAGGTCAAGTCAAGGGTTTTTTACCACGAGCATTCCTTCTCCAACCCTCACTTTCTTCTTCTTCCGTAACTCTCTCTCTAAACCCTCCAATGTTAAACCTTCAAATCCTCCCTATTTTCACTTCGTTTTCACTCTAAATCTTCTCTTTTCTCTAGATTTCTCACTTTTTCACACCAATTTCATCTTTTTCTACCTTTCACCCTACCTTTATAACCATCTTCCTCCACCTCAAATCCCTCTTCTTTTTCCCTCAAAGTCTTCATTTTTCCACTTCATAACTCCAAATCTCTACCTTTTTACCCATTTTCTACCTTTCTTATACCTCACTATCTCTCTTCCTTTCTCATACCTCATTCTTGAGATTTTTCTTCTAATTTCCCACCCTTCTACATCCATGGCACCCAAAAAGCGATTAAGGAGCACTAAGGAAGCGGGGACATCTAGCCAACAACCACGAGCCACAAGAACTTCCCGAACATCCACTGCCGCATGGACCCGAGGTAATGTTCCTCACCCACTTGGTTTAATCATCCTGATCATATTGTGTGTTATGATAGTTTGAGTAGTAGAATTGTGGTTGCTACTAGATATTATGATGAGGAATTGTTAGCCGATTTGGAATTGTTGGATGATATAAGATGGTTATTCGCAAAAGGCAGTATGGGTCAATTTATTAAAACGAAAGATCACACTTACCGTGACCAGATCCTTGAATTTGTAAGCAACTTACATGTTGAGATCACTGAAGGGCATCGGTGTCAGGTAGGGTACATATCGTTTTAATCGCAAGGACAGTTTTATGAGTTGAACCTTCGTGCCTTTAATGAAATATTTGGCTTCCAGCTAGCTTAGACTTGTCCAACCATCAAGTTCCCCATGAATTCAACTCGAATGCATTTTGGGACGAGCTTTCGCGGGATTATAGGTACAACACTAGTTCTTGCAAATGCACCCATATTAGGAACCCTTGCATTCGGGTGGCTCAGCATATTCTCACTTATGGTCTCTTTTCTCAGGACGATAGTGTGAATGTCCCTAGATTATCTCAGTTATACCTCTTGTTTTGTTTGCTTAATAGTGACTCAATTGACCCAGGGGCCTTCTTCGCTCGCCCATTGTATAGTGCAACTGTTAGCACTAAGGGCAGGATAGTCATTAGGGGTATAATCACATCCATTGCGAGATCTTTCGCAATTGAGCCTAACTCTGAGGATAGAGTTTCTGGGTCTGAGTGGCTTGATAAAGCTGTTTTTATGCTAATGAACTTTTGGACAGTAGAGGCTGGACGTTTGTGTTGTATTTACCCTGGGGATTGGATTATTCGCTTCCCAATGTTGAGCGAACCACCTTACTTCATTGGGCTAATCTTCATTAGGTACTTGGTGATGCAGAGGTTGTCCACCCTGCACCTTCTCCACCTAGTTCTTCTTCCTAGCCTTCCTCCACTGAGATTGATGAGGTCAACACCACACTTAGGTCCATTCAGAAGGAGCAAGTGTCCCTTCGAGCCTATGTTACTTCTAAGACGATGCACTTGGTGACCCTATCTAAGAGGGGCACGACGAGCTCCGTGGGATGCTTGCCACCCAGACCTAATATTTTCAGAACTATAAGGCTTGTCTTGAGATCTGGAGAGATTGGCATATCTCATATGGTCAACCACTGCACCCTTCTCTGCCACCTCCCTTTTGGCTCCTTCTTGTTACTCGCCCTTCCCTTTTCTACATTTGTGATCGCATTGCGAACAATGCTTTGTCCAAGCATGAAGGAGTTGGTTGATGGTGTCTAATGCCTAACTATTTGGGGTGTACATGTTTATATATTGTTCATCATTGCATTTAGAGTTGCATTTTAGGATTAATCTCATGTAGCTAGAGCAAGTTAGTGGTTCATTTAAGTTTCTTTTCATCTAGGACTAGTTTGTGTATATAGATATACATACACACACACACACACACACACACACACACACACACACACACACACACA
>JACYFF010031958.1:23308631-23328433 GCA_017589665.1 Selenicereus undatus | reverse complement strand
TAACGTATGAATTAAAAGAGGAATCTAAAATAAATCGATTTTTCTAATTAAATGATTTTTATCTTTTAAATACAAGTTAAGAGTAAAGAACTAAGGATGACTACATTGAAAATATACATTGATTTAAAATTAACCTAACTTGGTTTATACCCGATTTGATTTACACCTGATCCGATATTGATCCAAACATTGAACTGAGTCCCGCCCTACCCGAATTACACTTGGCCCATACCCGAGCCGAACTGAGCTACTATAGACAATCCGAAACAGACTCGACCTGAACTCCACCCGTACTGAGCCAAACATGGTGCCCGTAAGTGACTCGAACCCGAACTTCACCCGAACCGGACCGAACATAGTTGACCTGAAAGCGACCCAAACTCGAACTTCACCTGAACCGAACCCGAACCTGACCTGAACATAGTTAACTCGAAAGTGACACGAACTGAACTAAGACTCGACTTGTATCCGACCAAAATGACCCATTCACCAGGTCTATTTTCCTCACGAAGGTTGATTGCATGATCAACTGTTAGACTGATTTCCCACCCCACTTCGCAAATGTCAAATGCGTCTTGATTTTTGTTGTATACTCTTTTTTTGTTTTGTGGAAGGGGTGTCGGGTGACCCCCTTGCACCCATGCGGATCAACCCCTGGATTTGACGTACAAATGACAAAAACATTGGCCGACTAGAGTTTGTAGCAATATTTTGTTGGATGAAGCTAGGTTTTTGTTCAAGAACCAACATAATCAAAAGTTTAAACTTATGGTTGAAGGCTCAGGAATAGGTTTATACTCTAACACGCTACCTCACAAGAAATTGCCGCTGCAAAGGCTCCCCCTACGTTACACAATAAATCAATATGGGTATTGTTGAAATTCGAACTGGAGACCTCTCAGTTACAAAAATTCTGATGTCATGTTCAAGAACCACTTCAACCAGAAGATTAAGCTAATCATTGAAGACTCAGGAATACATTTATACTCTAAATACTCTAATAGTGTCGGAGTCTGAGGGTTGATTTTAACTGTGATCATAACAATTCTTACACAGTCTTGCTATGATACCTACGCTTTAAACGTCACTTTTTTTTACCAATAAAATCATCCGGACCGTGCAACATCTTCGAAGATAAACATGAAATAAGTTTTGCAAAAAAAATTATAATGCTAGCGTAAATTTAAGAGAAGCTGTAATATCAGCAAAATTTTTATCACTGCAATATAAATGAACTACTCGAAGAGACACTCAGCATAATTTTTGCTGCGAATGATATTAATGCCTATAATTCTTTTCCGAATGGAAATTCATAGTATATGTTCTTCAAAACAAGCTACTCCAATCTAAAAGGCAGTATCTGAACCATTAACATTTCTTGTGCAACGATATAAATCAAATATCAAACTAAACAAGAGCTTGCTTCTCAATGAATATAGTGGTGAGTGCTGACAAAACTGAACAGAGGTAAAAGAGAATATACATTAGTAAGTACTTCTAAACACTCGCATATTCTGCCAATAGACGAAATCAAATACTAGAAAGTGCAGGAAACAGAATTGCATTAACTAATTTACATTTCATTAGTTTGGAGTACATGTATAGCCATACATTCAAAGGTGAACAAAATCAACTTCTATTACTATTCATAGAACTCGGAATTACCATAACTGCCCAAAAACATCATGAATAAGAAGTCACACAAGCTATAGGAGGAAATTTGGGTAAAATGTCAGCTACAACAAAAGAGATTGGAACCTCCACTGCATTTGCAAAAACAAATCCCAACCTGATATCTCTGTCTCCATCTGCAGAGGAAAAGGATGGTAAAAAAGGAACTATCAAATATGCCTAATTCAAATTTTATTGTAAGGAAAAACATATTTTAATGTTATCATGCAAAGCTTCTCCTCTTTTTACCTATGAACTGCTATAGACTTTTACCCTGGAAGAATAGGTGTTTGTCTGAACTTATTTGACTAGGGAAAATTTTTTAAAAAAATGGAAAAGAAACTGATGAGACATATTTTAGTCTGATTGTCAAAATTGACATTATGTTAGACTAAATTTTGGATTTGATTTTTCTGTCCTCAATTTGCATAAATGCTTTGATACAAAGATTTCTCGAGGTTGAACCATACATGCAACAACTTGAAGTAGCTCTAACTAAGATCTTCCTACCCTAAATTGGGAGTTTCTATTAGTATCAGTCGAGGTTTGGACTGCCAATTTTCAGTTTTAAATAAGAAATTGATCATTCAAATATATAGTTTTCACCCTCAACATAAAAGTTACAGGATATAGGAGCGAAGGTTAGTTTACAATGCCACTCTCGTTGTGCCTAATACTATGATATTAATAAAATTCTATGATTCACAATTCACATACTTACAATAGCATCGGTATCTGTTTTGGAGTTTCATCCTTTGAGCAGGATTTAGTTGCACACCCTTGAAGTGCCTTTCTCCTAGCTATGAACCAACAAGAACAAGAAGTTTAAAGTAACTAAATTAATTAACTTTAATAAAAATCAAACTCATGAAGTTATGAGTTGATAAAATTGAGATAGGTAAGGTCCTCAAATGCTATGAAGTTGAGACTTACTAGCTATGAAACTTGATGGCAGGTTTTTCTCCATTGTCAAGAAGCTCGAAAACAAGATGATCGCCAATATTGAGCCCAATGGCTTCATGGAAACGGCGCCAACAACCAATGTAAGTTGTGCCACTGCTGTTGGCATGCCTCAGTGTCATCGGCCATGATTTCCCCTTTTCATCTATTAATACCATCTCACAGCTTCTTTTCTTGAGCTCATTTTCTGCTGCAAAAGCTTTAGGGATGGGCTACCAACAATGCAACGCCAACTAAGTAAGTCCACTTGCTAGCACCACTTGGTTGAGAGGTAGTACATATTAGGTTCAAATTAGGTTAATTTTAAAATGAGGATTAATTTCAGATTAAGTGATGTTATGATTGTGAAAAGGTCTAAGTGTTTTTTTTTTTTTAAGGTGGATTTACGCTTAGTGTGCCAAACAAATTGTCGCGAAGAAAAATCCTTGTTGAATGGGGATCAAAATCTTTGTCCCATTTAGCTTACATAAATTCCATATATCTAAATTTGAGACGAAATCTAATCGCTTTCTTCCAAATTTAGTATGTATTTGATACTACGGGCCTATTCTTTTTGTTGGTAAATTCTAATTTACCAACTTCAACCCATTTCAGCGAACTTCAATGAAAAAAAAAATTCCAACTTCAACCCACTACAGCAAACTTCAGTGAAAAAAAATACACCAACTTCAACCCATCATATAAGAAAATACACCAACTTATTCCAACTTTAACCCACTTTAATCGTCTTCAATCCACTTGCACCCACTTCAACCAAAAAAAAAAAAAAATCAACATCAACCAATCACAACCAACTTTACCTATTTCTCAACTCATATTTCTCAAAGAAATGAACAGCCCTATGTACGTGGATCAAGTGATTAGACACAAGCAAAAATATGTCCCTTTTTTAACAAAAATGATCTACTATGAATACAATATTATGACCCAAGGGCCTTCAATTTCAAACTGAATTAAAGTATAAAGATGTGATGCTCCTCTTACACCCTCCCTCCTCCCCCCCCCCCCCCCAAACCAAAAAAAAAAAAGAAAAAAAGATGTGCTGCTCCCTGAGCGGCGGTGAGCGCTTTATAGCAAACTTGTATAGATCTAAACTTGGAGGGCACAGATTATACATAGCATAAATTGGACGAAATCACTCATTACTTACCATCCCACCCCATGTCAGGTAGCCTGACTTGTTAACAGCAAGCCAATAAGGGTGACCAGATGGTTCAAACCTGACTTTTTCGTTTGAAGGAACCTTGTCTCCATCTTGCTTCTTCTTCTTCATTCCTTAAATTGACAAAATTTTAGGTAATACCCCTTATGATTAGGACAATCATAACTCTCATTATTTGTACAATTTTAAACTCGTACTCCCAAATCTTACAATATTACACAACAATAATACAATCAGGATAACAAATGTAGTATATCAACTTGTGAATTCTAGATGATTTAACTATTTCATTATATACTTAACTATTTCCCTTATATAAAATATTTCATTCAAGTCTGGTCGATGGAGATAAAACCTACGCTAGCAGAACTCTATCTTTTATGAATCAGTCATTGACTCAAGTCCGATCAACAAATGACCAAAGACAAAACTATGCTTAGTTACAACTTACAAGACTATAAACAAGCTTACCTTTCATTTTCTTAGGAATGGTGCTTGAAGTATTAGCATGAAGATCAGAGCTTGAAGTTATCAGTTTACTTGATTGAGTAAAACTTGGGTATTCCCTCTCACAAGCCGTAGGATCAAAGATCAAGACATCAAAGATCAACTGTCCTTGATGCTTCAACACTACAAAATCACCCACTTGCAAATTATTTTCTTTGCAAAAATTCTTCCATCCATCTTTGAAATGATATCCATCCATCTTGATATACCAATTAGTCTCCCTTTTATCCCTTAGTATAGCAATCTCCTCACCGTTATCTTCTTCACTTCCTCCTACATACTTGAGAAAGGATTCTGGGATTGACTGCATGCACCAATTTTAATCAAATTTTGGATCGTAAACAATAAATGATCCCCATCACAATAACAACAAAACTTTAAAAAATACACCATGAACTTACAAAATTATAGAGGAAACCAGGAATAAGAGGCTGGAAAAAGTGGCGTTTGGAAGGAGAGATTTTACTCATTATGGTATTCCCTATTTTGGGTTAGGTTAAGTGAGTTGGTGGTTGGCATAATGTTTCTTTCTCTAATTTATAATAGTCAAAAGTGTCTTCCTTTTTCATTTATATTATTTGTTTCATATAATTAAGAAAATAGAAATGTCAATAACAAAATATGAAATCAGTTATTAGGATTAGTGTCGATCGATATTGATATGTGTTGATCGATATCGGTAACAAAATTATATATGAGAAATAAGGCGAAGTGTTGATTAATGTTGAGGAGTTTTGATTACTACTGATCATCGGTAGTTGGTATTGATCACTATTAAATGTTGATGATAAGTACTAAAGATAAGCGAACACGTCCTTAAAACCCAAGTAAATGTGAGAAAACCAAATGGGTTGTAACTCTCGATCAATTTTAAACAAATTATCCTCATATATATATAAAAATTTGGGACATTCTAACCAAACACAGAGCTAGTTAAATCTACCAGCTACCAAATCAGTTCAATTTACCATCTAAATGTGACTTTTTTCTTTCGTTAAAAGCCAACATTGAAAGTGACTCTTGCCCATCTGAATTCTTCATCGACTCATGCATTTAGATTCTGATGAACTCATTAACTTCTTAGTAAATGCTCGTCCACCAAAAAATATAATGGAGGCTTTTAAACTGTAACGAATTTGTCAGCTGTTCTGAGATACCAACTTTCGGCCAATCATTAACTACATGGGAATGTAGCAATAACTAATAATGCTATCCCCATTATCATTTATAATTATGGGTGGCAATGGATTAGGTTTAGACCGGATGAACCATCACCCGCATCTATCATTCGCTTTTATCCGCTTCATCTATTCCATAATTTCCATTCATTATCTATGAAAATTCAATCAAATTCATCCATCCACCATTCGTGGGTGAAAAGGAGTGGATTGGAGTGTAAATAGATGATGAAAGCTCATGTGTAATATGTTGGCAAATTTACAAGTAAACATTGTCTGTTGAAAAGTTTAAAAAAGATATTTTAGATATAAGAAATGAATAAGTATCATATTTACCATTCGACTAAAAATTATAAAATTAACAATGTAATATTCCAAAAAATGGGTAAAATGTAAAAGAAAAAATAAAAAGTGAATTAATTGCAACTATTTACACAATAAATGTAAAGATGTACAAAGGGTTGAGAAAGCTTCCCTCCTCCAATTCTAAAATCTCAAGCAATAGTGCTTATAAACCATTGATCATTCTACAACATAAATCTTAGCCATTGAGGTCCTGAGTACATTAGGTTTCAGATTCGATTCCCCCTCCCCTTATTGTGTTGTACTGCCTTTGTGGCTCATTTGAAACCAAAAAAAAAATAAAATCTTACCCTTTAGATTATTTTTAGTTTTTTTGGGGGAAAAAATAAATTGCTGATCATTCTACAACATAAATCTTAGTCATTGAGGTCCTAAATACATTAGGTTTCAGGTTAGATTCTCCCTCCCCTTATTGTATTGTACTGCCTTCGTGGCTCATTGGAAACCCAAAAAAAAAAAAAAACATAAATCTTACCCTTTCTATTATTTTTAGTTTTTTTGGGGCAAAAAATGCAATCTCATACGTGTCTCAACATCACAACTCCCGTAACCTTTTTTCTTCACTTTAACTATTGTTGCACCACCCATAACTATTTTTTATCTCATCGATTTCAATAAACCAATAGGTCATATATTTATATAATAAATGTAAATATGTATAAAAGGTTAAGAAAGCTTCTCTCCTCCAATTCTAAAATCTCAAGTAATAGTGCTTATAAACCGTTGATCATTCTACAACATAAATATTAACCATTGAGGTCCTGAGTATATTAGGTCTCGGGTTCGATTCTCCATCCCCTTATTGTATTGTACTGTCTTCGTGGCTCATTTGAAACCAAAAAAAAAATAAAAAATCTTACCCTTTAGATTATTTTTAGAGCTTTTGGGGGAAAAAATGCAATCTCATACTTGTCTCAACATCACAACTCCCGCTACCTCCTTTCTTCAGTGTAACTGCTGCTGCACCACCCATAACTATTTTTTATCTCATCAATTTCCATAGGCCAATAGGTCATATAGTTAAATTTTAAAAAAAATAAAAGATCACCCAATAAATTATAAATAAAGTTGAAAATGTTAACATTTTAGAAATAAAAATTGTTGCAGACAAAATTATAAAAACAAACTATATTAAACATTGAAAACATCAACATCAATTTTTATGCATATATTAGAAAGATAATGATGAAGTTCATTCCTAAAAAGAATAAGTAACTACGTTTAAATTATTTTGTGGATCATAGAAAACTTTAGCTACATTCATAAATTATATCTATAAATCCTAATAATAAAAAGTAAAATAATTTATAAGTAGTATATATAGTAAAAATTAGAAGATATGTTTTATTTGTTTGGAGTTCACTGCTATATTCTAAATGATGATTTTAATTAGTTGTAATGTTTAAATATTTAGATTAATTATTTGTAATACAAGATATGACTTACTTTATTATTAAACTCATAATTTCTTTTTTTTTGACAATAACATAGAATTGTTTTCCTAATTAAAAAAAGAAGAAAAGGAGATAATTAATTTTAAATATTTTATTTCTAGAGAAGAGAAAATAATAGCTATCTATAGTACTTATTCTATGAATTTTTGTAATAAAAATAACTAAAACATATTACATGAAGATTACATAATTAATTTATTATATAAAGATATCTATGAATCATAATAATAAAAAGTAAAATAATTTATATGTAGTATATATAGTAAAAATTAGAAGATGTTTTTTATTTGTTTGGAGTTCACTGCTCTATTCTAAATGATGATTTTAATTAGTTTTAATATTTAGATATTAAGATTAATTATTTGTAATACATTATATGACTTATGTTTATTATTCAAATCATAATTCCTTTTTTTTACCATAACATAGGATTCTTTTCCTATTAAAAATAAGAAGAAAAGGAGAGGAGATAATTAATTTTTAAATAATTTATTTCTAGAGAAGAGAAAATAATATCTATCTATAGTACTTATTCTGTGAATTTTTATAATAAAAATAACTAAAACATATTACATGAAGATTACATAACAATGTATACAATTGCATTATTGATCAATAGAATTGCATTACACAGGATAGGAATCGATGGCGGGATAGGATTAAGGTCTTATATCGCATAGAATTAGCCTTGTAGTTGGTCACTCGGTTGCAGTTGAGTGGGTTTGGTTGTGGTTTTTTCGTATGTCATGTTTGCATACAGGTAATTCATGTGTCTGGGAATAGACATTGTTTGCCTACCTCTGTTTGTTAAGGTACAGTATCTTCTTTTGCCTTGTTGCACTTATGGTTACATAGTTACTGCCACCTGATTTTTTCGTATTTTTTACGTATTCCAAAATTCATTCCATGCGACTTATCCTTAGTTTTCTCCATAAAACGTTTTCACAAAATCCTTCTTCTATAAAATGTTTTCACAAAATCTGATTTTTATAGGTATCTTGGAATCAGCCTCTCTGTGGGCAAGATTGCTGGTAAAGGTAAGGTTGCCTACATCTGGATCTCCCCAAACCACAAGAAAGCGGGCCGGGACCCATTGTTGTTGTTGTTGTTGTTGTTTAGAATTGCATTACACAGAGAGGATAGGCTCTTGAAACTTCTAACATTAAGATTGTAGAAATTCCAATGCATAAATTTTGGTCCTCAGTGTTGCGGAAGACCAATAGTTCAAGCGCTTATCTTTTATTTCAACCCATGTAAGTATTAAACTACATGTGAGTAGGAGCAGTTTAAATCTCGATAAACATATGAATATTAAATCAAAGAACACATTAAGCCTTAAACCCAAAACAATAGTCTTAAACCTACTAGCTATAAATCTTCAAACCAACCGTAAACCTTAAAACTCTTGAGGCCCACACCCTAACCTAGCTTTGCATAGGAACACATTTTTTTAAAACAAATATTGGATCATATTGATGATAGTCTTTTTTACTTTTTTGAGTTTTAAAAATAAGATATAAGGAAAAAAAATAGTTTCAAAGTTTAAGAAGATAAGACTTAAATTTATAATAAAATCTTTAATGTTTTACTCTTTTTGGGTATTAGTTATTGTGCATTGTTTCTTTTTAATTCTACTCCTTAATATTTTGCTCTATGTATACATTTAACTATCTATATCGTGTTTTTTATTGTATAATTTTATCATGTTATCATTGCTATACATTATGTATTTTTTGAAATTTGCAACATCTCTATCCAAATTCATATTTAATATCCTCCTTATGTGCTTTTAAGGGATTGAATATATTAATTTTTCTATTGAAATAGAAGATTATGATAAGAACAATTTTTACTATTTGCATTGTGAACTAAAATTAATTATTTAGACTATCAAATTATTTCTTTTTCACTTTAGAACTAATTATACCTAATTTATATTTTAAAATTTAATTGGCCTGTGTAAGAGCACAGGTACAAACGAGTGGAATATAAACAAGCAGATGACTAAGCGAGTGATGGATCAGGTGACACGTTGGGTGGGGCACCGCCCGGATCTAACTCAATCCGTCAAACCATCATCCACCATCTATCCATTATCTACATACTTTGAGTTCTCACCCCCTTTTTTGGATCGAATGGAATGGATATTCATCGAATGCGGATGAAAGTGACACCCTATTGATTAGTTTAAAGAAATTTCATATTCGTTTTTGGGACAAGAGAAATTTTTTATCCTCCTTGTCACTGATAGTTTAAAGAAATTTGATATTCTTTTAGGCTTGACAGAAATTTTAAGGGTTAGTGTTTTTTGTTTAAAAAAGCCATAATTTAATGCATTGGCAAAAGTGATACATTAAAATCGCTAAGGTTAGTTTGTTAAAGGGTTACTCTGTTCTACTTTGTTATGATACACTTATAATTAATAAGATTTGCACCAATCATAATTCATAAGTAGTTTGGTATTGATAATTACTATGGGTAGGTTTTACAATATGTCCTTTGCTTCTTTGGTTATTATGATATGTAAAAGGTTATAGTAGTTGTCACTATATGATAATCATCACAATTAAAATAATCTTTAGCGTTCACTTGTCTTTGATTGATCTTAACCGTTGATTTTATTTTTGTTATTAAATAGTTAAAAATGTATTATAAGAACCGCAAAATATATGTAAATATCGATAAAAATAATTTTTATATGACATTGTTTGGTTGCTCTCCAATGACATTAGAAATGCAAACATAATTTTTAAAAAGAAAAAATGTTTTTGCAAGTTGTTTTCCGGCGACAACCATAACTACTGACTCTCAATCACTCTCTTCCATTGGTTTCCAGTTATTCCCAATCTCTTTCTTGCTCTGGTTTCCGGCGATGGGGTTGTTCAATGTTTGGGCAAGAAGCTTGTCGGCGGTGCTCGATCATTGTGTCGCTGTCGTCAACCTCTCTCACTTCTCTCTCGTATTGGGGCGGCTAATGGTCATATTCCGGCGTACCCTGGCTCATGTTCACCATCATGGCTAGTGTCAACTAGTACTCCGGCGAGAAGACGGGTAGCATCTAGGTGCTTCGTAGGGCTTGCGTTGCCTTTTTGTTTGTTGGGGCTTTTTTTTGTTTTTGATAGACATGGTTTGGTTACTTATAAGGTTCTATTTGACAATCAGCTATTTTTTTTTTTACAGACATGGTTTGGTTACTTATAAGGTTCTATTTGACAATCAGCTACTAGTTATTTGTATTAGTTGATATTTGGTAAAATTAGTTGTTTCTAAAAAGGTCATTTGCTAAACTTTTATTTATGTCCTTTCTCTACATTACTTTTTAGTTGAACATGATTTTTTTATTTTTGACCATCTTATTTTCTTTTCAAAAATAATTAAATTTATGTCATATGTACAAAAATAGTTTAATCCTTGGAGCCTTATCTTCCTACTAATTCTGCATATTTTGTATTTTGTACTTATCTTATTTTCTTTTCAGTTTATATGTATTCATGTGAAGCCTATGTCGTATGAGGTTGTTTTATTATTCAGGAAATTCCATCTAAATCAAGTTAAATAGAAAACAAAAACTATATTTCAACTGACTATAGTTTTAATAATAAAATTTCTCTAACACTAAAAGATCAACCAATTCCAAATAGACTTAATTAGATACAATAAGGGTGTGTTTGGTAAGGGGGGAAATCATTTTCCCAGAAAATAATTTTTCATGAAAAATATTTTCCCAAGAAAAATGATTTTCCACTTACATTTTCAGCTGTTTGGTAGAATGGAAAATCATTTTCTTTCCACTTCATTTTTGGCTATTTGATAGAATGAACCCCCCGTTCTCACTTCATTTCGTTTTACCGTCAACCCCCTTCCCTGTTCACTACTCTGACCCGACCCAACCCAACCAATGAATTCTATTTCTCTCTCTTCTTCAAAATCAAACCCAAAACATCAGTAAGAAATATGCCTAGTAATAAACCCAACAAAAGAGAGAGTCAACATTAATGAATCTTAATTTTTTCACTATTTTCAAGGATTACCTAGTTGACTTGGAGTAATATTAAATCCAGATTAAAGAAAATGACGAATAGGGAGACGATGAGTGTCTCAAATTGTGAAGTTCTTCAAAAGGGTAACTGTAACAAGATCAAAGAACACAAGAAATAATTACAGAGATTAACGATGGAAATCATCGATGAACATGATGAACATGAAGAAGAGGTGAAGTATGAGAGACAAAATGAGAATGAAAATAGAGTGATTCTAGGCACAATTAAAAGAAAATAGAACGACAGACAAAATTGGGCAACGAAAATTGGACTTGAAAAATCGTTTTCCCTACTTTTTCAAGGGAAAACAATTTCCTTCAAATGGAGTAAAATGATTTTCCCCTGAAAATAATTTTGCCTTCCTTGTTTTGCCAAACGGTGTAAAATGCAAAATTATTTTTTGGGAAAATGATTTTTCCCCCTACCAAACACATCCTAAATGTGTAACCCACAAGACAATCAAAACCAATTAGATTGATCGGAATCTCTCCTTCGGCTATTAGTCATTACATATGTGAAAATTGTAACCATAGTCACACACTTGCACTATTTAATTGATTTTAAACATGTGTAAATATCATAACCATAAGCCCATCGCGAATAGCACAAGGTATAAGCTAGCATGAACCTTTTGCAGTTTCTTGAATGAGGTTGCGAGACCAAATGTGTTGTGGCTGACAATCGCTTTTGCCCGCATAGATTTGGAAATAAATTCTATTCCGGTCCCAAAGGTTTGGCATAAATAATTTTCAAGACCTATAACTTTAGAAACAATTTCTGGTCCATCCAGTTTTGGTGCAAATAATTTCTGGAACCAAACTTGCCAAAAGCAGTTTTCTAAATTGCACAAAAACCCCTAAGGTTTAAAAATTTTCATTTTAACCCAAATCCTTAAAAACTTACTTTCGAAAATATGAAATTTGTGTATGTGTAATTTTTCTCATTATAGTATTTTCGATCCTCTTTCATTTGGTCTCAAAGCCACGTGACCAAAAACAATTAAGATAATTAAGCTAATTAATACCTAATTAGTGATTAATTAAGCTAATTAACTGTGATTAATGTTTGAATCATCACCTACTTGTCCTGGATCAAAAATTATTCACTTATTGTTCACTCAGCAGAAGGATTGTCTCCAGTAACACCTCAATTAAACTTTATCACTGATATAGCTTTAGAATTAAAAACCGAATTAGCTAAAATTAAGACTGAAGTCAAAGAGCTTAAGAAGCAAATATCTGTAATTCACCTATCTCAATTAACAAAGTTAGGCATAGCGGCAAATCTACTTCCAGTATTAGGACTCCATTTCTGCATAATTATCCTTTCCAAAACCCAAAAAACAAAAATCCATTTCCCTTGCAAGATATTAAAATCCAAAAAAAAGTAGGAGACAATTTTGGTGAAAATTCGGCTAAAAAATCATAAAAAGAAGATGATGCAGTATAAGAAGTATACTCTTGAAGAACTACAGAATATGTTCGAAAAAAAATCCAGAAGAATTAAACAAGATCATGTGTACAATTAGTGATAAATATGACGTGTTATCTTATGATAATGAGGAGATTAATAATATCCAATTAGAAAAAGAAATATATCAGCAGATGAATTTGATTAAACTGAAAGATCTTAATGTGTTGCCATTAGAAGAAGCCAGAAGAAAACTTGATAAAAAAATATGGTAAAATGGTTGTTGAAGATGAGATTAATGAAATTGGAGAATAACTGGACTTAGGTGAGATAGAGACCAATCTTATTAACAATGTTGTTCCTAAGCTTGAAGAATTCAGTGAACTTTCTAGAAAAAATACTCACTTTATAAGACCTAGATACGTTCTAACTGGATGTACAACCAATTTTTCCTTTGGCTTCATCCCAAGGAAAACCACAACCTCTGAAGAAATTCACCTCACTCCAATTAGCCAAACCGGATATATCTTAAACATAGATGGAGCTCGTAATAGAGAAGAAATATTTGAGCATTGGAAACGAGGCATGAATAGTATCTTAAACATAAATACTACATGGACTGCTGCAAATTTTCTAAACTATATCGAGCATAGTTTGTTTGGGCACTGTAGCTGACTGGTATAATTCATTAAATGAAGATAGTAAAAATACATTAAGAATGATGGAAACACCAGTTGCAATGTTAAAAAATCTATGTAAGGAAATTGAAACCAAATTCATTGGAGCTAAACTTGATTCTGAAGAAAAGGTAAGAGAATAGCAGAGAAAGATTAATAATATAGAATCATATGATATGAGATATCTGAAAAATGATATTGCTGTATTTAGTCAATATTATTAAAAATTGGACATAATGAAACCAATCTTTGCATGTTCTATAATAAATTGCCATATCCTATAAATTTCATAATTAATGAAAAATACATTGCATGGCTTGAAAGAACTGATGACATTGGCACCCTTGGTTCGAGAATCTCTTACTTATAAAAATGGATCAATAATCAGTGTCTTGATCTCCAAAAGCAAAAGAAAATTAAGAAATAATTCCTAACTTGTTGGGATTTACCTCACTAATGGGGAAAAGAACCTGAAAAAAGAAGGAAAAGAAAATTCTATAAGAAAAGAAGCTTTAACAAGCAAAGGGGTGAGAAATTGGGGTGGCAATGGATCGGGTTTGGGTCGGGTGAAGCATCATCCGCATCCATCACCCACTTTAATCAACTTCATCCAATCCACCCATCATCCACAAAAATCTAATCTAATCCATCCATCCACCATCCGCGGGTGAAAACGGATGGATCATATTGTAAATGGGTGATGAAAGTTTATATGTAATATATTACCAAATTTATATAAAAATGTAAGTTTTGTCTTTTGAAAAAGTTAATATTTTAGATAGAAAGAACAAATAAATATCATATTCATCACATTAGCTTTGACGAAAATCATAGAATTAACAATATAATTGTCTAAAAAATTAGTAAAATTTAAAGGTCAAAAATAAAAGTTAAACCAATTGTAAATAGGAGATAAACAAGTAGATGGCTAAGCAGGTGATAGATCAGGTCACGGGTCGAGTGGAGCGTCACCCTGATCCAATCCAATTCGTCAAACCATTATCCATCTTCCATATATTTCGGGTTTGCACCCCGCTTTTTTCGATCTGGTGGAATGGATATCCATCGGGTATGGGTGAAATTGCCACCCCTAGTGAGAAATATAGAAGAAAATATTATAGCAAACCAAGTCCTAAAAAACGTAGGCTTTTTAGGAAAGCAGCTTATTGTCCAGTGGGAAAAAAAATTGCAAATGTTGGACATGTAGAGAAGTAGGACATTATGCTAATGAATGTAAAAATAGGAAGAATAATAAGCTCATTGAAGCCCTGGGTAACCTAGATTATGTTGAGCTTAGTGAAGATGAGGCATTTGACCCAGCCTTAAGTAACAACAAAGAAATTGTTGAAATTATATTGGACAATAAATATGAAGAAAATGATTATGAAGAAACAAGTCATATGATAGAAAGTAGCTTGGTTAGTCTTGGTGATCTTCAAGAAGAAGAGTTTGTTGTCGACAATGATCACAAGAAAGTTAAAGAAGATTGAGTTCTTCCCATAATTCAAAAAGATATGATCAATAAAAAAAATCCATATTTCAATTAAAGAGTAAGTATATTTGCGAAATGATGGAAGGAGATTTAGAGATTAAAAACTGTGAGTATGATGTGAGAGAAGTAAATCTCATTAACTAGGAAAACATCCTTAGCATAACAAAGATGGAAAATATAGGTATATCCATATTGGAAGTGTCCAAGCTCAAATCACTCCATTGCAATATTATGGCAAAGATATTGATCTTTATACTTTACTCTATGATATTAGCATACTAGATTCAATAATCAATTTATCACAGGGATTAAGACTAATCTATATAATAGATCGGTAGGATTCAATTGTCGACCTGGATATTATGTGAGCTTAAAAGATGAATTTGCTAAAAAAAATTTATCGCATTGCTCGAGTTATCTGTTAAAGAGCAGATTATCGAATAACAAGAAAAATTATGTAAAAAACTCTACTCTGATAATCCACTAAAGTTCTGGGATAAAGATAAAACATTTGCTAAAATCACTCTATTAAATCCCAACACTATTATCTGAGTCAAACAAATGGTGTATACACACCAGGATATCCAAGAATTCATAAACAAGTTAAAGAACTTCTAGATAAAGGATTAATCAGGAATAATAAGAGTCCGCACACTAGTCTTGCTTTCATAGTAAGAAATCATGCAGAAGAAAAAAGATGGAAAACAAGAATGGTGATCAATTACAAAAAGTTTAATGATAACACTATATTTCATGGTTATTATATTCCTAACAAAACAGTCCTTTTCAATAGAATTCAAGGAGACTCTTGGTTCTCGAAAATGGATTGCAAAAGTGAACACTGGCAGATAAAAATGGATGAGGAAAGCGTTCCTGTAACTGCATTTAGTGCCCCACAAGGACATTATGAATGGATAGTAATGCACTTTGGTCTTAAAAATGCACCTCAAATATTCTAAAGAAGAATGGATAACATCTTTAAACACCTTTATCACTATTGCCTAATTTACATTGATAATATCCTTGTCTTTTTCAAAACCATAGAACAGCACAAAGATGATGTCTTAGCTGTCACCTAAAGATGCATTGATCAAGGTATTATACTTGGAAAGAACAAGTGCATTTATGTTAAATAAGAAATTGAGTTCTTAGGCCTAGAGATAAAGGCATGACAAATTATTCTACAAAAGTATATTATGGAAAAAATAGAAAATTTTCCTGAAAAGATTGAAAATAGGAAACAGTTAGAAAGGTTTCTTGGATGTCTAACTTATGCTTCAGATTTTATAAAAGATTTAACTAAACTGAGAAAGCCATTACAGCAGAAACTCAAGAAAGAAGTAAGTTGAACATAGACCGTTAATGATACAAAAATTGTTTAACATTTCAAAAAAATGAGTAAAAATATTCATGTTCTTAATTTTCCTAATGAAGGAGATGATTTGGTTCTTGAGACATATGCTAGCAATAAGCGCTGGAGTGCAATACTCAAAATCAAAGAAGGGGAAAAACACTGCAAATATTGCAGTAGAAGTTTTAATAAGGCAGAATACAACTATCGCACAATGAAAAAAGAAATCCTTGCAATCATAAGGGAATTAAAAAGTTTTTAATCTTTTTAGCCCCAAAGCCTTTTCTTATTCAATTTGATTGCAAAGAAATATTTGGTTTTGTGAAAAAGAATTTATGAAATATGCAAACGCAAGGGCAACTCCTGCATTGGCAATTATGGCTTAACCAGTTTTCCTTCTTTATTGAACATATATAGGGATCAAAGAACTCTCTGGTAGATAATTTAACTCGAGAACTCACCAATAGTGATCATCAAAGCAGACCTCCTGTCGAAAAAGGAGAAAATCCATAATGAAATGCCATCGTTACTAGAATGTGTTTCACCTTCTAGTAAAGTCCTTGTTAATAACTTAGAATTCCATATAAAACGTAGATCACGCTTTGGTCTACTTTCTTCTGCGTACCTAATAGCCCAAAGATTTTCTCTACTAGAGTTACAAGTTAATTGCCTCAGATATCCTTATGATATCCAAGAAAAAATAAGCTTTCATGTTCAAGAAAAATGGTTCAATGAGTGGTGTGCAACCTGCATCGATTATTGTCGTAACTATTTTTTATGATATTTGGGAGTCTTGGAGTACAATGATCTATTTTCCTAATAAGTCTAGAGCTGGTGGTGTTAGTTTACAAGCCAACTCAATCTCTCCAAATGACCCTCTCATTAAAGCTTGGAAATACGGGATGATAGTTTACTTTATGAAAATCCTAAATCCAAAGTTCCTATTTTTCTCAATACTAACCAAGTTCCAACAATGCATGTTCAAGAAGATCCATTAGATTGTTACATCTCTTGATGGTTCAACAAAAACTCCATATAGCCGACCCCTATATTTGGAGGTACATTGTGCACTAATCGAATATGAAAATGGAAAAACCAAACCAGCTCACTGTCTTGTTCAGATCATTGACTAGGATGATCCCTATCATCAACGACAAGACTGGTTTTCAAAAGAGGAGGATTTGCTACTGATCATGCTTTAGCAAGAGCCATCGGTTTTTACAACATTTATCATCAAAGTTGGACATTAATTGAATAAGGAAAAACGTTAATGCATTGTTGGAATACTACTTCTACCTATGACAATGAATTTAAAGAATACATGAAGGTGGAAGGAGCAGTCTCAGAAGATATCTTTGATTACCTCTTTGACGTTGGAGTTGAAAAATTCTTATCAAAAAAAGAAAAGAAATATCGTCTTAAATTATTTGAGAAACAGGATCCGGAGTATCTTCAATTAGATAAAGGTTTTGATGATTGTCCAGATAATGATGGTCTGGAAGATATAATTGGAGATGAAGGCATGCAAAATCTCAATAATGATGATTAGTCTTGTACTCTTGTCATCATTAAAAGCCTTGAAAAGTGGTTGCCCCATTATTGTATTATTTTGACAAGTGTCTGATCCATAAAAGGTTGCCTACTATAGCCATGTGAAAGTATTGTAGCCATGTGAAAAATCAGTGTGTACTGTAGCCAAAAGGGCATCCCATATACCCATATCCCCTCTATAAAATGAGAGGTCGAGTGTTGAGAAGGGATACGGTCATTTGAGCATTCTTGAGCAAAAGAGAAGTCAGAATTCTTCATTTCTCTATGAACAAGCATCTCTAATGATCTTCGCTTAAGTCCTTTTTCAAGCTTTCCATTGTAATAGTTCCACTATCAAGCTTTCAATAAAAGAAGTTTTTCAGTAGGGAACGTTATTCAATTGAAGCTTATATCTTAAATATTATAATTTCTTGATTAAAGTTCTACTATCCTTGATTAAAGTTCTACTATCCTTGAAAAAGATTAAAAACTTGATTAGTGACTACGGTCCGAGGTAGGAAACGAAACAGATCTGTGTTGTGCCTGATCCAAGGAAGGTGGGGTTGAGATTAGTAATCTCTGTAAACCAGAAGTTAAAGGAACACCAGAGTCCAGCACCGACAAAGTTCAGGTAATGGTCGAAACTATCTAATCAAGCTTTAATTATTTTGTTAAGCATGGTGAGCCGCTAATCATAGAAAATATAATATTTGAGATATAAGTAGTAGATTGTGATAATTAATACCATTAAAGTCATTATAAGAAGTCTAAACATATATATAAGCCTAGTTTTACAAAACAGTCCAAAACTTTGAAGTATTTGCATTTGGAGCCCTTTAGGGATCTAAAAATAAATATTTGTGACCCAGAGATCAAATAATCCAAAGTTTTGTGCTCCAGAAACCATTTGCGCTAAACTAGGTAGTTCCGTAAATATTTTTCTGAAATCGTGGTTTAAGAAAACCATTTCACCAAACCTCGAGGGACCTAAAAGCAGTTTATTCTAGCTTTGGAACATATTTGTGATTATAGCTTCAGTGTCAGTACATTCTATGAAGAGCACCCCTTTTTTTTCCTCCTTGTCAGATGCACAAAAAACTTCATTCAACAAAGGACTCCATATAGCTCCACTGATAGTTGAATCGAATTTTGTTAAGATGACACTAATTTTTGGATGGTGTTCAAAACTGTATACTATCCATGCCCCTAGAATACACAACTGAAGTCCCACTTCTTAAGAAATCAATAGCCCCATCATCAAGAATTAGGGGCATTTTTTTTGGAAATGCATAAAGAATTATAACTTCAAGAACAATAAAAAAGATCATCCAAATAAATAAATAAAATTGAACAACTCAAGAAATTCACATGAGTCCACTCAACAATAAGCATAAATCACAACAAAAAAGAAACACAAGAGAGAGACTTGAACTAACCTTGTGAAGGATGAGGAGAGGGTCAAACTTATTGGTAACCTTTTTGCTCCAATACCCGCAAACACTATTGATTACAACTATGGCTTATGGACGGGGAGAGAGAGAAGTAAGGCAGAAGATGGGCCTATGTGACAAACAAGAAACTAGGATTTTTGATTTCACTAGCGGTGTGCCTTATAATTTAATAAAGTCTGAGACAATCTTGCCATCTAGACAAATAGCTAATTAAAAAAACTATTCACCTTGACTTTCTGAAATTGATTTTTTGGGCTAAAATAGCTATTATAAAAAGTTATTTATCAAACACATCAAACTCCCAAAAAGCCAATTGAAAAGCCACCAACCCAAAATATATAGAATTTCTGTTCGTTATGGAATTTATTAAGACTCAAATGACATTTACAATAAGAGACGCCCCAAAACAAAGAAATTCCGTGACAACAACATATTCTAGTTAGAAAGAAAGCTTGAGAAATTCAGTATCTCTCTCTCTCTCTCTCTCTCTCTCTCTCTCTCTCACACACACACACACACACACACACACACACACACAAATATATATATATATATA
>JACYFF010031958.1:23219261-23298631 GCA_017589665.1 Selenicereus undatus | reverse complement strand
TATATATATATATATATATATATATATATATATATTTATGTGTATGTATAAGTCAATTGATGGAAACGTTTTAATTAGCTAATGTGGAAAATATCCTCCTTTGTAGCATGCTACTTTGCAATACAAGTGTAGTGTGATTGAATTGAGTGGAGAGCACTTATGGAATGGAGGGAAGCAATGACTCATTTGTGGCCTATTCTTTATGAAAAAGAGGTGCTTGAATGCATTATATTTCGTAGGTAGGGATATTCTTCTTTTAATCATACTTTTTGTTTAACGTTTTTTATAGTTTAACATATGTATGTATGTTTGTACATTCATGAGCAAATTACCATTGCTTGATTCTTTTGTTTATTGCTTTTATTTCCTCTTTTTGTCCCTTGATTTTTTTTGGGTTTTATTTGGCTTCTTCATATCTTTTCTTTATAGTTTTGCTTTAGGACTAGAGAAGTGGGATATAACAATCACAACACTAATTCATAATTAACTTCTATTGGTTACAAAATTATTAATCATATAATTGTACTATTTGTATAATTAAATCGTCTATGTATTTTTTTATTTCATGTTTAACATCTCATAGAAGTTCAAGTTGGAAATTCAATGAAGATTAACTAATGTTAACCAATCATATTTTGAAAATTAGTTCTCAATATTAGGCTTAATTTTAAATATATTAACCTCTTTAAGAACAAAATTATAATACAATGACTTCTAAAATTTGTAATTTTATACAAAAAGTTTATACTAATTGCAATATACAAATACACACTTTGTGAAGGACAAATGAAATTATATGAATGTACAATATTAAGGAACTTTTATGACAAAGATAATATACTACAATATAATTAATTTTCAAAATTTTTATTAACTACGTTTATGAAAAAATCCATGCAACTCACGAGCTTATAATTGTAAGAATGTAATATAATTTTTATGAATTTTAGTTCAATTAGAATATAGTCCATTTAACTGCTAAAATAACCCGTTAAAAAAAATTGGATATCTCGCATGTTAGAGAATTTTTTTTAAAATAGCAAATTGTAAATTATTATTTATGACACGAAACCAAAGGAATTTAAAGTGATTTACATGAGAAAAAGATAGGAAACAATAATTACGTTGTCATAGAATTGTTAATCTACTTCAAAATTGATACAAATATATTTCTTAGCTATACTAATAAAATTAAAACAAAAATCGAGTAATATTCTTACATTGCAAGGGTATAACACTACTAATGTAGAAATCCCATAGGCAAAAACACTTCAATTATAGTAGAAAGCTAAGAAAGTTTCAAACTGATACAAATTCTTCACTTAATTCAAACAGATGTAAGGCATTTGTTATGTTTAATTAGCTCCTCAGCCACAAACATATTTGAAATAATATGGTTATGCTGATGTTTATTATTTTTTTTTTCAAAAGAGATAAGTGAGAGAAGACTATTGCAACAATTCTTTTTGTAAAGATCCTATTTAAATCGTTTTCCATGTAAATGCAAAGACAATTCCTACAAGAAGGGAAGAAAAAGTGACAATTGAACGAATTTTATATTCGTATTTGACTATCTATAAATCGCTACCATACTATATAGTATCACAACCCAAATATCATGAAGCAATGGTTGAATCTATTATGAATATGTATGTGCCCCTAAAATGCTTGTATGACAATTTTGCTATCACCTTCAACTTGAATACGAGAATAACTAATGTCCCATGCAACTTTGATGCTTTCTCTCATTTTATAGCTCTTGCATTCAAAGTTGATGTGTCCTACTTGAAAATGATCCATGCCTGGAAAAAGCTTCCTATCTAGTTACGAATCTATTGATGTCAATGCTTCAAAGTAATATTTCTCAGGTTTGTTTTCGATTTTCAACCATAACTTAATTGGAGTCAAGCTACTGTAGGTCAAGAAGGACAAAACCATCTAATCACAAATGTCTTTGTGTAGAAGCTTCGAACAATTGACCTTATTTAAAGAAAAACAAGTGTCAAATTATTCGAACCAAAGGGTATGGGTGTATTTCCATGCTTTGGAGCTTGAGTGGGCTTGAAAGCACACTAAGCCAAGCCAAAGCAAAAGAGAAACTCTCTCTCTCTATGGCGGTGAGCTCTCCTCGTGCTTTCCCCATCACCCACAATGACTCCCCAATTCAGCCTAAACCCCTAAATCTACAGCTTCCGAATGCTCTCGTGCTGTTGGGGGCACTGAGTGCCGAGTTGGATCGGAATCTTCAGGAATTCCAATGGTTGTTGAATCAATTGCCACTATAACTGTGGAAGCGGCTCCCCGTCTTTCTTTCAAGAATGTTCTTTGTGGATCTGACAGATGGTTCCCAACAGTACAATCAATCCTTGAAGATGTGCAAGAGGAATTCGAAGCAGAGACACTCCTGTCAGATGCCCCCTTGAAGATTAAATTCAACCCAGACTAGCTCATACTTCTTCGAGCCCCATGAAGTAATACTCTAGTGGGTAAGGTGCTCGGAGCCAAGGTAAGATATTCTATTGTTTCTCAGCATATTCCACAGCTTTGGAACCCGCACGGTAAGTTGGATGTCATCAATTTGGGTAAGGATATCTTCTTGTTCCGTTTTGATCTTTAATCAGACCTTAATTGAGCTCTAATTGGAGGCCCATGGTTTCTGTTCAATCATTATCTAATGTTAACTAAATGGAAACCTTATTTTCGTCCATCCCAAGATCCGTTTTCTTCTATAATTGTATGGGTTCGTTTTCCTGAACTGCCGGTTGAGTACTATAATAAGGTTGCTTTGTTTGAGATTGTTAAATAATTGGTAAACCCATTAAAGTTTATTTTGCTGCGGATTCGGTATCCGAGCAAGATATGCTCGGGTTTGTATCAAATTATCTTTATCTAAAGCACTTGTATCAAATGTCTGGGTGGAGAATGACCGATAATTAATTGAATATAAAAATTTAGATTTGCTTTGTTTCAATTGTGGCATCATTGGCCATGTCAAAATTAATTGTCCCAAGCAGCAGAACTTTCGGTCATCTAATACATCTAGTCTCCCTGAGTCTTCTTCTATTCCACGACAGGAGCTTGTTTCTTCCTCCGGGGGATCCGCCTCTTCCTAGTGTTGGTGGCCCAGTCCTTTCCGAGTCAGGGCTCGACAGCCCATGGGTCGTGGTCACCGCCCGTAAAAGAACTCCCTCCAAAGACCAACCTCGTAGAGGAAATAATGCGAAACTGGTTAGGTCTCATAGTTCTTATTTCTATGCACAAGGGCCCCGTTCTTATAGGCTGGATCATTCTGCTATTAATAGTATGCCTATAAGGCCCAATGCCCCAAAAGGCCCGGTCTCTTCACTTAGTTCCTAGAAACCCCCTTCACATTCTATTTGTACCTATAATCATTTTAGTATATTAGAACCGTGTGTTCCTAATCATGACCTCATAACTGTGATGGACACTAAACAAGTCCCCAGCTCTGAGCCTTTCATCCTGTCTCCACAAGATGTAATCATGGCTTTTGCTAATTTGGACCAATCCCCGAGCATGCAACTTCGCATAATCTCTCCTCCTGTCTCTCACCCCTCGTGTGTGTCTGCTACAGCTACAAAAGAGAGTTCTTCTTAGTAGAGTGCTCATGTTACCACACCTCCAACCTCAAGTGAAATTTCTCTCCCTTGGAATCTCTCTGATCGACCTCCTTCTCTAGCCATCGTAGCTCAGGCACCTTCAAAGGATGCAACACCCTCCTTGCATCGACCCCCTCAGGATCCACCCTTCCAGAGGCTTACCCCGCCGACCATCGGGGAATCATCCTCCTCTCCACTGCATCACATCCCCCCCCCTTAGACATGCTACTTCGAGACCAAACCATGTTTCATCATTGGCCAACTCACTTACTAATTTCGTACCCTGTGTCGCCTTCTGCTCAATCTCCAGGGACACCATACTTCCCTTCCCAACCCCTGCCTTACCCTCAGAATCTTCAGGTTAGACCTAAAACCAACGAGGATCAAACGAGCAATCACTTTTCCATGTTCCCACCCCCGGGCTATGGTCGATGCTGGCAGAGCCACACACTGCAATAAACGTCCCGATCAAGGAGACGGTGGAACGACAGATGAAGCAAGCAGCGGCCAATCAGCACATTATCCTCCCATCTACTTGGAAGCATCAAGAGCTAAAAATTCTACCATTCAGGGAAACTCCTCATTCCTTAAGATCAAAGACAATCGACGAGAATGGCATAGATGTCAGGATGTGTCATTTCAAGGACCTTATGCAGTATGTCATCATCCAAAATCCAATAAACTTTCGAAGGCTCAACCTACTTTACAACTTGCCAAAAGGTCATCTTCCTCTAATGAGGGTGAGGATTCACCCACTCAATGCACCAACTCCAAGAGTTCCCTTTTTGGAGTCCCAAGGGAGTTCATCATCACAGAGCCACCCCCTCAGGATCAAAACTTACTCCGGCCGCCGGAAGGATCAGGCGAGCAACTTCATCAATTAGTCTCTAATAAACAAGAACTACAAGCGCATCATCATATGGAATGTTAGAAGCATATCATCTGATAATTTCTTTATGTATTTGATGGATCTCATTTATGATTATTGCCCTGTGATCTTGATCCTTGTTGAAGCTCCCCTTCCAGATCGTTGTATTGAAGTTATCAAGGCCAGATTTGGCTTTATCCATTTCCCATTCATTGAGCCATTTATTAAGGGTCGATATATGGTATTTCTGGAAACTGCCAGTTAAGTCAATTAATTTTATTTCCATGGAGTCCAGCCTTTTCCACAGTCTGATCCAATTTTCTCCTGAGGATCCAGAGGTCCTCTTAACAGTCATGCATTCCCCCAGTTCTCACATAGAGCATCCTCGATTCTAGGATATACTCACGGCAGACCCTCCTCTGCCACAACAGCCTTGGCTCCTCCTAAGAGACCTAAATACAGTCACGAGTCAAGTTGAGAAAGTTGGAGCTGGGCCTTTTAATCCTAAGAATTGTCAGAATTTTTTAAATTTTGTTAACTCTTGTGGCCTTATTGATTTGGGCTTTTCGGGATCTCGGTTGACTTGGGATAATGGCTTAGTGGCCACAGCTAATATTCAAGAAAGACTAGACCACGCTCTGGCCAGCCCAAGTTGGCTTCAGCTTTATCCTCACACTCAAGTAACTCATCTCCCACGAATGCACTCAGATCATTGTCCCCTTTTGATTGATGTGTCACCACGTTATCTAAAGCATTCTTACCCTTTTAGGGGAATCGTTGTGTGGACACTCCATCCTGATTTTGGTTCCTTTTTTAGCCAGTGCTAGAGATCTACCAATTTGTTTTTATCAAATTTAAAAAATTTTATTACTCAAGCTCCTGTGTGGCACAAAATGGTGTTTGGTAATATAGTTCATAAGAAGAAAAGAATTCGAGCCAGGCTACGGTGTATTCAAAAAACCCTTGGGCATGGGCCTAATGATTTCCTTCTTCGTTTGCAAGATTCCCTATGCAAACTTTATGACAAATTAAGTGAAATGGAAAAAAGTATATGGGCGCAACGAGCTAGGATTACTAGCTTTCTTTATAAGGATTTAAATACTAAATATTCCACATGGTTGCTCAAGTCCGTGCTGCAAAAAAACAGGCTACAAGGTTAAAAGATGAGAATGGTACTTGGGTCACAGATGCTCAAGAACTCCGCAACTTAGTTACTACTCATTTCCAACACTTTTTCCTTTTGCAAAGACCCCAGGCAATCCCCCTTCCCCCTGATCTTGATAGGTGGACCCAAACAGCTGATTTTTCTGGTTTGGATAGTGTTGTGACTATGGAAGAACTTCGGCTAGCTCTATTTCATTGTAACTCATTTAAGTCTCATGGGTCAAATGGTGTCCAGGCCCATTTCTTTAAGAAAGGGTGGAGCATTGTTAATTACCAACTCCTGGATTTTGTTAACCAAATTTGTTTGAACCCCCAGTTGATCTCCTCTATCAACCAAACATTTCTCTATCTGATTCCAAAGAAAGATCATATCAAATCGATTGGCGATTTTTGGCCCATAAGTTTATGCACTACTACCTACAAGATTTTTTCCAAAAATTTGGTTAATCGTTATTGACTGCTCTTATTGGGCCTCATCAATCCAGTTTCATTTCCAGTCGTAACATAACTGATAATATCATTTTGGCCAAGGAATTGGCCCATTTCATTGCAAAAAAATAAAACAAAAGTGAAACTGTTAGCACTCAAGATAGACCTTACAAAGGCCTATGATAGTCTAGAATGGAATTTTATTGAAAGTACTCTTGCTTATTTTGGTCTCCCTCCAAAATTTGTAAACTAGTTATGGCTTGCATAACAACTTGTAAAATTCAAGTTCTGTGGCAAGGAGCTCCAGGGGAATCATTTAAACCCACTTGAGGTATTCGCCAAGGCGGTCCTCTATCCCCCTATATTTTTCCGTTATGTATGGAGCGCTTATCTCGTATGATTGAGCACTCTGTTAGAATAGGGGAGTGGCAACCTTTCAGAGTTAGACAATTTTCAATCTCTCATGTATTTTATACAGATGACTTGGTTCTTTTCAGAATGGCTATTCTCTCGAATGTTCATAATATGGTAAATGTCCTTAGGAATTTTGGTGAAGCCTCTGGCTTGAATATGAATATGTCAAAATCTCATCTTATTTTTCCTAAATCTCTTCACGGTAGGCTTAGGAATTAGCTTGCTAGATTTGTCCACATCCCTGCCTCAACTGATTTTGGAAAATATTTAGGTACTCCTATATTTACTCTTAGGCCAAGACTGGCGGATTACGAATTTCTTCTCTCCAAATTCTCTCAAAAGTTAGCGGGCTGGCAAATTAAATTCCTTAATTTTGCAGGTACGGCCACTCTAATCAAATCTGTCTTATCGTCCCTACTTATTTATCAAATGCAAACTACTTTAATCCCATGAACCACGATACGCAACATGGAAAAATTAGTGTGATAATTTTTGTGGAATAAGTATGGTTCTCAACGTTATTCGACCCAAATTTGGTGGCAACAAATTTATCAACCAAAGAACCGTGGGGGACTAGGCATCAAAGACTTGACTGCCTGGAATAGGGCTTTCGTAACCCGTCTTCTTTGGCGATGTTATAATAAGGAGGATACCTTGTGGATTCGTTTAATTTGGCAAAAATATCTTCCAAATTCCCATTTTAGTTATGCTGAGTCTAAGCCATATCATTCCCCTTTTTGGAAATCTATTCTTGCTCAGAAATCTTTCATGCTTGAGAACTCTTGCATTCAGATAGGTAATGGTCGAAATACCTCCTTTTGGTACGATAAGTGGATGGAGCCAGGCCCAATTGTGCAGCAAGTCAGCAAGGACCCTCCGAGGTTATGTGATTATGCTCGAGTAAGCACCTTTATACAAAATGGGCATTGGAACTTGCATCCGGTGGTTGAGTGGATTCCAAAACATATCATAGATCACATTCATAAGTGTCCTTTATCATTTAACCCTGCCCTTGAAGATGGATATCGTTGGATCCCGGATAAGAAGGGATCATCTTCCATTGCCTCCTGCTATAATACTCTCATGCCACCAGTTGAGTATGAGTGTAATATTTGGAAAAAGGTGTGGAAACTTAAAATCCCATCTAAAATGCGATTTCATTTGTGGAGAATGTATCATGAAGCACTTCCTACTGCATCTTGTTTAGCTCTTATCTCTCATACAGTTGACCGCAAATGTTGTATATGCCTAAATCCCATGGAATCTCATATGCATGTCTTCCGGGTCTGCCCTCTTGCTGGTGCTACCTGGGCAAAGTTCCTTAATAGCACCAATGGGCCTTTCTTACATTTCTTTTTTAATTTGGACTAGCATGATTGGATTATTTTTAATTTATCGACTAATGTTCATAGGCACTGGGTAGGCAAGTTTGCTGTGATTAGCTGGCATATCTGGCAATATAGGAACACATGTGTTTTCCGCCAACAATGCACTTCATCCTCCTTATTCTGGGCCAAATTAGTATCTGATCTAGTTTTCTTTTCTAAATTACAAGATGGGCTTTACAAGATAGAACAATGCATCACTTCCTAGAAGCCCCCAGAGGCACCTGCATATAAGATTAATATTGATGTGTTCTGTGCACCAGATTCGTCTCGTTTTGTTGGTGGGGGGTGATACGTGACGTCGAGTTTACTTGGACTCTCGGTATTACCCATAAGATCCCTGGGCAATGCATCTTTTATGCACTATTCCAGACCTTAAAAGAGACGCTCATTAAAGCCTGGGATTATCACCTAGATAATATTAAAGTGGATTTGGAGAGGAGTCTTATTGAAAGACTTCAAAGAGGTCTGTTGCATTCCCCTCCACATCTTCGTGAACTCATAGTGGAGATTGGTAGTCTGATGAGTCGAAAATGGATGATTAACGTTAACTATGTAAAGCGCCCAGTGAATTTTGATGTTGCAGTCCTAGCGGAGTTAAATAAGGAGCAACAACTAGTCACCATGACTCATTTTAGATCCCCAAAGGGGCTCCAAGTTGCTTTGGTACTTTATGAAGAAGCCTACAAACTTTAAAAGAAGTTGTGTCAGGAAGCTGCTTACCAGGATTGAGTTGCTTCCATTTCTCACAATCTGGCATATCATGTTAGGTTTTTGCATTTTGCTCACCTTAGATAACGTAAGTTGGTATTATTGATAAGAATCTCAACAACCATGACCTTGTGTTTCACTGTCTCTCTGGGTATCATGTATTGTCAAACTTAATCTACTTTTAATATATTAGTTTTCGTTGGTTTCTAAAAAAAAAAACACTAAGCCAAGCTATAGGTTCATTTTTGCTTAATTAGTTCAATTTGTTTTCCTTAAAAATTTGTATGGGGAGTATGAAATTATCCTTACAACTAACAAATTTTTGTTTCAACACTTATTTCTTGAATCCAATACATTTATAATTTTACTTTGATTTAACCTTGGATTTGAAAAATTTTAAGCAAAAACAAACATTCCAAAAAAAATAATAGAAAATCAAGCTCCCTACCATATCATAACTTAGCCCAAGCTACACTTTAGAGGCTCAATAAGCTTCAATCTAAGTCCAAGCCATGCTCATATATAACTTAGCCAATTAATGTCTGATTCTAAGAGCATTCCTATTGGGTGGAATGCATTCTACTTGTGGGCTCCCCAATCCACTTGTCATTTGCTTGTTACTTTAGAAGAATTTTGGCCCACGCATAGGAATAGTCTCACTTTCCTACTTGCATTCCAATTTTTGTTGTCTTCTTGTTATTATGTTTGTTGTTATTTCTTTTTGTCAGGAAAATATTTTCTTGGCGATTAAAAATGCTTTGTAGTTTATGAGGTGACCTATGATAAATATTTTATTTGATGATTTAAATTAGAATTTTATGAGTTGGAGAAGTAAAGAAATGTAAATTTTCCAAGATTGAATTGTTGCTAATGTAGTATGATAAAATTTCAAAATTTCAAAATCTAGTTGGAATTTGGAAATGCTCTAACTCAGTTTGAGGCACATAATGGTGAGCCAATTTTTTTGCTCACTAGTGGGGGCCTACCTTTGCCACTTCATCCTTCTTTCTAACTTTTTGACTCACAATCATCACTTTCTCTAAGAGCATTGGCAGCGGATGGAACGGGGGTCAGGGGGTGGGTCCCGCATGTGACACGCATGTCGGGAGGGCACTAGCAGCAAGGGAAACGGGGCAGCGAAATGCATGGCAGACCGCGTTGGCGTGTTGCCCTGCGTGTAATTTTTTTTTGTCGTTTTCTGGGCTAAAACGTGGCGTTTCGGGTGCCCTTTGAACATGGAGTGACGCGTTTTGATCAAAAAAAAAAAGAAAAGGAAAAGCTGGGGGAAGGGTGCTAGGCTTCGTGAAGTGGGACAAAATGGTTGTTGGGCAAGGGGTGGGGTGTGCAGTGGCTAGGTTTGGGCAATTTTTTTTTGTGTTATTTTTTGTTCTATAAAAGCATGCAAGATTGTTCAAAAATTTATCTACATTTCACTCTCACTCACTCTCAAATCTGATTTTGCCCATTGGTTTTGTAATTTTTAGTTTTATGAGATTTGGAAAAAATTGAAGTTGCAAGAGGCACAAATTTGGGTAAGTAATAAGAGTTGTTATGTAATTGGTTTTAGTTTTGCAAAAATAATTTTAGTTTGATATTGTAACTAATATATTTTGTTTTATGGAATTTTGTAGACAAATTTTGGAGTGTTTTATTAAGTTGAAGACTAAAGTGAAGTGAAGAAAATTGTAAGTAATTCAAATTTTTTGTTATTGTTATCTTGAAATTATTAGAAATTTTGTTTGTGCTTTTTAAAAATATGTTAGAATTTAAATATGTGTTAGTTACAATTTAATTGCATGATTACAAAATTTAATATTTTTTGTTCTTCTTTACAACATGATAGAAAATAAGTGTGTAAATGGTGTTTTTTAAAACAAAAAAAAATTGGTTGGGTAAGAATATGTAAGAATATGAAGTGTTTGAATATTCACTTAGAATTGAAATATTTGTTAGTTACAGTTTATTAATTGCTTGAATTTAGAAATTAATTTTTTTGTTGCTAGAAATTGAATGTGTGAATGTATGGTTTTTAATAAAGAAACAAAATTGGTAGGTAAGCATGTTTAAAATAAGTTGACATGTTTAGAAATTACAGTTGAAATGTTTAGAAATTAGAATTTTGGTATTTTTTAGTTAGAATTTGAAGTTCTTGATTACAAAGATTAATATTATTTGTTATTTTTGGAAATATGTTACAAATTCTGTGTGTGATTGGAAATAAGTACAAGTAAACATGATTTGAAATCAAGTGTCAACAAATTAGGATTGAAATACTTGTTACTTAGGATTTAATCGCTTCAATACAAAAATTAATATTGCTTGTTCTTTTTAAAAACATGTTAGAAATCAAGTCTGTGCTTATTTTTTTCAAAAAAAAGAAAAAGTAGGTAGGGTAAGAATATGTAAGAATAGTATTTGAATATTTACTTAGAATTGAAATATTTGTTAGTTACTATTTATTAATTGCTTGAATTTAGAAATTAATTTTGTTGTTGTTTACAATATGTTAGAAATTGAATGTGTTAATGTATTTTTTTTAATAAACAAACAAAAATTGGTAGGGTAAGTATGTTTAAAATAAGTGGACATGTTTAAAAATTAGAGTTGAAATGTTTAGAAATTAGAATTTTGGCATTTTTTAGTTAGAATTTGAAGTGCTTGATTACAAAGATTAATGTTATTTGTTATTTTTGGAAATATGTTACAAATTATGTGTGATATTAGGAATGTGTAAAAGTAAGCACGTGTAGAAATTAGAATTGAAATGTTTGCAAAATAGAATTTAAATAATTTTTGTTTTTTTTGTAAAATATGTGAGAAATGAAGTGTGTGAATGGTTTTTTGTTTTATAGGTGTTCACTTTAAAATGGATCCTAATCACCCACAATCTTTCATGAACTTACTTATCGGGGATTCACAATGGGATCGTGCGAACAACATGAACATTGTCCCAAACCCTCCTAATTGGCAATACCATCCACAATACCCTCAACAATACCCACATATGCAATATCCTCAACCACCGCCAAACTTTCCCCTCTAAGGCCAGAATATCCCCCCAATTCTATATGCTCTCAATCATTCAACCAATATAACTTAACTCATCAATTTTTAAATACTTCAAAATAAATTAATACATTTTTCCCAAACATAAATTACATATTTTTTCATCCGGAAAATAAAATTTATTTTTAACTTATACAAAACCCAATATGCAAAAACAAATTTGACAATATAAAACAAATAAAATATGTTTAGTTGTGGGCTCCATCAACAAATATTAAATCATTTGTGCTGAAATGACTTCTATTGGCTGGGAAAATGAAGGAATGCATGTTCTAGAACTATGGAACTTATGCTGACATGGCATGCCAGAGTTCCACAAAATGAAACTCCCACTAGGAATGCTCTAAGGAAAAACTTTCAATTTTGACTCACCAAATAAAATAATATATATGAACTCACTCTACAACACACAACCTTCTTTTTTAAATAAAAAAAAACAATGAAAATTTAAAAAATCAAAAAAGTAAGGAAAAAAATGCATGAGCCTAACTCAGACTTATGAGAGCATTCCCAATGGAGTTCCATTTTGTGAAACTCCAGCATGCCATGTTAGCATAAGTTCCACAGTTCCGGAACTTGCATTCCTTCATTTTCTCACCAAATGGAACTCATTTCAGCACAAATGATTTAGTATTTATTGGTGGAGCCCACCACTAAACATATTTTCTTTGTTTTATGTTGGAAAATTTGTTTTTGCATATTGGGTTTTGTACAAATTGAAAATGAATTTTATTTTTTGGATGAAAAAATATATAATTTATGTTTCCGAAAAATGTATTAATTTATTTTGCAGTATATAAAAATTGATGAGTTAAGTTTTATCGGTTGAACGATTGAAAGCATACGGAGTAGAACGTATAATGCAATTAATACAAATGCAAATATGAGGATAAACATTGAAGAAAATTACAACTCGAGTGTTCGATATTGAAAACACAAATTAGATGACAAAAAAAAATACAATACAATACAATACAAACACAATACAATACAATACAAAAAAAATACAATACAATACAAAAAAATACAATACAAGTAAATGATGAATAACCCTTCACATCTATGGTTCTGAGCTTTGTCGCGCCCTATGTTGATTCCATATTTTCTCGATTAGGTCTGATTGAAGACGTGCATATAGAGCGGGGTCATGAATTTTTACTACTATACGAAGGTAGGCAGCATAGCACGGATGATGGCTCTATTGGACAATTGGTTGCGGGGTGTTGTCGTCGACATCATCGTAGTCGAAGGCAAGGTCATACGAATCTCGTTTGTCCTCGACGAACATGTTATGGAGTATAACACATGCCTGCATTATCATACCCAACTCACCTTTGTCCATGTTTCGAGCAGGACCGCGAATTATAGCAAACCGGGCTTGTAGAACCCCAAATGCTCTTTCCACATCCTTCCTAATAGACTCTTGACGTTCAGCTAACAATCTTAGCTTGGGTCCTTGGGGAAGGGAGATAGTTTTCACGAATGTTGCCCATCTTGCATAAATACCGTCGGACAAAAAGTACCCCATATTCTACTTGCGACCGTTCACGACATACTCACGTTTTGGAGCCCGACCCTCATACACCTCTTTGAAAACATATGACCGGTGAAGAACATTTAAGTCGTTCAGGCTACCCAGGCACCCAAAGAAGGCGTGCTATATCCAAAGGTCATATGAAGCAACGACTTCAAGAATCAAGGTGGGGACTCTGTAAAGCCCTTTTGCGAACATCCCTTTCCAAGCCGATGGACAGTTCTTCCATTCCCAATGTATACAATCTATACTCCCTAACATGCCGGGAAAATCACGTGCCTCGGCAACTTGCAACAGTCGATCAACATCAGCTTGTGTTGGTTTTCTCAAATACTCGTCCCCAAACACTTGGAGTACACCGGCTACAAATTTTTTCATACACTCCATAGTCGTGCTTCCTCCAATCTTCAAGTACTCATCCACACAATCTGCCGATACCCCATATGCGAGCATACGCATCGCTCCGGTGCACTTGGTGAGCGGCGACAACCCACGCCAACTAGCACAATTGTGCCTCAACTGGAAGTACTCAAATCGACTACTGAGGGCGTCAACAATGCAGATGAATAGGTGTTTTTGCATCCGAAATCTACGGCAAAAGTGGGTTTCGTTGTAGATGCAATTATCTGCAAAGTAGTCTTTGTGGAGGCGATCGTCTGCATCTTCTCGATCCCTCTGAATGACTCTTTTCTTCTTTCTTGGTCGTCGGGATGATGAAGGTCGTCCCCCTTGTCCATGTTTCACAGCTAACTGAAATGACTCAACGTGAGATTGATTGTTGAGTATGGTCTCAAGAATCGATGAGTCATCACTAGAAGAGGATGACTCCAGTATGAATCTGAGATGATCTATTAATTCTGTGGATGAGTAATCACTAGAAGAAGATGGGCCAGTTATTTTGTTGTATCTGTGACAGTAGTTTACAAATGTTAGGGCAAATTTTGTGAGATTAAGAAAGCAAATTAAGAGAGCATCGTAGTTATAAGTGAAATGTTAAAATCGCACTTGTTAAAATGAAATTAAACATCTTAGCTACAATGCAACACATAAAAAACTTTGAAAACAGTGATGTGAAATTAAAATGGAACTCATTCAAACAAAATTACACATTTCATTCCACAACGCAAAGGAGTTCAATTACAACAAACTATTGGGAAAAGAAATTACAACAAAAGCACAAGGTAAACAACACATTATTCCTAAGACATGGGTCTTAATCTAGAGTAGAGCTAGCATTGGACGAAGACGATGTCTGGCGGTATCGGCTCCTAATTTCTTCCTGAAGTGGACCATATCGCGCTTGATCCTCCGGACACATCTTAGCAATGTACATTCTCAATATCTTCTCCACATACTTCATCCGTTGGAAGTACTGATGAGAGTCTATTAGTTCAACTTCTCTCTTAGCGGCCTTCTCCTTCTTCTCTTAGGCGATGACATATCTTTCGAACATGGTGCTGTTCTTTACATTTGTTGTCCCCAAGGTGGATAGCTCCTTCGTGACAACATCAAGCACCGAGTCACGCGCTCTCTCTTTCGCCTTTCTTTTGCCGGCTTTTCTTTTAATTGGGCGGACCAGTCCACCAACTTGCACTGTTGTTGTATCTTCGCTAGCATCCGTTGTTGGTGTGTCGGGGTACTGGGTGAGCCGGATGTCTTACTCTCAGAATACCCGCCCATCTCATTGATCCTCAAGCGTTTAGTCGCCACATCTGCAGATTGATCGCAATTGACCTCCCATTTTGGTTGGTCCTTCAGTAGCACCCACCAATGCATCAGGTCGAACGGTTTGCCCACCATATCAACGTATAGATCTTGGGCTTTCTGTGTAATATCATCCTCATTCGCCCACCATTATTTATTCCCAAAAATAACAAATAATATTAAAAATGCTTACTCAACCAATTTTTGTTTCTTTATTTAGAAAAATACAATCACACATTTAATGTCTAACAACGACAAAAATTCTATTTTGTTAACATTTCAACTCTTTCTAATCAAGCACTTCAAAATATAACAAAAAAATACCAAATTTCTATTTTCTAAACATTTCAACTCTAATTTCTAAACATGTTCACTTATTTCAAACATACTTACCAAACCACTTTTTGTTTCTTTCTCATAAAAAATACATTCCCACATTCAATTTCTAACAACAACAAATTTAATTTCTAAATTCAAGCAATTAATAAATAGTAACTATCAAAAATTTCAATTCTAAGTCAATATTCGAATACTAATGTTACGTATTCTTACCCTACCTTTATTAAAACAAATACATTCACGCATTCATTTTCTAACAACAACAAAATTAATTTCTAACGTATTGTCACTAATAAAATTTTTTAATTTGTAACAACAACAACAAAATTAATTTCTAACAAAAAATGTTAAATTTTCTAATCATGCAATTAAATTGTAACTAATACTAATTTTTATTCTAACATATTTTTACATAGAACAAACAAAATTCCTAACAATTTCAACACAACATTAACAAAAACTTTGAATTACTTACAATTGCCTTCACTTTACTTTAGTGTTCAGCTTAATGGAGAACTCCAAAATATGTCTACAAAAACCCAAAAAACAAAATATATTAGTTACAATATGAAACAAAAATTATTTATACAAAATTAAAACGAATTACATAACAAATATTATTACTTACCCAAACTTGAATTTCTTCCAAATTTAATCAAACTCAAAATTACTAAAACAAGTATAATATCTGATTTGAAAGAGAATGTGAGAAAGCTAGATAAAATTTTCACAAATTTTGCAAACCAATTTCACCCATTTTATAGAAAAAAAATTCAGCAAAAAAAAAAACCCCAAAATAGCCATTGGGCTCAAATGCCCATGCCCAACAGTCTTCTTCGGCCCAGTTCCCCACCCACACGGCATTGTTCATCATTTTTCTTTTTTTTTTCCTCCCCCAAAACACAGCGTCCCGCGTTATAACCACCATCGAAACATCGTGTTTTGCACCACAAAACACCAAAAAAAAGAGGCACATGGGGCACCCCGGTAGACCGGTCTGCCACGCATTTCGGTGCCCCGTGTCTCCTACTATCAGAGATGCTGGACACGTGTGTCACACGCGGATTCCACCCATGATTCGTGTGCCCACCGCTGCCACTGCTCTGAGCCTGACTCAAGAGCTGCCGAGCGGCTCCCCTACTGCAGGAAGCAGAAGTGGCCTAAAAGTCTGCAACCCTCAAATTTTGGTCCCCTGAATCAACCATTGGAAGTGCTCATTATACTGCTATATACCCCTCGTGCCTTGCGCCTGCACACCCTTCCTCGTTTTGGGGGTGTTTCGGGGTGTGACATAAATCCCCCCTATGCATCAGTGCTCTGGCTCTTGAGTAAAAGTTGTTGGGCCATTTCTCACCGCGTCCCTCTCTGGCTCTCTCACAGTCTCTGTGTGTGCGCGTCTGTCTTGCTCGCTCTAGCTAGCCGGTAGGGTTTTCTCTCATTAACCGCCTTTCTGTGTATCTAATGGAGAATCGCAAAACGTAACCAAATCTAAGCTATTGATTTTTTGTGTTTCGTTCTGTATGTTGATTTTGTGTTGTTTTGTCTTGTTCTGTTCTGTTCTGAGCAGCCATCGGTTAATCTTCTGGTTCATCGATTTGTTCAAGCTCATCTCATCATGGCAACGAGTAAGCACTCCTCGCTCTTTTTCTTTTGCATTTCCTTGCTTGGAATTAGCTTAAATCGGGGAAAACAGTTATGGGGAAATTGGGCTTTTGCTTGTTGTTCATCCCAAGAAAGAAGGTGGTGCAACCTCATGTCTTTAAGAAGAGGATGACTAGTTTGGGATGTATTCATGATCTTATTTTGGTATTTTGTCAATTATGAATTTTCTGCTGTCCTTGTGAATTGCCATATGCCTTTGGGGGTTCGCCCGCCCCGGGGGGGCGGGGGGCGGTGAGGGGGTTCTTCATTTGAATTGGGGTTGTGAGATTGTGGAATTTGTCCTTCTAAATTGATGGTTTTGACGCCATTCTTAGGGTGTACTTATTGGGAGGACATAAGGTTTCCCCCCTTGTCTATGGAGAATCTTTGTGGGTTTTGCTTCTTTGTTGCTTTTGACCATGGGGTTTGGTGGGTTTCTTGCAGGGCTTCAATTTGAGAACAATTGTGAAGTTGGAGTCTTCTCCAAGTTGACCAACGCGTATTGCTTAGTCGCAATTGGTGGTTCAGAGAACTTTTACAGGTTTGTTTTCTTGAGTTTCTGGTAGTTATACCTTATGTTGATTTGTTTGTTTCAGAGATTCTAATACTATAACAATACACATTGCAGCACTTTCGAGTCTGAGTTGGCAGAGCATATTCCTGTTGTGAAGACTTCCATTGCAGGGACGAGAATCATTGGCCGGATGTGTGCTGGTGAGCATTATCAGTAGCTTTTATAGCTCGTTTGGGCTGAAATTATTGAGCTTGTTTCTTAAAGAATATGGAGGTGAATCACATTTCTCTTCTTGGTTGCAGGAAACAAAAATGGGCTACTTGTGCCTCACACCACCACTGACCAGGGTATGCCTCATAAATGCTGACACCCTACTTCTGATTCTTGTTTATGAACTTCCATCATGATTGTTACTTTCTACTTGGCTGCTTCTGTACATGTGAATAGGTATGTAAAAAGGGGTTCATCGGTGAGTTTCTGCCTGACTCTTATGAATTTTGTTATAGCCATCTGTTTCCTTGCTTGTTGAACGTGTGATGCAATATGTGCTTCAATGTTGTTGACTTGTTTGGGGAGTTTTCATAAGTAATCATATAGTTAATTTGTTTCCATTCATTTGAACATGTTGATCAATTGGGTGATACAGTTGAATGATGTCTAAGTGTATGGGGCAACTTCCTCTCAGGTGCACTCGTTTATGGTCTTCAAATATGCCTGTTTTGGTTGCTGCTCTCGGGTGTTAATCCCATAAAGTGATGCAAATCCTAGATACACTTTAAGGCTCCATTGTCTCAAAATCTTCTTGTGGCAAAATATCCGCGAGATATGCAAGCCTTCATAGCATTTTACACTTTAGTTTTCTATTCTAACTATTGGAATTCCACATCTCTGTTGTGGTGCTCTAACGTATGCATGTCAATCACCAGGTTCAAGCTATTTGTCAATTTTTTCGCCTTTAATATTTTGTTTGCGCTTAGTTTCTGCTAGAGACTCCTTCCCTTAAAAACTCTAGCCATTTTGCAATTTTTGGGTTTTTTAGTAGTGTAGTGGCTTATTAGAAATGTGATGTCTGTTTGCAATACAATAATGCTGGAATGATCATACATGGGAAGCTGGTTAGGATGGAGGATTGAGGGATAAGTGATCTTTGCTTGGCTGAAACGTTCTTGATGCATAAATTCCCCAAAATAGGAAACAGAATTGGGGACAATGTTATATTGTTACTAGTATAGTTTGGTCTCACTGTTCAAAGATGCTGTCCTGAAATGTGTAAACATGAGCATGTTTTCCCTCTTGGAGTGGGGTGTTTGGTTTTCTTTTCATCTTAGTGTTCTAGGTTGTTTTGCAAACCTTGGCCCCGCAGTTTGCTATGCGCTGGGGAATGATCTGACACTATCTATATGACTTAAGATTTAGGATTTGGGGGTGAACTTTATTTCTAATTTTCATAGATTGACCAGAAAGGATGTGTTACTTCTCTGATGTGCTGTAACAAACACTGTTGGGGTGGCTAACAAATTTTGCTTCCATGTTTCTTTGTAATAAGCACTTAGACTTTGATCTTTTTTCTTTTACTTAATTTCAGAACTTTTTTTTCTGCATTTTTATGTATCTTCGGGTTTATTTACCCCTGTTTCACTGTTTTCTTTTTTCTTTAGAACTTCAGCACTTGAGGAACAGTCTTCCTGATTCAGTAGTAGTTCAGCGTATTGAAGAAAAGTTATCTGCTCTAGGAAACTGCATAGCATGCAATGATTATGTTGCTCTCACACACACTGATCTTGATAAGGTATGTATTCTTCATCTGGAGCATTCCTTGATCTCTGAAATTACTTGTTTTGTGGTTGACTAGTAGTTCTCTTTTTTCTGATTCTTTTTTATGTTTATGTGTAGTCTACCTCATGTGTAAGAAAGAGCTCCTTACATGCTTGAAATTGATGTTTGTGGTGCTAGCAACTTTGAAGTCACGTTTTTATATTTCAACAACTTTGAGGGTCCCTGTAAACTTTTATCTGCTTAAGTTTAATTGCCATTTGCTTTGAAAAAATGGATGATGATCCCATGCAAAGGGCAAGGAAATTTATGTTATATGGTTTTAGGGCTTGGAGCTTCTTGATGGTGGGCTGGACCCTTTGAGGAGAACTTAATTGTATATGATAAGAACTAGGCTGACTGAAACAAACCGGTGGTATTCTAAGCCCTTAAATCACAGGAATTCTAGTAACAGAAGCCTGAGAATTTTGATGTATCTTTTATCCGGATGCTTTCTAAATGCAAATAGTAGCTCTACGGGAAATATTTTGCATATCACTGCCATCTCAACCAGTGGATATGAGCTATTGTGTAGCTGGTACACTCCTGAATAATATTTTACAGCAATTGGAATTCTAGACTGTGGACTTCCTGAAGCAGGAAGACATGTTGCTGACAATCCTCCGCCCCCCCCCCCCCCCCCAAAAAAAACCCCACCAATTATGATATTGCTTGTGAAGCCATTTCTCTTATCGTACCTGTTTGGTGGTGTGGCAAGTTGTGTTTGGCTTTATGCCAACTGTTTCTGAATTTGGTGTTTATCGTGCTGTTTGTCTTGTGTCACTTCAGGAAACTGAGGAGATAATTGCAGACGTTCTTGGTGTTGAGGTTTTCAGGCAGACGATTGCTGGTAATATTCTGGTTGGGAGTTACTGTGCTTTCTCCAACAAAGGTGGCCTGGTATGTGATATTTTTTTTTTATTTTTTTTGGAAAGCTTCACTCATTTTTATGCAGCAGCACATATATCCTCCCTTCCCCCCCCCCCCAAATTGTAGGGCTATAATAATTATGATTTGTGTCACAGTAGTGGTGATTATGATTGATAACACGTCCACTCCACACATCAATAATTATTAAAACAAAAGTAAACAATATATAGTGCTAAAATAATAGCTGTGATTATGATTGATAACAGGTCCACCCCCATACATCCATAGAAGATCTGGATGAGCTGTCAACCCTTCTTCAGGTTCCCCTTGTGGCCGGGACTGTGAACAGGGGAAGTGAGGTAATTGCTGCTGGATTAACAGTGAATGACTGGACAGCTTTCTGTGGGTCAGACACAACTGCCACCGAACTATCGGTGATCGAGAGTGTGTTCAAGCTGAGGGAAGCCCAACCCACTGCCATTGTCGATGAGATGAGGAAGTCTTTGATTGACAGTTACATATGACCTTGTATGGCCCTGCTGGATTGATCACCCTTGCAAGCTGCTACATTTGCAAACCCAAGGGAGGAGTTCAAATGTCTGCAGCCTGACTAAAAGCAAATGTAGGCGGTTGGTGGTTAAAAATGGCCCTTATTACGTGGTTTTGTGTCTGACTAGCAAACGTAAATTGCCTTTGCGATGGATTTGTTATGATCAATTCTGAGTCCTCTCCTTACTATTCTGTGCTGCGAGAGTTTCTTGTCTAGGTTTATTAGCATGCTAATGCTGGCATCTATGTGACCCCCCCCCCCGCGGGGGGGGGGGAAAGGGAAAAGGGTCCCCCGCAACCCCCCACCCCAATTTTCTCTCACAAATTTTCTAGTTAACGACTGTCTTGTTAGAAAGGACTATTGAATATTGGGTTATTGGAGTAGAATAATCCCAATTTATGGGCTGGTGTAAGTGAATATCAAATTTAAGAAATCCTTGCTAGGGATTTGTACTTTTGCGGGATTTAAATCTGGGGTACTACTACAGAGTACAGAGTCACTCATCGGAAAGACAACATGCTGGTGGTTAATGCCTATGTGTAATTAAAAAGTGAAAAAAAAAAAAGAAGAAATTTATTTTGATCCTTGTTAATCCAACTAAGTAGTGTTAATGCTTATTAATTTAAGCATATCAGTGTTGTGTTCCCTCCTTGAATCTCACTCCTTACTCAATCTCTTTTCTCTTGAAAGAAAAGCTTGCCGCTTTTCCACTCCATGCAATTAAAAGCTGCAAAAAAGTAAACTCATCAAAGTTATCTCTCTCACTCTTTCTAATCAAAATTTCAAAATTAACCAAAAAACTTGAAGCCTTAGGGTTGAATTGTTCTGAACTGAGAGCAAAATTTAGTTTCTAGATATCCTCTGTTGCTTCTAAATTGTAATTGGAAGATAGTTGCTGGCAAAATCAAAATAAAAGTGAAGGTGGAAAAGAAACATGACCCCACTTCTTCGATTGAAATGTGTGAAAGTAAGCTTTTTGTACTTAATTATGACTAATTCAAGTGTCGTTGGAGCTATTTAATATAATTTAGTAGTTGATGCAATTGCTAATTATTTATTGCTAGGTTGATCAAAGGCTAAGGTTGCTTAATATGTCTTCATTTTTAAATGTAGGCTTGATACACGTTTATTGTTTTGTTTTTTTTATCATCCAAGTTGAGGAAAGCACGTGATGATGATATAGTTATAGAGATTCAATATAGTTATAGAGATTCATCATGTCTAAAAATTTGTGGATGGTGTTGAGCTGGAATATGTTGGACTTGGAGTGTTTAGAGATTAAGCCTATAGACATAGATAGGTTGTTTAGATTTAAGATAATTGGACATCCTAAAGATATTAGGTTTATCAATGTGGAAGAATTTTACTATCTAATACCTAGTATGAGTTTGAGAGAGGGCTTGAGGACTTGTTATAATGATTTTCAAGCATTAGATATGTTGTTGCTATTCAGAGAATATTGGTCGTATATTTAGTTCATATTGTGGATGTTGCTAATGTAGTGGCTCCTAAGATGTCAGCTTTACCTTGCCCTTTTAGGACCACACAACAGTCAAATTTGGACCCAATTAGCATCACAAAAAATGTTGGTGAAGAATGTTGTCAAAAGGGTAGCCTTGATGGTTCAACAAGCACAATTGGGTCTCAAAATTCCAAGGACACCAGAGAAAAGCACTCCAACAAAATCCCCTAAAAGTAGGAAAAAGCAAAAGGCTCATAACATAGGCTCAACTGAAGAGCCAATTTAGCAAGCCCAAACACCCACCCCATTACCCCAACATGTGCTAATACCCCATATTTCATCTCCTGCCACCACAACTCAAAAACCCCAATCACATATCGCACAACACATGCCCTATTTTTAGTGTGAAAACTGACCATGTACCCGAATGAGATTCAGAAGACCCTCGACGTGAGTCACCTATTCCAAGGGATAAATTGATTGGGGGTGACTCACTTAGTGAAGAGTAGGGTGACAGTGAGTATGCTCTTGAAATTGAGCTTGACTTAGAGACCTTTGAGGACATTATAGCCAACATTTCCAAAACAACAGGTAACAGGAAAATTAATGTGAGTGGTGTTGTCATGATAATGGGTTTGAGAATGATGGTGACCATCATGATTTGGATACTAATGTTGATGCTGAATTTGAGACTGATGTTGAGAATGTGGAGACAAGTGATAAGGAATTGGCATCCGCCATGGCTAAGGTTGCTGAGTGCAAGAGACAAAAGGTTTCACTAAAGATTGCTACAGCTGAGAAGGTGGGCAAAAGGCATAACCATGACATGGACAAAGCTAAGTCTTCTACTACTGGCTATGAACCAACACACTTAGGTTCAGGCTTTTATAGTGGTTGTGAAAATTCTAAAGCTGAAATAGATACTGATGGAGAGACTGATGATGAAGTTCCTAGGTTGTTAAAGAGAAAGGAAAGACATGTTAAGGTGAATGAACATACTGATTTCAAAAAATTGAAAGGGCAGGTTGGAATGAATTTTGGAACTATTGAGAGGTTTAAGGATGCAATATCTAGGTTTGTAATAGCATAAGCATGACTTGAAAATTGGTATTTCTGAATCAAGAAGAAAAAAGGTGGGTGTTGTTTGCAAACAGGGTTGCAGATTCAAGGTTTATGCATCACTAGACAAAAACAAAGCTACATGGGTTGTTAGTATAGTCAGAAACCATCATATTTGCACAAGGAACACAGTTAAGAACATACAATTGAAATACAAATGGATTACATGTATTACTTGCTTAGGCTCACAGAAAATCTAAATTGGCCTTCCAAAGAATTGGTGTATTTAGTTAAGAAGGATCATGGGGTTGTCATATTGAAGTGGGCTACTTATGAAGCTAAACAAGTAGCTCATGACATGTTTCATGGTTCAATGTTTGACCATTACTCAAAGCTAGGAAGGTATATTGAGGTGCTGAAGAAGTCAAAGCATGGTAGCTCTTTCATTGTTCAAACTGATCATGAAATTATCAAAGAAATCCTTGTATTTGAAAGGATGTCTGTGAGCTTTGATGGACTCAAGAATGAGCTACTTCTAGGCTACAGACCTATTTTATGCATTGATGGTTGCTTTTTGAACACATTCTTGGGAGGTTATCTACTATTTGTAATTGTCATGGATGGAAACAACCAAATGTTTCCAATTACATGGGTTGTTGTTGAAGGTGAAAACAATGATTCATGGGAGTGGTTTCTTCACAATGTGACGGATTGCCTTAAAGGCACAAATGAATTTAGTTGGAGTTTCATTTCAGATGAATACAAGGTAAATACTGATTAGTGCAATTTGTGAGCACATAATTGACTATATGATATTTATTTTTTGTGTCCAAGTGTATGATTGTTTAATGTAGTCAATTCTTCATGCTGTGAAAACTATGTTCCCTAATAGTGAGCACAAACATTGTGCATTTGTGCTCAACATATTTATGCAAATTGGAAGATTCACTAGAGTGAAGAACCGAAGCTTCTATTTTGGAATGCAACAAAGGTACATAACCAAACTGGTTTGAGAGATGCAATTAAGACACCAAGACAAACCTTTTTCAAGGCAGCAGAAGATTTTGAACATCAAAACCCAATGCTGTTTTGCTGCTTCTGTAGGCTTTCATGAGAGAGGATTCTAGGTGTGATGTTATTGTTAACCACATGGCCGAGACTTTCAATGCCTATGTTGTCCATGCAAGAACCAAACATTTGATTAACATGTTAGAGGATCTCAGACTGGCTTTTATGGAGAGGATTGTGGTTAAAAGGGCCATAATGCAGGCATTTGAAGATGACATTTGCCTAGAACAAGGAGTAAGATAGAGATGTAAAAAGAAGAAGCAAGAAATTGTTTCCCTATTCATTCTGGCAACAAAGTCTCATAGGTTAAGCATAGGCTAGACAACCTTGTTGTAGATCTCAACCATGCCAAATGCACATGTAGAAAATGGAATCTCAAATGAATACCCTGTTGTCATGCCATTGCATGTGCAACATGGATGAATCAAGGTGTAGAAGGTTATCTCCATTCTTATTTCAAAAGGGAGAGGTATATGACAACCTACAAAGGTTTAATAACTTCTTGTGTTGGAGACAGATACTGGCCTAAAAAATACATGCCACTTGAACCTCCACCAATTAAGATAGGACTTGGTATACCACAAAGAAATAGAAGGAAGGTCCCCACGAAGGTCCAAAGAAGGTAGGTAGATTAACAAGACATGGAAGGCGGATGGCGTGTAGCAATTGTTAGCGTGCTGGTCATAACAAGAATGATTGCCTTAAATTCGATCAATGGCCCAAACCTAAGATTCATGCTAATTACTTCAAATTATCCTAATTATAAATTAATCAAGTTGGGCACCGCATTTCAATTTAGCATTGTATGTACATGTATATATACATTCGTACATTGCAGGTTGAAACCACGATGTGGCCTCAAAATGGACCTCGTTACGCTCCTAAATAATTCACTAAATAAATATTTGAATTACCCGCTGAATAAGCATTAGCCTAATTATCAATGGATAATTTGAAAAACGATAATGATAATAATATACGAATTAATTTAGTAATAATATAACAATAATAAAAAGGGGCAAGTTAGATATATAAAAAGAGGGAGTTAATAATTAAAAAAGAAAAATGTCTCTCCCAAATTTACATCCAAAAGATGCAAAATTTTATTTATTAATTCTAGCAAAAAATATTAATCCAATTTTCCATATATGTATACATGTAATGAATGGTAATAAAATAAAATAAAATAAAATAAGGACTAGAGAGATAGAGAGGATAAATATGAGAAAATTCTAGAAAAAAATACGTGTCAACAAATGCAAGGGGTAGAAAGCAAAAGAAAAAAAAGACTAATTAAAATTTAAAATAACCAACCCCAATCAAAATAAACAAAAACAAACAAATGAAACAAAACCCCCTTGATTTCCCCCTTCCCAGCCCGCTTGCAACCATCGTGTGCTGGCCGTCTGACGCCCACGCCGCCGCCGCCCATCGCCACCGGTCCTCGCCACCGGTGCCACCCTTCAACCTCCCTCTTTCTTCACCTCCCTGTGTGTGTTAAGGTGGGTTGAGAGGTGAAAACCTAACTCCCCTTACTTCAATTTTTGATGTTTTGTATCTTAATTTTTGTAGTAAATGGTGTAATTATCTTTGGTGTGTATGAATTTGAAAATTTCTTGAACTGTTTTGCGGGTTTGGATTAAGTTGCTTGTTGGGAGAATGGAGGAGGAGTACGATGAGTGAAGGTTTGGAAGTTGTGTTTGAATTTCAGGTTGTTTTGATGATGTTGAGACTGATCTTAATGTATATTAGAATGAGATTAAAGTGAAATACATGTTGGGTGAATGAGTTGTAGCCATGAACTCGAGGGATTAGGGTTTATGGCTTGAATGATGTTTAAGTTCATTATGTGGATTACTTAAATGAGTTAAGTGATGATTAAATAGAGAAATATGTGAGTATATGTACAAGGTTAATGTGTGTGTTATGTGTTGATCATGGCTTGGTGATTTGGGTTGGAATTGGAATAAAACTACAAGCTTGATTGTGGGTGATTTGGTGGTTATAAGTAAACTATAATGAATCTTTGAATAAAATTAATGAGAATTTGTCGCTAAAAATTTGGATGTTGGATATGTATGTTGGGGTCATGAGTTGATAACTGGGGTTACGAAGTGGGATGAAGTTTAACTTTTAATTCGGTTGCTTTAATAGTGTTTAAACAAATCTTTGGTAATAATCAAATGAAAATAAAGAGATATAGGCATATGTATTATGTTGTTGTATAAGTATATGACAAGATTTAATTTTCCAAGTGAGGATGGGGGAGAGGAGAATGGAGGGAGACATAGTGACTTTGAATGTTTGAAAATCATGAACTAAGTATGGGGTTAGTGAGATTCTAAGATTTGGTTATTAAGGGAGAGGGAAAGGAATAAGCAGTGCTGTGGATTTGGAGTTACTAGCATAACATGCCTATGCAGTTTGATTGTACTAATGGTAATTGTATAATTGGGACTTGACTTGAACTTGGAACCAAGTTCATGAAGTCGCCTTAAGCTGTATCGAAATCCAAAGTTTAATGGCGAGCCACAATTTGTTAAAGAGAAAATCATTAACCATAATAATATCGCTAATAATTATGGTAAAGATAGCCACAATAATAATAATAATAATAATAATAATAATAATAATAATAATAATAATAATAATAATAATAATAATAATAATAATATCAATAACAATAACAATAATAATGATTGATAATGTCGCTAATTTTAATAAGTGCGAAGAAATAATGATGTTAACAAGCTTTCCATAATAATTTGAATGGTACTGGCGACAATGCCGTTAATAACAAACTCAAGATGAGTCACACCGCTGTGTTGCTTTGACATTCATTAAACGATCGTTAGCGATAAGAGGGAGATGATCAAAAACAAAAATAAAGTAGAACCAAATTAAATTAATAATAATTGTTACGCTAATAATAAAAAGAGAAGTCGAGTGAATTTAAATTTTGTTAAGTCAAGAATTTTAATAAAATTTCTTCAGCTTGCACTAATGGAGAAAATGACATATTTGAAGCAGAAGTAATGCCACCTCCGTTGCTTCAAGCTGCCAGCAAACGATTTCTACTAAAATGGAGAATGACTTTTAAAAACAGGTACGTACATTGCCTGTGTTCTTCGAAATTTCACATGTTTCTCAAACTATGCAAAATCAATATGATATTCATATAATGAATCATTTTATGCAATGTTTTGTCACATAAGCAAGTGGCCCCAGGAATTATTAGTCATCAAGGCTTATGCCCTTCAATTTACCGGCGCGGCTGCAACTCAGGCTTCCCGATTGGCCTGGGAGGTTTGCATCGATCTCAAGATCGTTACACACGTCAACAAGGGTCCATTTCCAGATAATAACTGGCAAATCAGCTTTACTCATACATTATCTCTGTCCTGTTTGCAAAACAAAATGTTTTAAAATGAGGGTATCCAACTAATTAAACTCAAAGCTTATTTTACTGCATTGGAATGTACATGCTGAGTTTCGGTTTATACTTCGAATAATTTTGTGTTTTTGTTTTAGGTAAGGAATCAGTGAACAGTCCTCCCCCTGGCAAACTAGAGGGTAGCAAGAAATGAAAGAGCATTACAATTCCTTTTGCTGAGGATTCGCTAGCCAAATGCTCACAATGATTTATAGGCTAGCACGAGTTGTGTATTATTTTGGACATTGGGGTTACTAGTATGTTGTAGTCCTACGTTGAGTTATCAGGTGTATCATAACTTGTATAAGTGATTGAAGGTGTTTTATTTCAATTATGTGGTGAGTTAGGTGATTAAATGAGTAACACAATGATACAGGTGAATTTAGTTAGCCTTGTTTCATTACAGAACGGCGGTAATGCCTCCAATCAAAGGACTTCCACTGCCAATCAATAGTATATGAGTAATTAAGTTAGAATAATCAGGCATGAGGAATTGGGGGCGTTACACAACAGATAGCCAACCACCTCCACAGAAAAAACAACGGGGCAAACCAAGAAAACAAGTTGAGCTTCTCAGTGAGTCGAGGGAGGAATGAGAAGGAACTACCAAAGGGAGAGGAGTAAGGAGGGGTAGGGGAGCAACTAGAGGTAGAGGAGGAAGCAGAGGCAGGGGAGGTAGAATAGGCACAATAAGTGCTTGACATTTAACTTTGTTTTTTTTTTTTTGGTACTAAAAAATATTGGTTTCTCACATTTTAATTTTTTTTATTTTTAAATGACTTAAGATATTGCATCATTGTCTAGAGCACAGTCCATGACAGACCAAAGCTCGCCACTCATTCTTAGTCAAGCATGAGTAGCTACCAGTAGTTCACAACCTTTTATCAACCCTCCATAGTGAAGGTTCTATCTCATGTGCAACTTTTCTTGAGTTGTCAAATTTGTAAATTGAAATAGACAACATAATTTAGGTGTGCTGTTGTTTTTTGGATGATAAACTTGTTAAGCACCATGATATGTTTATGTTTTAGATGTCAAATGTGTGTGCATTAGGGTTAATCTACTGGGTTTATAGTAGCCTGCAAACCTTATTTTGCTTATTTTGTTGCCATACATTGAAAGTTATGGACATTACAATATTAACATAAATATTGGGCCCAAATTTTAGTTCAAAACTTGTATTTTAGCTCATACGTTTGTTTAATAATACTTGCCTCCACCATTGAGAATACTTCCCACAATTTATTTCACTCATTTCATTCATTCAATACAAAGTACATTTTACATCTACCTTCATAAAAAGTTACAAACCATGTTTATCCACATTCATCTACCCCCATAAATAGTTACAAAGCTTCAGCCTCCACACCTTACATCTACCCACACCATACTATTAATTTTTCCTGATCAAAACTATCACGAATAAGAAAATAGACAAATACATCCACATTTTGTCCCACCCCCAGTTGTTTGAAGCTTTAGGTTTTAGTGTCGTGAGTTCTTCTTTCACTGACTTCATTTCTTCTTCAACTCTTCCCCTCTTCTCCTTCTCCTTCACAATCTTACTTCTTAATTTTGCATTATCTTCTTTCGAAATTTGTAGCTCATTAGTTTCACTACCCCCATGTCTTCCTCCCTTTGACGCCTTCTTCTTCTTTACCTCAATTCCCATTCTCTCTAGCTATTTCACCAACCAACTCTTCCACATTGTCTTCCAATATCTTATTCTTCTCTATAATGTTCACTGCATTTTCTTCATCCCATTTGAAAAAACCACAATCTTTATTAACCTACAAACACAAACAAATAATTCATCAATTACAAATTGCAGCAATCATTAAATCCGAATTTTCATCAATTACAAATTGAAGCTAGTCCCCTAATTTGTATTACCGACCTTCTATAATTGATACCCCAAAAAATTTCTCCCTTATTTGGGGGTCTTCTGCATGTTTGGCAAATAGTAGGTATGTTATAAAAACACTTAACTGTGGCTAGTTTTGGGCACTAGCTACTTAATTTGCTACCTTCCTAGAATTTGATGATCCAACAATACTTATATGTCTACTAGACATCTTCACTTCTTCGCATGAGAGATAAAATTAGGTTTTTTGTTTTCTTCTTTCTTGAGAAAAACACGACTTTTCTTTCAAGAGGAGAAAGACTTTCAAGAGGAAAGACATTGAGCAAAGAAAGAGACAGAAGAAGGAGGGAGCTTAGTTTGCTCTTATCTGTTTAAATTAATAAGGGCCAACACTGCTTAGTTGGATTAACATACAATCAATATGTGATAAATAACTTAACACATCATCAAGTTGACAACTCAAATGGTCATTAACTTGACTGTGATATGTTAAAACTAAATAACCTCAAATGTCGGGTCATTGGACTCCAAATTTAAAGGTCAAATTATTCTCATCCAATAGCCTTAGATGTAGAATTATTGGCATGTAAAAACTTATTAATATATGACTGAAAACTAAATTCCTTACAAAAATTGAGGTTTTGCCTTTTAGGGCCACTTAGTTTATGTTCGAGCAATTCTTGTACTTAGACTTGGAGACATAATGTTCAGGCTACCTACAACTATCCATGTTAGTATGTTGTAGGTGTATAAATAAATTAATTTGTGATACAATTCTAATGTTATACTTTAAGAAGCATGAATATGAGCCATGTAATAAGTAGATGTGCACAAAAAGTTTCCTATGTATTTTGCCTGCATAAAAAACTATCATGCCAGATCTTCAACACCTTAAGATCTTCAAAATCTTCATTAGCAATATTCCAAATTACCCAATCCAAATATACAATAATGCATTTAATGTCCTCAAAAACCCTAATTGTCCTAGGGTATTTTGCACTTACTACCCTTTCAGTTTTCGATATTAATGTTTTGAACTCTGCTTCTTTGTATTGATTTTCAAGTACCTTGAGGTTTCACACTTTTGATTTTTCACCATATTCTGAAGTTTTGTTTACGCACTTTTAAGCCAACTATTGAAAATTATAAAATGATCCCTAATTTGGGTAAGATATGCAATAAAACTAATTTTGGGGTTTTCTAAGAAAGTATGCTTGTTTTAAATTATTAAACTTCTTATAATGACTTTATTGGTGCTAGTTATCACAATATACTACTTATTTCATCAATATTTTATTTTTTTATGGTTAGAGGCCCACCATGCTTAGCAAAATAATTAACGCTTAATTAGAGATTTTTGACCATTACCTGAACTTAGTTGGTGTTGGACCATTGTGTTCTCTAACTTCCAGTTTATAGAGGTTGCTATCTCAACCGGACCTTTCTTAGATCAGTCACAACACAAAACCATTTCAGTTCCTATCTTGGACTGTAGTCACTAATAAAGTTTTTATATTTTTAAGGATGGTGATACTTTAATCAAGAAATCATAATATCCAAGGCATAAGGTTCAATTGAATAACATTTCCTACAAGGAAACTTCTCTTATTGGAAGTCTAAAAGTTGAAATATAATAATGGAAAGATTTAAAGGACTTAAACTATTAAGATCATCAGAGATGTTTGCTCATAGAGAAATGGAGATATCGACTTATCTTTTGTACTCAACATCTCCTTTTATAGAGGAGGTGGATTACATAAGATAACCTAATGGTTACACTACACACACTGATATTTGCACATTACTACAGTTACTCTCTAATGGCTATAGTAGACTCATTATTTTACTGACTTGACATTAGACAAAACTGACACAATAATGGTGTAGCGGCTTTTTAGAGCACTTATTTTTGACAAGACTAGTCATCCATATTGAGATTTTATATGCCTTCATCTCTAGTAATATCTTCTAGTCCATTACTATCCAGATAATCATCAAAATCTTCATCAAGAAGATGCTTTGGATCCCATTTTTTAAATAATTCATGAAAATTTTCCTTTCCTTTTTTTTATAGGAATTTTTTAGCTCCTACATCAAGGAAATAATCAAAGACATCTTTTGAAGTTATCCCTTCTACCTTTCTATTGTTGAAATCATTCTGATAAACGAGAGTAGTGTTCCTGCAATGCATTAATGTTTTTCCTTGTTCAATTAATACCCATATTTGATGATAAATATTGTAAAATGTGATGGCTCTTGCTAAAACAGGATCACCAACTACTTCTTGGCGTTGATCATTGGGATCATCTAAATCAACCAATTGAACAAGATGATGGGTTGACTTGGTCTTTCCATTTTTATACTCATTTACTGCATAATGTACCTCGACATAGAGGCTTCTACTATATGAAAATTTTGTTAGACCATCAGAGGATGTGGGAATCCAATTGATCCTTTTGAACATGCATTGTTTAGTTAGTCTTTAGAAGAACAAGTACTGGGATTTCCATGAGGTAAGCTAGCATTCCATATTCCTAAAGATTGAATTTGTTGGGAATCTAATACTACCAACTCTAGATCTATTAGAAAAGAAGGATGTAGTACTCCATGACTCCCAAATATCATAAAAATAATTATGATAGTAGTATATGCAGACTGCATACCGGTCGTTGAGCCATTTTTGCTAAATATGGGAACTTATTTTTTTTTAAATATCATAAGGACACCTTAGTTAATTCATTTGTAATTATGAAAGGCTAAATCTTTGTACCATTAGATAGGCAAAAAATAGCATACCAAAGTGTGATCCACTTTTGTATGAAATTTCAAAATATCCATAAGGATTCCACCAGAATGAGAAACCCGTTCTAGCAGTAAGGACATTTCAGTTTTGATTTCCTTCTTTTCCGGTAGGAGTTCTGCTTTAATGATCACCATTGGCAAGTTCACGAGTTAAACTATGTGCCAGATAATTCTTCGATCCCTATATTCAACAGAGGAAGAAAATTAGTTAGGTCATAATCGCCAACGCATGAGTCGTCGTGGCACTTGCATATTGCATAAATTCTTTTTCACAAAACCAAGTATTCCTTTGTAATCAATTTGAATAAAAAAAGATTTTGGGGCTGAAAAGATTAAGAATTTTTCAATTCCCTTGATGATTGTGTTCGATCTCATTACATCACATTTGATACCCTCATTTCCTAACTGTTGATTGCAATAAGTCGTAACTTCTATGATTTTCATTTGGTTTTTGATTACTTTGGTAGGAAATAACATTTACCCAAACGGAGGCATAGATTTGGCTCAAGATGATGCTAATCGAGTGAAGTGCGCCCCTTTTTGAGATAAGCCAATGAGCCGAAGAAGTCTCGAAGATTTGACAAACAAAGGGCAAGGAAGTAACGAGAGTTGACGAAATCAACTGAAGAGGGGCCCCACTAGGGGCCGTAGTCATAGCCACACCCGTGTTCATCGCTGCAGGGTCCCCTGTGAAGAGGAAAAAAGCCAGGAGGCGGCCCACTAGTAGTTGTTGCCACCTTGGCCATAGCTGGTCATGCCCGTGGCCACCTTGGCCATTTTTGTTACAGTGACCCGTGTCCTTCCCCGCGCATGTTCCGTTTTTATTAGTTTTAACCACTATAAAAGGGGATTTTGCCAAATTTGGGGATTAATCTTACTTTGTAAAAAATTACTCTTTAAAAACTTCTAAGGTTAAGTTAGATGGAGGATTAGGATTAAAGGTTAATCTTGTTGGTGATTTGAGAAGACTTTGAGGATTGATCATTATCTCTTTGTGCCAAATTTAAAGTCTCTCTCTCTCTCTCTCTCTCTCTCTCTCTTCGTTAAGTTAATTTATTACCTTCATTGATTATGTCAAGTTATAAGTTCTTGGTGATTTGCATGATGATAAGTGGGTAATTTATCTTCCATCGGTTTGGATTATGGCCTAGTGTGCCTAAATAAATGTAGCTAAGTTTCTTATTTTCCTAGATTTCTTACTACTAGAAGGGATCACCCCTTGATCACCAAGTGTTCAATGAAATGCCCGAAAGAGCATTATACATAACACTTGAAGCTAATGGGTGCATTAAGAGATTGGGCATTAGTAAATGTGATTTAGAAGGGGATAGTTTACCTTAAGCATGAAAATAGTTCAATGGTTGGACTTGGTAGAAGGTTATCTATCCAAGGCCCAACTCATAATCCCCCATGAAAATAGGTGGTATTGTTCTACCCTTGATCTTTGAGAAAAGACAAGGCAGCCTTTACATGAGATAGCCAACCCCCTTCAAGTTGTGGGTTAGTTAGGAAAGTTTGGAACTAGCCTTTGACTAAATAAAATAGGCACATTTGTCACCCAAATCCCCAACCCAATTCCTTTAAGTATAGACTCCAAATCCGCTACTTTGTTAACTCTAACTGGTGACTAGGACATATTTTAACCATATCATCCACCTAGATTAAATATCTTGTTTAGCTCAGTAATCCTAGCCTAACTCCTTGTGGACACGACCTGTACTTGCTTGTTGCTAGTTACAGCTATACTGTACACTTACGGTACTATATTTCTAGTTGAACAAGTTTTTGGCGTGCTGTGAAAGTAGGTTCTATAGAATATCAAAGCTAATTTAGGAGATTTGAGGGTAGGTCTTGTTTTGTTTTTGTTTTCAATTCTTCATTTTCGTAGTTGCTATCTTTGCTTGAAATTTCTTACCGCTCTTGGTAGCGATTTTGGTGCATGCTCAGGAGGAGTCAAGGAGTGGCTAACTTAACCCCCATTGACCCTAAAATTAAGGCTACTGCTTGAAGCCGAGGTAGAGAAAGGAGACAAAGAAGGCCAAGAAGGGAAAGAAGGGATACGAAGGAAGTAAACACGGCATCTCGTAATCCTAACACTGCCCCACTTCGGGACTTTATGACGTCGGACCCCAACACCATCCCATCAAGCATTGTGAGGCTTGCGGTGGAGGCCAACAACTTCCAATTCAATTCGGCATTTATCACCTTGTTCCAACAAAATCAATTTAGTGGTTCACCCATGGATAATCCCAATGACCACATTGCCTCGTTCTTGGAGAAATGTGACACTATCAAGATGAATTGGGTGTCAGATGATGCAATTTGGTTACGCCTTTTCCCCTTCTTATTGAAATATAAGGCCAAGTCATGATTGATGAATGCTAATGCTAACTCTTACACCACTTGAGATGGGCTTTCTGAGACGTTCTTGTGCAAGTGGTTTTCCCCCGGGAAGACCGCCACGCTTATGAATGACATCACCTCATTTGCTTAAATGGAAGGTGAATCTCTATATAAAGCTGGGAGTGTTTTAAGGAGCTTCAACGTGAGTGTCCCCACCATGGTATGCCCAATTAGTTGCCTATGCAAACTTACTACAATGGCCTTCACTAATTTGTGAAGATCTCCATTGATACAGCCATCAATAGGGCACTTATGGGAAAGCCAATTAATGAAGCCAAGCAATTATTAGAAGAAATGGCCTCCAACAAGTATAATTGGTGTGATGAGCAATCTAACCTCAAGAGAGGAGCAAGACTTGAAGTCAATGCATTCACTTTGCTAGCAAGTAAAGTGGATGTTTTATTTCAAAAAGTGGATTGTCTCCAAACAAGCCATCATGGGGGTATTTCAAGTGTGTCATTTGAAAATGTGAGTGCTTGTGAGGTATGTGGAGTCCAAGGCCATGTTGGTAGTGAGCGCCAAATTGGTCACTCTTTCCAAGATCTAACCATTGAGTAAGCAACTACCCTTTACAACTTCAATAATAGGTCAACAAATGACCTTTACTCAAACACTTTCAACCCGGGGTGGAGGAACCATCCTAACTTCTCATATAAGAACTTCAATCTACTTCCCTATCCTCCTCCACAAAATCACCCTCATCCATTGTGATTCCAATACAAGGCTCCTCATGTCCCACCCCCTCAACCTCAACAACAAAAGTCCAACTTGAAGAACTTGATGGAGTGTTTCATTCAAACTCAAACCAAGACAAATGAAGCCCTTAGTGAGTCTGTGAATAAACTAAACTCGAAGTTTGAAAGTATTTCCACTCACTAAAAGATGATGGGGAACCAATTGGCTCAAATAGCTCAACAAGTGAGCCATCTCTCCCGGCCCCAAGAGCACTTTTTGGGCCAATTGGAAGCAAACCCCAAAGGGCAAATGAATGCCATCTCTTTAAGGTGTAGGAAGACATTGGAGGGTCGAAGGGAGGCCCCAAAGAGAGATGAAGATCGAGTGAAGGATCAAGATATTGAGATTGTGGATGAAGAGGGGTATAAGAGTGAGGGTGCACTGAGCTCACATCATGAGAGCACCAAGCCCAAGCCCGTTAATCCATACGAATCACCAATTTCTTTTCCCCAAAGGCTAGCCAAGGCCAAGCTTGAAGCTAAATTAAAGAAATTTTTAGAGGTACTCAAGAAGCTTCATACTAATATCCCATTCTTGGATACTATTTTGGAGATGCCTTCGTATGCCAAGTTCCTCAAAGATATGTTTTCCAACAAGCGAAGATTTCGAGAGAATGCGACAGTTTGTCTTACAGAAGAGTGCAGTGCTATCCTCCAAAATAAGTTACTCCCAAAACTCAAGGATCTAGGAAATTTTCTATCTCGTGTGCCGTGGATGATATTGCTATTAGTCAAACCTTGTGTGACCTTGGAGTGCGTGTGAGTCTTATGCCTTACTCAATATACCCAAAGCTCCAAGTAGAGGAATTGAAACCCATCACAATTTCCATTCAACTTGTGGATTGATCAATGAAACACCCAATGAGAATTCCTAAAGATGTGCCATTACAGGTTAGGAAATTCTACATCCCTTAGGACTTTGTGGCAATGGAAACGGAGGAAAACGCTCAAATTCCCATCATCCTAGGATGGCCATTCCTAGTCATGGCTGAGGCCATGATTGATGTTAAAATTGGAAGACTTTCCTTCTAAGTTGGGGAGGAAAAACTTGAGTTCAGTCTCGTACAAACTATAGACACCCCCACCATGAAAGATGCTTGCCATCGAGTGGACACCCTTAAAAGGGTGGTGAAAGAAGCATTGGCCATCCGTAGGCATCACGAGGTTTGTCTAGAAGCTTGTTTTAGTGCTCATGAAGATAAGATGGAGATTCGATTGAGTAACAAAAAGGGAATCTACTCCAAGCTTTTATATTCGGCCCCATCGTACTCCACAAGCAAATGGTAAGGAAAGTTTTCTAGCATGGAAATTCAAGCTCTAAAGGAAGACAAGAAAGGTGCCCTCGGGGTGGAGTTGAAACCATTTCCTCGCACTTAAGGTATGAATACGTTGGTACTAACCGCACGTTCCCCGTTATTGTTAGTGCTAAGCTAAATGACTCCTAAATTGGATGTGCTTCAAAAGCATAAAGGCGTCATTCCCTATAGTATTGACTATATTAGGGAGATTAGTCCATCAATGTGCATGCATAGAATACACTTTGATGAAGGGGCACAAGCCCTCTAGAGAACCTCCAAGGCGCTTAAACCCTAACATGCAAGAAGTGGTAAAAAAATAGGTTGTCAAGCTACTTGATGTCGGGATCATCTACCACATCTCGAATAGCGAGTGGATTAGCCCAATGAAAGTAGTTCCTAAAAAGAAGGTACGACCGTTGTCAAGAATGAGAAAGATGAGCTTATTTCTACTAGGACGGTGACCAGGTGGTGCATCTGCATCGAGTATAGGAAGCTTAATAGTGCCACCCAGAAAGAGCATTTCCCCCTCCCTTTTATTGACTTGATGTTGGAAAAGCTAATCCGACATTCCTTATTTTGCTGCTTGGATGGATACTGGGGTTTCTTTCAAATCCGTATCAATCTGAGTGACCAAGAGAAGGAGACATTCACGTGCCCTTTTGGTATCTTTGCGTACCAAAGGATGCCTTTTGGCTCATGCAATGCCTTGACTACTTTCTAATGATTTATGCTTGCCATTTTTTCTGAGTATGCAAAAAATATCATGAAGGTTTTGTTGATAACTTCTTGGTTTATGGAGCCACCTTTGAAGTGTGTTTGGAAAACTTAATTAGAGTGCTCCGCAGATTCGAGGAGGTCAATTTGGTGTTAAATTAGGAAATGAGTAGTTCTTTGGCATGTTGTATCTAGTAGGGGCATTAAAGTGGATAGAGCTAAGGTTAAGATGATTAAGCAGTTGCCAGTCCCCACCAATGTCAAAGGCGTGAGGAGTTTCTTTGGTCATGTGGGTTCTACCACCGCTTTATCAAGCGATTCTCTAATATTGCCAAACATCTCACCCAACTCTTAGCCAAAGATGCCCCTTTTGTGTTTACTAACAAGTGTCTTCAAGCTTTTGTATCAAGGAGGCTTTGATATTGAATCCAATTATCCAACCGCTCGATTGGAATCTTCCATTTGAGTTGATGTGTGATGCATGTGACTTCAGTTTGGGTATGGTTTTGGGCCAAAGAAGAGGCAAAAATCCATTCATAATCTATGACCCAATTAAACTGCTTCACCATCTAGAAGGAGATGTTAGCGGTAGTGTTTGCTATTGAGAAATTTTGCCAATATGTCTTAGGGTCCAAGTTGATAGTCTACACCAATCACTCCACCATTAAACACCTCATGGAGAAGAAAGATGCCAAGTCGAGGCTAATTAGGTGGGTCCTCCACCTCTAAGAGTTTGCCCTCGAGATTCAAGACAAGAAGGGAACTGAGAATGTGGTGGCGAGTCACCTCTCCCGACTACCAATTGACTAAGAGAGCTATCGGGAATGTACTTTGCCAATTGATGGTTCTTTCCCGGAGAACATGCTTGCATTGGCTACATCAAGCACTCCATGGTATGCGGATATACTCAACTATTTGGTTTGTGGCATTCCACTGCCCGATATGAATTCCAATCAAAAGAAGCGGTTTTTTTCCGAAGTCAAATCTTTCTTTTACGAGGATCCTTACTTGTATAAGACTTGTGGAGATGTGATTAGAAGGAGGTGTACTCTCGACGAAGAGATACAATCCATCATCTCCCATTATCATGACTCACCCTATGGAGCCCACGCTAGTGACGACAAGACCACCCACAAGATCCTTCAAACCAGTTTCTTTTGGCCCACTTATTTCAAAGATACTTATGCATATGTTCGAGCCTGTGATCAATGACAAAGAACCGGGAACTGGACAAGGTGCAATGAGATGCCCCTCAACTATATCCTTAAAGTTATGGTATTTGATGTGTGAGGCATTGATTTCATGTGTCCTTTCCCTTCCTTAAGAGGGAATAAGTACATCTTGGTGGTCATTGATTATGTTTTTAGATGGGTGGAAGCTATACAAGCCTTACGAATGATGCTAGGGTGGTTACCAAGTTCTTGAAAAGGGTAATCTTCCCTAGGTTCAGCATGCTAAGAGTCTTGATTAGTGATGGAGGGACTCACTTTATAGGACGAAAATTTGAAGCCATGCTCACCGAGTACACGACAAATCATAAGAAGGGATTAGGGTATCACCCCCAAACAAGTGGCCATGAGGAGATCTCAAATAGAGGAATCAAGCTCATCTTGGAGAAGAAGGTAGCTCGGTCAAGGAAAGATTGGTTTGACAAGCTCCATGACACACAATAGGCCTATCGCACTGCTTACAAGACTCCAATTGGGACCACATCTTTTAGGTTTGTGCAGGGCAAACCATGCTATTTGCCCATGGAATTGGAGCATAGAGCTCATTGGGCAATCAAGTACTTAAACTTTGACCTTAAGGCTTCAGGAGAAAGGCAAATGTCACAGTTAAATGAACTTGAACAATTGAGATTTGACGCGTATGAGAAGTCAAGGATATACAAGGAGAAAATGAAGAAGTGGCATGATAAATGTATCCTAAGGAAAGAATTTAAACAGGGAGATTTGGTGCTATTGTTCAACTCACGCCTCAAATTATTTCCCGAAAGGCTACGCTCAAGATGGTCCAAGCTGTTCAAGGTTCTCAAAGTGTTCCCTTATGTGGTGGTTAAAGTTTGGAGTGCAACACTCCGACACTTTCAAAGTGAACGGCAAAAGACTCAAGCATTACATTACCGACAATCCAATTGAGGTGAAGGTTGTCTACACCTTCCCCAGTCCTCATCCGAGTGAAAGGAAAGCCCAAGGGTCAAGCTCAAGACCTTAAAAGAGCGCTTCTCAGGAGGTAAGTCGAGTTTTTAACATGCTTACCCTTTTTCTCATTGTATCAAGAGCCGAGTATGGAGTATTGGGTGTTGGATGGTGAACATTTGGGAGATTGAAAACTTGCATTTAAGGACGAGGAGAGTTCAAAATGACAAATATTGGGTGATTTGGGAACAAAAAGTTGTCACTAGCAGCTGCGCCCATGACATCGATTGTAGCCCATACTACAGGAAAACAGAGGGTGGCCACTGCTAGCCGTGGTGAACCCTCGGGTTGGCCACGGGTACCCATGGCCATGGCCATGGCTGTGGCACCCCTTTTTCTCCTTTTATTCCTTCTTCTTCCTCATTTTGCTCCACCTTCACCAACCATGGCCCCCACCCTAACGCCATTGTCTCTCTTCCTTCTCTCTCTCTCTACCACCACCACCAAACCACCACATCCTTCATCAATTTTCTCTCAAATCCTCCAAATCCACCACTTTTGTCACCACTCCTTCTCATGTCCATCCTCAAAACTCCAAAATCTCTTCTTTTTCAACCCCTTGTCTCACCCATCAACCTTAACCTACACGTGCACCACCACTAAAACACCCAACTCAAGTGTTTTCCAGCCACTCTTTAACCAAAAACAACCATCACACTCCGTTTCTTCCACCAATCCCTACTTTTCTCACATCCATTAATCCTTTTTCTCTATCCTCGAACTCTACCTCCATTGAATAGTTTGAAGCTTGAAGAGAGAGAAAGCTTGCAAGGAGGACCTCCATCTCCTTCATTTTGTGTCTACTTGTTAGTGGGTACTCCAATTTCACCATTTGGTTCCTCATTTTGGTCATTTGGGTGATTGAGTTCTCATTTTCATTATTGAATTGCATTTCCATGCTTTATGCATTTGGGAGATATGGGCAATAAGATCACCACACTAGGACCGTCCACCTCCAGCACTTCAAAGACGACAAAGAAGGTTTTTGCCTCTTTAACTGCTAATGCCATCACTAGCCGGGTCCAAATGGCCTGAGGTAATCGTCGAACCCCACCTCATGTTTCTAACAAATATAACATAGCATTTGAGGACCAAGAAAACATGAATAGGAATGACCAAGTAGCCTCTCCAAGGATTCGAGACATTAAGTAGATTGATGTGCCATTTCTAGAGAGTATAGGACTTTGAAATGATGTGCATGAGCCACTTGAGGTTGTGAGTTCGGTTGATTATGTGGGTTGGGAAAAACCTATCTATGAGAGGTTGTCTCAGGAGTTTCTAAGCTTACTCAAGGTCAATTGGAAATGCCAATACAACAATGGGGAGGTCCATATTCATTTATGCCTTTTCGACCATTCATTTGACATGAACCACTAAGAATTTGGTCGTTGCCTTAGACTACCATTCAAAGGTTTACGGTCTTGTTCCCACCAAGAATTCAAAGAGTAAGAGTTTTCGAGGGAAATAACCTGTGATGCTTGAGAACCAATTCGTGATAACTTAGGCAATTATGTGGCTTACAGCACAGTGTGTCTAAAGCCATCGCCATATTTAACCCTTTGCTTTGTTACCTCCATCGTCTTATGGCCAATATCATCTTTTCAAGGTACAACACTCAAAATGGTGTGAGATTGACGGAGTTATTTGTCTTATGGGCTATCCTCGATGATGTTACCATAGACACGAGCACCCTAATCCTTACTCAATTGGTCTCTAATGCTACTAGCAGAACTACCCACATTTCTATGACGATGTTATCTCGACTATAGCTTATGGTTTCGGCCTTAGGAAGCAAGTAGAGAGGTTGGAACCCTTGTATATACCGGGGCGGTTGAATCTTGTGGCATACCTCCACATGGAGATCTTTAAATATGAGTCCGCGTGTGTGTACGTGAACAACCATGGTAAAGCCCTCTTTCCAAGTAAACTGCTTGCGCCGATGCCTGTAATTGGTATTGTAATGACGACATTGATATGGAGGGGGGTGAGGAAGAGGGCCAACAAGGAATTTATGGAGGAGGCGATGTGGAAGATGTAGGTCTAGGGGGAGGGATGACTCATGATGAGGAGATGACCGAGCCCCCTACTACTAGGAGTAGAAGCGCTGCCGGACCCTCCGATTTTAATGAGGAGCGCTTCTACCAATACATGGATGAGTAATTCTCTCGTCTCCACTTAAGGATGAATCACATTGATGAGCATCATGTGCAACATGCACAACAACAAAATTTGGAGTATCACGTATATCATGCCTATAGGCACCACGGTTGGCCCTACCCTCCAGCTGAATAGAGGCTTAGTGCCCCTCTGGGCCGTATTGATTACCTTGTAATTACCCCCTCCCTATCTCCCTTGCTCACTCGTATATTCATTACATCGGAGACAATGCACATGTTAGGCATGGGGAGAGGGCTTATAAGATCGTATTTGGGGAAATGTATGTGGTGTGTGCTTGTTGAGCATATCTTGATGCAACCGTGGAGTGATTGGTTGTTAAGTCTGGATGAGGCTTTGTGTTGGTTGATTGTAATGGGTGATTAGTTATGGTGGGTTAATGATGCTTTGTACATAACGCTTGTCATCATGTAGTTGCATTAGTAGGACGCATATTGCATGACTAAGGAATGCATAGCCACATACCGTCTAAAGATTATAGGTAGATGTTGCATTGCATTATATATATCAATGTCATGTTTTTACTTGTGATCTCAAGAGGAATCGCGGTTGAGATGGGCCTATATTGAGTTTGCAAGGTAACAATTCTCACCCTCCTCTCCATAATCTTCTTATGAATTGATTAGGCTAGAATCTTAGTACTTTTCGCTTTCACCTTATGTCCTTTATTGTTGGTTATGATTCCCTCGCTCCACATGAAGATATTATGAGATTTAGGCGTGGTGGTTAGGGAGGTCATATACCCTTTGTACATATTTTTGGATATGAAATTTTCTTGAATTATGACTTTGGGGGAACTTTTGTGCCTTTGTTATTGGCTCTTGATCTTCAATAGCATGGTTGCTAGCTTGTACATATATAGAATACGTATGAAGGAACACTTGACTACAATGTAATTTTCGGTCTTTTATAATAATCTCATTTCATATGTGCGGGTTTGTACTTACCTTGTACACTTGACCATTGACTTTTGGTGTTAGTTATTGAAATTCGGACTTAGGGGACATTTTACTTGGTTAGTTGACTTCTGGTTTTGTTTGCAAAAGAAAAGGAGAAAATGGTGGATACAAACGTCAGCTTAACTCCGGTACCTCTATTTAGGTTTAAATAAGCGCTTTGCACATCCTAATAAAACTGCTAAAAAGGGAAGAAGTCCAAATATATACTAAGTTATTCATCTGAAAGTTGAAGGCCTAGTAAGCCAAGAACTGCCCACCCGGGTAAAGAAACACAAGGAGAAAAGCGGGAAAAAAATGAACGAAAGTGACCTAATAAAAGGGAGTCATAAGCTAGTTAGAGGTGACTTTTTGCCCGATTTTGGCATAGCATTAGAATTCAATAAATGTTTTACCGAGCATCGACTTGTACAAATCGTGTCAATGTATAGCATGGGGTGAAAAATGAGAGTTGGAGTGCATTTATAGCCTAGGTGTATCCCAATTGCATGTTTTGCTTGTACATGGCTAAGGGCTAGTTTGTTAGGGTGATAGAATTGATTGCGATGGTGCCTATTGTTCTCCCGTTGCTTTGTACATATTTGTTTTGCTTTCAGGAAAAAAAAAATCAAAAACATATCTTCCAAAGATTTTGCGGGTATATCTTCTGCAATCTCTCACTCGACCTCATTTGTCCACTTGGGGGAACCGAGGGATTTAAAAGGCTTATTGCATACGCTAAATGTAAACATGATTCTTACGAAATTGAGTTAGGCCCTTAGGTAGTTTTTCTTTGTTTTGCTTGAGGACAAGCAAAAGATAAGACTAGGGGTATTTGTTCGATCTCGTTACATCAGATTTAATACCCCCACTTCCTAACTTTTGCTCACAATAAGTCATAACTTCTATGATTTTCATTTGGTTTTCGATTAACTTTTTAGGAAATAACTTTTACCCAAAGCGTGGCAAAGATTGACTCAAAATGATGCTGATCGATTGAAGTGCGCCCTTTTTTGAGATGAGTGAGTGAGCACAAGAAGTCCTGAATGAGATTTAGCAAATGGAGGGAAAAGAAGCAACGAGAGTTGAAGAAACTAAGCGAAGAGGGGTCGCACTGGGGTCGTAGTTATGGCCACACCCGTGGTCACCACTGCAGGGATCCACTGTGAAAAGAAAAAAGGTCAGGAGGCGTCTACTAGCAGCCGTGGCCGTGGCTACGGGTCGTGGTGGCCTACCTTGTTGACCACAGCTGGCCGCGACCACCTTGTTCGACTTGGTCATTTTGGCCACGGCGACCCGTGTCCTTACCCACCCTTGTGCCGTTTTTAGTAGTTTTAACCCACCATAAAAAGGGGGGTTTTCCTAATTTAGGGATTAGTACCTACTTTGTGAAAAATTACTCTCTAAAAACTTCTAGGGTTAAGTTAGATTGAGGATTAGGATTGAAGGTTAATCTTGTTGATATTATTGGTGATTTGAGAAGACTTTGAGGATTGATCATCATCTCTTAGTGCCAAATTTAAAGTTTTCCTTCATCTCTCTCTCTCTCTCTAGTACTTAGCTAATTTATTGCCTTCATTGAGTATGTCAAGTTGTAAGTTCTTGGTGTTTGGCATGATGATTAGTGAGTAATTTATATTGCTTGGGTTGGGATTATGGCCTAGTGTTCCTAAATATAAGTAGCTAAGTGTCTTATTTTCCTAGATTTATCACTTCTAGAAGGGATCACCCCTTCATCACGAAGTGTTCAATAAAATGCCCGAAAGAGCATTTCACCTAAAGCTTGAGGCTAATGGCTACATTAAAAGACGAGGCATTAGTAAATATGATTTAATAGGGGATAGTTCACTTTGAGCAAGAAAATAGCTTGATTGTTGGACTTGGTAGATGGTTATCTGTCTTTGGCCTAACTCACAATCCCCCATGAAAATATGTGGTGTTGTGAATTAGACCTACCCTTGATCTTTGAGAGAAGACAAGGGAGCCTCTAAGTGAGATAGCCAACCCCCTTCAGGCTGTGGGTTAGCTAGGAAAGTTGGGAAGTAGCCTTTAACTAAACAAAACCGGCACATTAGTCACCGAAATTCCCAACCCAAGTTCATGAAGTATAGACTCCAAATCCACTACTTTGTTAACTCTAGCTAATGATTAGGATGTATTTCAACCATATCATCCACCGAGATTACATCTCTTGTTTAGCTCGATGATCCTAGCCTAACTCTTTGTGGACATGACCCGTACTTGCTAATTGCTAGCTACACCTGCACCATGCACTTACGATACTATATTTCCAGTTGAACAGACTGCAATGATTTCTTTTTCTATCATGGGATAGTTGCATTATGCTTTGTTAAAACTTCCACTGCAATATTTGCAGAGTTTTTCTCTTTCTATGATTTTGAATACTGAACTCCAGTGCTCATTGCTGGCTTTTATCCCTCATTACTGGCTTTTATCCCTCATTACTTGCATCTGTCTCAAAATTAAATCAACTTCTTCATTAGGCAAATTAAGAACAAGAACATTTTGACACATCATTTTAAAATTTTGAACAATCTTTGAATCAATAGAGCTCCATGTCCAGCTTACTTCTTTCTTGAGTTTCTGCTGCAATGGTTTTATCAATTTAGTTAAACTTTTACTGAAATCCAATGTTGTCAAAAGTTGACTTGACACAATTACCAATCAGAACCGTACACGAAATTAGATAGATTAGGGTGAAGATTTTCAACACTTTTAATTAAATGGGTCGACACGACTAACTCGTTCAATTAAGTGGGTTTGGTTCAGGTTGAGATTCAAGAAACCTTTCTAATTGCTTCCTATCTTTAATTTTTTTTCAAGGAAAATTTCTATCTTTTCTAGAATACGTTTTTGTGAGATAGTTTGTCCAATACTTAGTTATAAACCTAAGAACTCGATTTCTTGATTAACATAAATGCATTTATTTTTACTGAGGATAACACCATGATCAATACATCTTATGATGATGGCAAGAGCGTCATCTTTGTGCTTTTCTATTAACTTCAAAAAGATAAGAATATCATTGATGTAAAGTAGACAACAATGATTAACGTCTTTGAAGAAGTTATCCTTTCTTCTTTGAAATATTTAAGGTGCATTTTTAAGACGAAATGGGATTACTATCCACTTATAATGTCTTTGAGAGGCACTAAAAGCAGTCAAAGTGAATTCTTTTTTCTTTTATCTATTTTTATCTGCCATTATCCGCTTTTGCAATTCATTTTCAAGAACCAAAAGACTCCTTGAATTGTATGGAAAAGGTTGTTTTGTTATGGATATAATAACCATCAAAGACAGTATTATCATTAAGTTTTTTGTAATTGATTACCATTCTAGTTTTTCCTCTTTTCTCTTCAGCATGATTTCTCACCATGAAAGCACGACTAGTGTGAAGACTTTTACTATTTCTAATTAATCCCTTATGCAAATTTATTTCATTTGTTATCAAATTCTTGGATATCCTAGTGTATATGCACCATTTCTTTAGATTGCATAATAATGTTAGGGCTTAGCAAAGTAATCTTCGTAAATGTCTTATCTTTGTCCCAAAATTTAAGAGGATTATCATAGTAGAGTTCTTTGCATAATTACTCTTGTTGTCCAGTAATATGCTATTTAATAGTTAACTCAAGTGGTGAAATGATTAGTGGAACCTCATGTTGTACAGGTCTTCTTAGCACGCTGGCTGCATGTAAACTCAATCTTTTGATGAGTGTATGACTTATTTAATTTATCAATAGGAACTGAGTGACCATTTATTATGAAGATTATTTGGTTTATGGTGTGTGTACATGCAGAATACAACGTCTGAAAATTATTTCCAATAATCATATCCTGAGAGCATTAATTACTAGCCCATAAAACTTTTATAATGCATTGGACTTCTCCTATCTCTATGGATAAACTTTTTATGGTTTTGTTATCGCTAATTATGCTATTGTCAACTGTACTCACTTGTGAAGGATTCTTGGCTTTTTTTCACATAATTATGAAAATAAAGATCTTTTTCCAAAATAGACAAAATAACCACTATCTATGTAGGCACACAATTAATATTTATTATATCCCTCTAAACATACATTTATTAGGATATAGATACAATTAGGATTTATATTGGTGACTTCATAACATATCTCCATAGTCATATTTTTGACTAATTCATCGTCATAGATTGACTCATTAATAGTTCTTATTTTGTACCAAATGACTTTTCTATCTGAACCCATATTTCAATCTACATTATGTCTTGCGTATTCAAAACTCATTTTATTCATTTCACTGGTCATATTAATTGTATCATATTATTTAAACTCTTCTTTTGCTAATAGAGACCATTTTCCCTACTATGATCTTACACCCAAGCTTTTTAATAATTGGGTTTAATGGTAAATTTATCATTTTCATCAATTTTTATTATATTTTTCTTATTTATTTTTATGGGATTGGCAAAGCTAGATTTCTATGACCTATCAATCTTTATATCTTGTGAATTGAATTTTATCATTTAGATTTTTTTGCATAGGAGTAGGACTTTCAAATTTTTCTGCATCTATTATTGTTACTTTAGTCTTTGGATCCATAGTAGTATTTAATTTGTAGATTATTTTCCAAAATATCCTTAGTGGGTAACATCATCCCTTCATGTCCATTCCAACCATTTTTATTTTAGGAGATATGAAGTTTTTGGCAAATTCATCTTTTAGGCTCACTTAATATCCTGGTCAATAGTTGAATCCTACTAATCCATTACATAAACTGGTCTCGAGGTGGGAAGGTGGGTATGTATAGTCCTTGTTGCCAGGGGAAAAATTGTAACTTCATATGGGGTGCTTCCCTAACGGACCTTGGATGGTTTCTCGAGATAAGCCCAATAATGGTCCTCAAAGTCCAAGAGTGGTCAGTGACGGTCATAGTGGCTTAGGTCCACTAGTAGATTTGGGGGGGCCACCTTGGGCCCTAGTTTTTTCGAATCATTTAGCCCCTCACATTTTGCCTATACACCCGACCGAACAGGTGGACAGGTAGAATGTGGAGCGAGTTCCAACCGAGGTTACTATTTGCAGGCTTTGTAAGATGCAGTTTTTGGCCACGGGGACTCCTATCATTCGCGAACACCTGTGCCTCAATCTTGGTGCTATGGAATTTCCCAAGGTGGCACCATTCCTAAGGCTTGAATGTGGCATTGGGAAGCTCCCCTCTTTCACTTATAAAAATGAAAGGTTGTCTAGTGATGTTTAATATCCATTATTACTTGGCAATCATCTTGCTGTGAGTTCCCCAATCATGGTTATTCCCTACGACCTCAATACTGAGGAAATGGCCCTTCACGTATGGGAGAGTTTCTACTAGAGCCTAAGAAGTGTCGCTCACCCTCCTTGGCCGCTTCCGGAGAATTACCGTGACTTGTGTTCGAACTTCATCCCTGCCGATGCCGAGGAGGCCACTTGTGATTTCCATATCGCCAAACTGGTTCAAGCCTCATTCTACGCCATGGTGGTCAATGAGGCCCTGGAATTGGGCGTCCTGAAGGCCGCCTTACAGGCTTGCGATGGTTCATTTTCAAAGCTTGGCTGCAGCTTAACAAGAGCGACATTCTAATGACTCGTAACCTTGGTCCGGCCGCTCTAGGAGTGGGGCCGAGTTCCGAGAGTAGTGAGGAGGTAGGCACTGGATCTAACGATGCTCCTCCTCCGTCTAGTGATGATGACGATTAACCACTGTAGGGTTTTATGTAATTTTCTTCCTTCTTTCCTCTTTTTTTATTTTGTTTTTTCTGTTTTTGTACAGCCGCCATGTAATCGTTTGTACTGGTAATAAAGTGTAGCTTTTTCGCTTAGTGACATTATCCTTCGATTAATGCTCTTATGTGCTTGCTAGTCTTAGGGTTGTGTTTCCTGTCCGCTAAGCATACTGGGGATCAAAAACTGTGCCATGTGACTCTTGAACCCTCGGGGCTAAAGGTGTAGTGACCAGCCTGGGGCTGTGCTTTGAGACCCTTAGCCCCTTGGGGCTAAAGGTATAGCGATTGGCCTTAGATCGTGCTTTGAGGCCCTTATCCCATTGGGGGCTAAAGGTGTAGCAACCGGCCCTTGGACCGTGCTTGGTAACCCTTAGCCCCTTGATGGATAAAGGTGCAGTGACCGACCTTAGGCTGTGCCATGAGACCCTTAGCCCCTTGGGGCTAAAGGTGTAGCGACCGGTCTTAGACCGTGCTAAGAGGGCCTTTAGTCCCTTGGGGGCTAAAGGTACATCGACTGGCTCAGGGCCGTGCTTAGAGGGCCTTTATCCCACAAGGTGCTAAAGGTCTAGCGACCAGCTCAAGGCCGTACTAAGAGGGCCTTTAGCCCCTTGGGGGCTAAAGGTATAGTGATTGGCTAGAGGAACAGGTCCGCGGCCTTCAAGCAGAACAACGAAAAGCCTGGGACTCAGTGGTCAAGTACAAGTGCACTGGGAAAAATTGAAGAAAGACAAGGAGGCCTAGGAGGTCGAGAAAGAAGAACTGCATTGTCAATTAGAATAGGCTCGCATTAATATAGAGGCTGAGAGGATTGCAAGCCATGAAAGTGCTACAAAGGCTGAACAATAAGGCTATCAACGCGACCAGGAGGATCATACGGAGTTCTTCAGAGAGTTCCTTGAGACCCTGGCCCTGATGATTTTCAATAGGAGGGATACTTTGAGGCCTACGTCAAGTATATTGAGGACAGTCGCCGTGCTCGTGAACCAGGAGAAGACCTGAACTAGGTCGAATTTTAACTGGCGACCTCCAACGATGAGGGTCAAGGAGAGCCTGAAGATACCACCCCATTAGATGAGGACGACGCAGCGAATAAAGGCAACGATGACAAGGATCCGACCCTTTGAAGCAAAAAAGCTTGTAGTCGTCTTCCATGTTTGTTCTTCTTCTGATTCCCTCCTTTTTTCTTTTTTGTTGTTTTCCATTAGTGTTTGTACTTTATCCAAATATTAATGAAATTCTCCGTTTTGATTATCTGTTGTCTATGACTTGTTGTTTCACTTTTCATTCTGCTTGCCTTCGTACATACTACATAGTCATTGGGACTTATGATCCTCTAGCCCCTAAATGAAACGACAAGTTAGGGAGGTGTTAGTCTTCATAAAGAAAGTACAGTAGTTGCATTGTGAATCCCTTAGCCCATTGGGGGTTGAAGGTGTAGCGACCGACCTTTGGCCGTGCTTTGTGTTCCTATGCCCCTTAGGGCCTAAAGGTGTAATGACTAGCCTTTGGTCGTGCTTTGTGACCCTTAGCCCCTTAGTGGCTAAAGGTGTAATGATCGACCTTTGGTCATGCTTTGTGATTCATAGCCCCTTGGAGGCTAAAGGTATAATGACCGGCCCTTGGCCGTGCTTTGTGACCCTTAACCCCTTGGAGGCTGAAGGTGCAGTTGGTGCAGGGAAGAAAAAGATGCAACTTTTTGCCGACAATGTCTATGCACATGTTTATTTCAAACTGTCGTAGGTACATTGTGTCAACCGTACAAAAGATATGAGCCACTAGTGATTGTACTTGCGCAAATTACTACTATGCCATGTTCTTGGAATGGGAGTTCCTTGTGGGGTTGTGAGTAGATATATGCTCGGTCTCACCTGCTCTGTGACCTTATAGAGGCCTTCCTAATTAGCTGTGAGTTTACCATGTTTGATCGACTGAGCCATGGCTTTAGTTCGCCGAAATACTAGGTCGCCTACATGGAAAGGATGGAATTTTATCGTTCGGCCGTGAAGTCGTGCAACTCGGACCTTGTAAAGTTCCTCTCGGAGGAGAGTATTGCTTTAAACAGAAGGGAGTAAGTCGAGGGCTTCCCGGAGGGCCGTGTCGTTGAGTGTTTCTTGGAAAGTGGTGAGATGATGTGTATAGAGTGCGACCTCGACTAGGCGAACAGCTTCAGACCCACAGACCCATAAGCCAGCATAAAGGGAGTTTCCCTCGTTGCCGCCTTTTCGGCGGTGCGAATAGACCATAAAACTCTATGTAGTTTGTCTATCCACTTACCTTTTATGTCGTCCAATTTTTTGTGCAAGCCATGAAGGATAACCTTATTCGCAGCCTCAGCTTGACCATTGGTTTGCGGATGGGCTACCACAGTGAATTTTGCTTGGCATCCTAAGGTGTTAAGGTAGTCAATGACCTTACGTGTGTTGAATTGCCAACCATTGTCAAATATCATTGCCCAAGGGACTCTAAAATGGGTGATGATGTTTTTCCTAATAAACTTTCTCACATCAGTAGTGGTGATCGAAGCGGTGACCTCTAGCTCTATCCATTTTGTGAAACAATCAACAACAACGAACAAATACTTGTGCTGGCCTGTGGCCTTAAGGAAAGGCTCGAGGATGTCCATTCCCCAAGTGGTGAATGGTAGGGGGCTAATTATCAGTGTTGGCAGGGTGGTGGGCCTCCGCTACACGGGAGCGAACTTTTGGCACTTGTCACACTTGCGCACTAGGCTCATAGCACCTTCGTGTAAAGAGTGCCAATAATAGCCAATTCGGATAGCAGCGACCGCAAGCGCACACTCGCCAATATGTGAGCTGCAAACTGCTCGTGGATTTCGTCAAGGACTTTTTGCCGCATCTCCGGGGTCACACAACGCAACAGTGGACGGGCATAGGAACGTTTGTATAGGATCCTATCGTATAAGATGAACCAGTTCATGACTTCTTCACTCAATCTGCCTCCTTGGGGTCCGGTGGTAGTGTACCATCCACCAAATACGTCCGAATGGAATCCATCCAGGTGGAGCTCCTATCCAACAAAAGGATTTCAGGAGGTTCAATGCTTCTCTTTGACAGAGTTTCCCATCGAATTCACTTTGGCTTCTCGTCCTCTGAGTAGCTGGCCAATTTTGATAAAGCATCTGCCTGGCAGTTTTCAGATTATGGCATGTGTTATCGAAAAATACTTTAATAGACTGGTAGTGTCACGCACTTGACGGACATATGGCACCATGGTGTTGTCTTTACTTTGTAATCCCTGTTGAGTTGACTGACTACCAGTTGTGATTCCGAATAGGTCTTGATTGAATCTTCCTCGACTGTGTAGCATAACTCTATTCCCGCCATCAGAGCCTCGTATTCGACCTCGTTGGTAAAAGCTTTAAATATGAACTTTAAGTTGTGTTTGTGCCTTTCGTCCTGGGGGTTCTCAATGATTAGGCCGACCCCACTTCCATCTTTAGTGGAGGAGCCGTTCGCATATAAGTTCCAAGAGATGGGGATTGTGACTGTCTCGGGAGGGGCATTTGCATTTTCAGCCAAGTCTGCTAAGGCCTAGGCCTTGATCGCCTGCAGCGCCTTGAAGGTGAGATCTTATTGGGATAGCTCCAATGCCCATTTTAAGAGTCTCCCTAACACATCTAGCCTTTGTAGAACATTCTTCAACAGCTGGTTGGTGAGGACGACAACTTTGTGGGCCTCAAAGTAGTTGCAAAGTTTTCCGCTGGCTAGTGCCAAGGTTACCAAAACCAGATCGGTAAATGAACTGGTCGAGGAGCTGGGTCAATGGTCCAATTGATCAGAACGGTTCACTCGGCTTAAATCGAATGGCCCGAATTTCATATAAAATGATATTTTATATTTCTGATAACTAAATTCTAACTCACATATGTATGTGAGTAAAAAAAAATAGCAAAATTAATTTTTTAATATTTTTAATGTTGCAATAAAATACAATTTTTGATATATTTTCAAATTGTTTACAAATTTTTTTAGTGAAAATTAAGAAGAAATGAACAAGAAGTCCCAATAAAAATTTAGAATAAGTGAAAACAAAAGGAAGTAAACAAATGTTGGCTGGTGGCTCAAAAAGTGAAAACTTTGTCACTAACAAAATATAATAAATTTCATTATTTGTCAATAAAACAACAAGGCTCAGTTGGTTAAGCGTTGCTTGCATTGATATTTGAAGAAGGAGACTAGGGTTCGAATCTTCCTAACAACACATTCCTCCTTTTTATGAAATGAGGAGTAAAAATACCACAAGTTCCCTATGAAGAGCAACGAATCAATTCAGGAAGCTAGTTTAACCATGAAAGCCTCCTGGTTCAACCGGTTCTTGATCGTTTCTTGACCGAGTCAAGAGCCAAGCGATTCATTAGCTGTTCCAGACCGGACTAGGGTCTGGTTCCCGGTTGGACCGGTTGAACCGGCCTATCCGGTCTGCTTTTGGTAACCTTGGCTAGCACCAGGGTGTAAGCAAACTTCTCAATCAGGGAGTAGTTCACTTTAGCCCCTGCTAGGGCGCGACTCACATAGTATACCGGAATTTGCTCTTTAGTCCTTTCCGCCACTATGACCGCACTTACCGCCTATTCTGAGACGACCAGGTATAGGAGGACCGTTTCTCTCTATACTGGGCTGGATATCTTGGGCAGGTGGGCGAGGTATGCCTTCAATGATTGGAAGGCTTCATCCACTTCCTTTTCCCATGTGAAGTTTGTGCGGTTTCAAAGGACGCGGAAGAAGGGCTGGCACTTGTTAGCTAATTTTGAAATGAAATGGCCTAAGGACGTGATGTATTCGGTCAACCGCTAAACTTCTTTGATATTCCGTGGAGGCTTCATGTAGTACTACCCTAACCTTGTCAAGATTCGCCTTTATTCCCCTTTTAATAACAATAAAGCCCAGGAACTTTCTCAACCAGACCCTGAGACACACTTTTTAGGGTTGAGTTTCATGCCGTATCTTCGAAGAATTTCGAACGTACCTCGTAAATCCCTATTATGCTCCACATCCTGCACACTCTTGACTATCATGTCATCCATGTATTCCTCCATGGTTTTTCTAAGGAGGGTGATGGAGACCACCCTACCCACACTCCTACTCCTCCTGCCCAACTCAAGAAAGATTCCATCAAGCTCCAAGAGGCCAAGGAATTCGCTATACTATGTAGAAAAGCCGTGACAATGTCGGAAGAACTCACGCCTAGTTCGACCACTTCATACCCGGTTTTTGTCACTTGTTTTCAGCCACATGTAATGGACCAAACTTCTGATGGTTCTTACATCCTTCAAGCTTAGGAAATACGCTTTCTAAAAAGACCAACCAAACCTAAATTGGATTTCATTTGGTTGGTCAAATTAGGCCCACAAGCACACGGTATTTTAGCCCAGGGCAGTTTGGATAGCCTTCACTATTTGGGCCATAACTTTTGATCGGCTAGTCTAATTGCAGCAAATGAACATTCTCTGGAAACTAGACATCCAGAGCTTTCCAAAAATCCCAAGATCATCGAATTTGGCTGAGTATTATGAGAGATATGCCTTCTGGCAGTTGGGCTTGCTGCAAGTGTGAACACACTTATTGCCAAACGTGTGAACATGGTTCTTCTTCCCTCATTTCGGCCTTGGTGCATTGTTCCTCCTACAAAGCTAAGTTCCTACTTCCCTAGCAAGGCTTGAATATGTGAATTAAGAGGTGCATGGATCCCTTTTTGCTGCTACATCCTTTTTACACCAGGAGACATCAAGAGACACACCTTTTCACCCTTGGTGCATCCAATGTATTTTTCAGCTTTGTTTCTTTGTTTTTTCCCTCATCCCTTTTCATGTATTTCATGCCTTTCAATGATGTAAGGCCTCTAGTATAAATAGGCCATAGGTTAAGGTTGTAACGGACAATTCGATTAAAGCATAAACAATACAAATTCATCTTTGAGTGTTCCTTCAAAGCGAGTGACAAAGCCTAGTTCTATATCTTGAGATTTGGCAACCTCAAGTGGTGTTCTAGGTTCCTAAACTCTTCTAGGTGGTGATTCAATGCTGTATCCTAGAAAGAGTGAAGGAATTTGCACCAGGATTGATTTGAGTGGTGTCCTTCGACTTATCTCAAACACAATCCTTGAACCTATCCACCTCCCCTTTTCAATACAAAACTCACAAAATCCCTAGCTTGGTCATTTGGGTCCTCAGTTATACATCATTTGGTATCAGAGCCAAGGTTGCCAAGTGACCAAGATTGCAGCCAAACACATTCCATAAGCCAAAACACAAAACACACAGAACCAGCAAAACCGTGAGAAACAGGGCCAGAAACTTGGCACAGCCACCCCGTGCTCCTAAGCACGACTGTGCCCCCTGTTTTTCCCAGCCATCCTCAAATCAACAACCCAACACGGTCATCCCGTGCCCCTCCACACGTCGCACCGCCTCCATTCATCCAAAAATCAACCTTTTTCCCCACACACTCTCACAAAAAATGTCTTCAAGCCGATCCGAAGAGCGAGTTGACGAGTTGGAAGCCCAAGTAAAGTACCTTCAAACTCAACTTGCCCAACTCTTGGAGGAGAAACGAAGAGGGAACCGAAGCCCTTCTTACTCACGCACCCAAGAAGACTCGGATGAATCCGAGAGAGAAGAGAGAAGCTATGTTGATAACTCTAATTATGAAGAGAATACTCCTAGAAGACCCCGAAGGAGATAAGAAAGTGGTCTTAGCGATTTTCGAGTTGATATTCCGGAATTCGAAGGCCAACTAGACCCGGATCACTTCCTAGATTGGCTTCAAACCGTTGAACGAATCTTTGAGTACAAAGAAGTGCCCGAAGATAAGAAGGTGAAGCTTGTTGCCCTTAAGCTCTGGAAATATGCATCAATATGGTGGGCGAACCTCGTGGCCAAAAGAGCAAGGAATGGCAAAGGAAAGATTAGGACTTGGGCCAAGATGAAGGACAAACTCAAATCCAAGTTCCTTCCTTCCCATTACATCCAAGACAACTACTCCAAGCTCCATCATCTTAAACAAGGCTCCAAGAGCGTTGAAGAGTACACCCGGGAGTTTGAACAACTCCTCCTCAAATGCGATTTGAGAGAAGATGACGCTCAAACAATGGTAAGATTCCTAAGTGGCTTGGATGAATCCATTGCTCATATCATTGAATTGCATCCTTACACATTTCTAGATGACTTGAGTTCTCTTGCCTACAAGGTAGAGCAACAAAGAAAATCTAAGGGAAAGAGCCCCCATTCCAAATCCACTCCCCGTCCTTACCCCACTCAAAAGCCTTCCTATTTTCCTCCTAAACCTCAAAACTCTCCTCAACCCAAAAATACCCCTACCGCCCCTAATCCCTCCACAAAAGAACCTCCCAAGCCCAAAGACAAGATTCGCTATTTTCGTTGTCAAGGCCTTGAACATATTGCCTCCGAGTGCCCTAACAAGCGAATTGTCTCCTTAGCCGAATACCAAGCTGCCTTTGAGGAGCCTCAAGAAGAAGAAGGAGGAGGAGATTGTTTGGAAAATTTGAAAGAAGTGGAAGAAGGTCTCGATGAAAGGGAATTTCTTGTCATTAGAAGAACATTGAGTGGGTTTGCCACTCAAGATAATTTGGAACAGAGAGAAGCTATCTTCCAAACAAGAAGCACTATTGAAGGGAAGGTATGCTCCCTTATTATTGATGGAGGTAGTTGTGCAAATGTTGCCTCCAAGACTATGGTAGACAAGCTCAAGCTTAAGGCTACACCTCATCCTAAGCCTTACACCATCCAATGGTTGAATCAAGGCAAAGGTATGCAAATTTCTCACCAATGCCTCGTCTCCCTTTCCATAGGAAAGCATTACAAGGATGAGATATGGTGTGATATAGTTCCCATGGATGCTTGTCACATTCTATTGGGATGACCTTGGTTGTTTGATAGAAGTGTCATCCACGATGGCCAGATGAACACTTATTCCTTCCAAAAAGACCAAAAGAAAATCACCCCCACCCTTCTCAAACCCACCTCCACTACAAAACCCAAAGATAACCCCCATTTGGATGTCTTTCTCACCTCCCTTCTCAAATCCCAACACCATGAGTTTGAACCTTTCAAAGACCTGATCCTGCTACAAGATGAGCCACAACCCCTTTCACCCTCACACCCCTTGCTCACCCCTCTCTTACAAACCTTCCATCATGTGTTCCCACAAGAGATTCCCATGGCCTTCCACCACTAAGATCCATACAACACAAGATTGACCTTATCCCAGGATCCATTCTCCCAAACAAGCCGGCCTACCGAATGGCCCCAAAAGAAACCCAAGAAATTCAAAGACAAGTAGATGATCTCTTGTCCAAGGGGTTGATCCGTGAAAGCCTAAGCCCTTGTGCCATGCCCGCCCTCCTTGTACCCAAGAAGGATGGTAGCATGCGTATGTGTGTGGATAGCCAGGCCATCAACAAAATCACCATCAAATACCGGTATCCTATCCCAAGGTTGGAAGATTTGCTTGATGAACTTCATGGTGCCACTATCTTTTCTAAGATTGATCTTAGAAGTGGCTACTACCAAATTCGGACTTTTGAGGGAGTTGAATGGAAAACCGCCTTTATAACTAAAGGAGGTTTATATGAATGGCTTGTCGTGCCATTTGGGCTAACCAATGCCCCTAGTACCTTCATGAGGCTTATGAACGAAGTTCTAAAGCCCTTGATTGGCCATTGTGTGGTTGTCTATTTTGATGATATTTTGATATATAGCAGAACCAAAGAGGAGCATGCCCATCATCTTTACCAAGTTTTGAAGATCTTATCCCAAGAGAAGTTGTATGGGAATTTGGAGAAGTGTTATTTCTTCACTTCTCAAGTGATATTTTTGGGCTACATTGTTTCCGTCCAAGGAGTTCAAGTAGATGAGAGCAAGATCAAAGCTATTCAAGAGTGGCCAACTCCTACTTCCATCACTCAAGTGAGGAGTTTTCATGGCCTAGCATCATTCTACCGAAGATTTGTTCGTGACTTTAGTACCACTGTAGCTCCCATGACCGAGGTGCTGAAGGGGAAGGAATTTGCATGGAATGAGCAATCACAACATGCATTTGAAGAGATCAAGAGGAGACTCACAAGTGCTCCCATCCTAGCCTTGCCAAATTTCACAAAGATCTTTGAAGTTGAATGTGACGCATCCGGAGTAGGGATTGGAGCTGTCCTATCCCAAGAGAAGAGACTAATAGCTTTCTTTAGTGAAAAGCTAAACGAAGCCAAGAGGAAATACTCCACCTACGACAAAGAACTCTATGCCATCATCCGTGCTTTGGAGTATTGGCGTCACGACCTAGTGGGAGGAGAATTTATCCTCCATTCCGACCACGAGGCATTAAAGTATATCCAAGGTCAACACAAGCTCAACCCAAGACATGCCAAGTGGGTAGAGTATCTTCAATCCTTCCATTTTATCATCCAACACAAGGCGGGAAAACTTAACAAAGGAGCTGATGCACTTTCCCGTAGGTACTTACTCCTCTCTACTTGAAGTACCAAGGTTCTTGGCTTTGAGATTGTCAAAGACTTGTATCCCAATGATGAAGACTTCAAAGACATCCTAGAGAAGTGTTCTAAACACCCTCATGGAATGTTTCATATGGAGGATGGTTTCTTATTCAAAGGCTCACGCTTATGTGTTCCTAAATGTGGGTTTAGAGAACTCCTCATCCAAGAGCTTCATGGTGGAGCTCTAGCCAGCCATTTTGGTATAGAGAAGACTTGTGCTATGTTAAAAGAGCACTATTATTGGCCAAATATGTCAAGGGACGTTGAACAGTTTGTGAAGAGGTGTTTTATTTGTCAAATGGCCAAGAGCCATGTTCTTCCACAAGGCTTGTACTCCCCTCTTCCAATTCCTCAAGCTCCATGGGAAGACATAAGCCTTGACTTCATTACGGGTTTGCCAAGGACCCAAAGGAATAAGGACTCTATCATGGTGGTAGTAGATCGCTTTTCAAAGATGGCACACTTTGTTCCTTGCCATACCACCAATGACGCATCACATGTTGCCAATTTATACTTCAAGGAGATTGTTAGGCTACATGGCATACCCAAGAGCATGGTGTCCGATCGGGATAGCAAATTTCTTAGCCATTTTTGGCTAACCTTGTGGCGCAAGATGGGCACCCAACTCAAATTCAGCACTTCATATCACCCACAAACTGACGGCCAAACGGAAGTCACCAATAGGACTTTGGGCATCTTGCTTAGAGTCCTTGTGAAGAAAAACCTCAAGAATTGGGATGACATGCTACCCCACGCCGAGTTTGCCTTCAATAGAGCTCCAAGGAAGGCAACCCACCTCTCCCCTTTCCAAGTGGTATATGGGCATAATCCAAAGAGCCCCCTTGATCTCATTCCTATTCCTACTCCCACCAAGTTTAGTTGGGATGCCGAGGAGAGGGCAAAGGAAATCAAAGATCTACATGCCCAAGTTCGTGAAAGTATTGCTAAAGCCAATGAAAGGACCATGCAAAATGCCAACAAGCACAAGAAGGAGGTACACTTTCTTTCAACCGGGAGACTTGGTGTGGATCCACTTGAGGAAGGAACGATTCCCTTCCAAGCGAAAATCCAAATTAATGCCTAGGTTGAATGGGACGTTCGAGATCATTAAGAAGGTCAGTCCTAATGCATATAAGGTAGACCTTCCCGAAGATTATGGAGTTTCCGCAACATTTAACACCTCCGATCTTAGTCCTTACTTTGAAGATGAGCCTCTCCCAAGTTTGAGGACAAACTCTCACCTATCCGGGGATAATGATGGAGACCATCCTACCCACACTCCTACTCCTCCTGCCCAGCTCAAGGAAGATCCCATCAAGCTCCAAGAGGCCAAGGAATTTGCTATACTGTGTAGAAACGCTGTGACAATGCCGGAAGAACTCACGCCTAGTTCGACCACTTCATACCCGATTTTTGTCACCTGTTTTCAGCCACATGTAATGGACCAAACTTCTGATGGTTCTTACATCTTTCATGCTTAAGAAATAATGTTTCTAACAAGACCAACCACACCTAAATTGGAGTTCATTTGGTTGGTCAAATTAGGCCCATAAGCACACGGTATTTTAGCCCAGGGCAGTTTGGACATCCTTCACTATTTGGGCCATAACTTTTGATCGGCTGGTCCAATTATAGCAAATGAACATTCCTTGGAAACTAGACATCTAGAGCTTTCCAAAAAGACCAAGATCATCCAATTTGGCCGAGTATTATGAGAGATATGCCTTCTGGCATTTGGGCTTGCTGCAAGTGTGAACACACTTATTGCCAAACGTGTGAACATGGTTCTTCCTCCCTCATTTCAGCCTTGGTGCATTGTTCCTCCTACAAAGCTAAGTTCCTACTTCCATAGCAAGGCTTGAATGTGTGAATTAAGAGGTGCATGGATCCCTTTTTGCTGCTACATCCTTTTTACACCATGAGACATCAATAGACACACCTTTTCACCCTTGGTGCATCCAATGTATTTTTCAGCTTTGTTTCTTTGTTTTTTCCCTCATCCCTTTTTGTGTATTTCATGACTTTTCATGATGTAAGGCCTCTAGTATAAATAGGCCATAGGTTAAGGTTGTAAGGGACAATTCGATTAAAGCATAAGCAATACAAATTCAGCTTTGCGTGTTCCTTCAAAGCGAGTAACAAAGCCTAGTTCTATATCTTGAGATTTGGCAACCTCAAGTGGTGTTCTAGGTTCCTAAACTCTTCTAGGTGGTGATTCAATTCTGTATCCTAGAAAGAGTGAAGGAATTTGTCCCAAGATTGATTTGAGTGGCGCCCTTCGACTTATCTCAAACGCAATCCTTGAACCTATCCACCTCCCCTTTTCAATACAAGACTCACAAAATCCCTAGCTTGGTCATTTAGGTCCTCACTTATACATCAGAGGGTCTCGAAAATTTTGTTTACCAAGCGCTGGTAGGTAGCCCCTACATTGTTTAGCTCGAAGGCCATTGCCTTTTAGTGCAGTTTTTAGTCGGTCACAAAAGTAGTCTTTTCCTGATCCTCAGTGCACAAAGGAATCTGGTGATATCTAGAGAAAGCATCCATAAATTTTAGCATGGCGTTCGCTGTTGTGGCGTCCACCAGTTTGCCTAACTTCGGCAAAGGGTAGCTGTCCTTTAGGCATGCCTTATTCAATTTTGTGAAATCGACGCACATTTGCCATGTCTCGTTGGGTTTCTTGATGAGTGCCACATTCGAAATCCATTCAGGATACTAGCATTCCCTGATGAAACCGGCCTCCAGTGACTTTTGTACCTCCTCTGTTACCCCAGCGGCCCGCTCAGGTCCTATATGCCTTTTCTTCTGAATCACCCGCTTATAAGCAGGATCCACGTTTAGCGGATACTCTATTGTTGCGGGACTAATGCCCGGCATTTCCTTGGGCCTAAAATCGAAAATATCCTGGTACTCTCGCAGGAGGCTGATTAAGACACATCTAGTGTCGTTCTCCATCTCTCGACCCAGTTGAATTGTGCAGTCGAGTCATCCTTTATCGAGGGAAATTCCCTCTAGGCCGTCAACAGGTTCTAGGTGTGGTTGTCCAAGGTCAGCCGAGGTTAGGGTACAGATGGCCATGGTTTCAGCACGGGGAGGAAGCGTAATCTGCGGCTTTTTCCCTAAGGTCGGTTGGTCAACAAGTCTGCGTCCGCTGGAGCATTCCACCAACGGCCAGATGCTGACAAAGTATCATTCCTCAACTGTGTGCTGATCTCCTTGAAGTTTTCCAACACTAATATCATTTGCTTCATACTAAATTGAAGCAAGTACGACGCAATGACGGCTTTTACCCGATGTAAGATTGGCTTACCTAGGATGTCATTATAAGCCGTGGGGACATCTACTACTAAGAAATCAACGTCCAGATTTTGTGCCTTGGACTTGTCCCCAAACTGCAGTGGGAGCCGGATCACTCCTGTTGGGTCTAACTCTTGTCCTTCAAAGCCTAGAATGGTATGTATGAGGGGAACAATTTCCCTTCCTGGGTGCTTAAGTGTTTTCAAATAGTCCCAAGTGATAATCTCAACAGAGCTCCCAGTATCGATTAAAATCCGACGAACGAGGGCATTTGCCACTTCTAGCTCGACCACCAAAGGGTCGTTACGTGGCAAAGCAAAATACGGGCCTTCATAGCTATCGGATATCATGGTAGGGACCGTAATGCGGCACCCCTACTCCGCCGCCAGGACCTGCTACATCCCTCATATTTGCACCTTCCATGCAGCCTGGGTAATGCCCTCTGCATAATCGTCGAACATAATGGCCACTATCTCAGCGGAGCACTCCTCTCGAGATTCTGCGCGTGTTGGGTCGCACCCCTTGCGAAGGGATCGGGGCCTTCTCTTCAAGAAGTGATCTATTTGTCCCTTGTCAGCAAGCTCTTGAAGGGCCTTCTTTAGCTCCTCGCACTCGGCGGTGGTATGACCATTTTGTTCATGAACTCACAATATTTCCATGCATTATGCGATTCGGCGTTGCAGTCATGGGCTGCAACTTTCTTAGCATGGGATGTCTATTCACCTCCATTAGTATGCTCCTTGGATCTGTAGTGAAACGGGAGTCTCGGATATCAAGTCTCAGCCTTCTGTCTCCTCGTCTGGCATTCCTGTCCCCTTGGGTTTTAGCCTTCTTCGAGGTGTCTATGTTTTCAGGGCAGATTTCAGTTCCTCGGATGAAATTTGCGGCCTTCCTTGAAACGTCTGCCAAGAAAGTTTCCTTATGCTCGGCCAGCGAAAATCCGAGCTGTCCATTCTTCAATCCGTTCAGAAAGGAGGTGTACGCTACTCCATCATCTAGGTCAAGAATCATGACCGCCTCCTGATGGAACCGTTTTACAAATTCTGCTAGGGACTCTTGCGATCGCTGCTTAATCTTCGATGGGTGAATGCTAGTCCGCCTCTCCTTGCCACTAGCGATGAACTGATTAACGAACTGGTTTGGCAAGTCCTGGAAGCAGGAGACACTCTTCGGAGTCAGACCATTAAATCAGGATTGTGCCACCCTTTTCAAGGTGGCCAAGAAGTATCGGCAGTAAGCAGCGTCATCCACATCTTGGATGTACATTTGAGCCTTATACACCCTGAGGTGCTCTACCGCATTCGTAGTCTCGTCGTACAACCCCATGGTATATATCTTGACTTTCACAAACCTGCGAGCATTGATTATCTCGACACTGAAAGGCGTTGAGAAAAGGACGGGTCATGTCCGAGCGGCCATCCCGGACACCTTGAGGGGAGTCTCTAACTGTCGTCCCACTACAAATACCGATGGGCTCATTCTAGGGCAGTCAGTCCTCGTAGGACTGTGATGGGAACGCCCGGCCTGGCGAGGACCATGGTCTCTCGCACCTCGTGCGGATGGACTGCATACGCGCTCCCGAGCTAAACGGCGCTCGGGAGTGTGCCTCCTCCAGGAGGCTCCTTCTCATGGCCTTAAGGTTTGCTCTTACTCCTCGAATCAGGCTATCCGCCGGGAGCCAGTTGCGTATGGTGTAATCGCAGTCACAGAGTTTGTGGGCCTACCTCGAGCCGTCTGCCCCCGTTGAGCGGTCATGGTTCCTTTTGCAAGACCATCCGTTCCTCTCTAGTCGGGCAATCTCTCTTACTTCGTCGCTTCGGCGCAACGACTCAGCGGGGACGTGCCTATGGGACGGCTCGCACCCCTCTGTAGGCATATAGTCGAATGTAGGCAGCGGCCTCATGGAGTTTACGGCTGCCATGGTCTTTTTTACTTGTTCGGTCACTTGTTGAAGGATGGTGTCGGTCATAGCGGTCATGAAATTTTTCAGCGTGTCCACTGTAATGTTGGCTTCCAACTCAGGCGAGCATTGCCTGACCAAGCGAGGATTTTCCTGAGAGCTCTTTGAAGCATCTCGCACTTCAGGGGCGCCGGGGTGTTCCTCATCGGGGCCTTGTCCCTCCTGGAATGTGCTCGTGTGGCGTCACTTACAACCATCATTCACTACTCTCTCCCCACAGACGACGCCTAATTTGTTTCGAGACTTTCTGTTTTCTCCAATGATGACATGGGATGAGAGCGAGTTTACATGATGGCGAAAGGGGGATAGACGTGGGGCGATGTACTCCACGAGCTTTGAACCTGCAAAAAGGGCAGTCCTGGATTGGGATTCGGAGAACGCCTCTTCGACAATCAAGTTAATGTGGGGTCCCAAGAAGAAACAATACAGGAATGACAATACAGAGGAGGAGTAGGTCTCTTCAGGGATTATGATGAGTCCTTTTTGGTTGTGATTGTGCGTGATGAATGATACCTCAGAATTCTCCCCCTTTTCCAAGGTGGGTCGGTGAATATTTATGGTCCATGTTGCTAAGGGCAAAATTGTAACTTCATACAGGGTGCTTCCCTAACGAACCGCGGGGCTATTTCCCAAGATGGGCCCAATAATGGCCCTCAAAGTCCAGGAGTGGTCAGGGACGATCATAGTGGCTTAGGTCCACGAGTAGATTTGTGGGACCCACTTTGGGCCCTAGGTTTTTCCGAATCAGGGGGCATATAAAAAACTTGGAGGTTACCTAAAATTAAACTCAATATATTTCAAAGTAGTAGAATATTAATTCCAGAAAAGTATAGGTAAAAATATTAGAGCACGTGCAATGTAAGGCTCGTGAGCCAAAAATTTGGCTAACGATCCAAGCAACACCATGTATCAGTGATCTGCTTCGCTCGCCCCACGGTCCAGCTCACGGTCATGGTCCGCCCCCACACATTTTCTCTCTCTCTTTTTTTTGCCAACTAAATCGTTAAAAATCTAAAACCCAATAATATGGTAGTAGCGGGGTCTATAAAATATTATTTTATTTGGTGATCCAAGTTGGTGATCCATAGGATGTAGAAAAGGAAAAAAAACTTAACTTGTGAGATGATGTGGAGGGTGTGGGTCCCCAGTTATGATCCAACATTATGAATCACCATTACATATACTCTTAATGACTAAAATTTTAGGATAACTGAATACAAACTATAGTCTTCAACATATAACATACATAAAGTATTAACAAACCAGCCTTTCATTGCACCAAAAGTCATTAGCCTCTTCATATACAAACTAAATTATCTAATCTATACTTTCAGTAGTGTAGAACATCATAACAATGTCTTCTCCAGAATTCACAAGCTCAAAACTGACGCGATCACCCGGCTCGAGACCATTGGCTTCATAGAACGTGCGGAAGCTTGCAATGTACGCTCTATTGCCACGCTGGCCCCTCAGTGGCAATGACCATTTTCGCCCTTTCTCATCTATTGTTTCCACTTCACACCTTCTATTGATCAGACCATTCTCTCTTGCAAATGCGCTTGGAAAAAACTGCAACCACCAACCAATTAAGCCAACCTAGCTAAATGCATCCCATATTTTTGATCTATAGATAATAGGCAAATTAACATAAATCAATGCTACAAATATATGTGAAATCAACTGTGTAAAAATAATGGTAGAAATTCGGACTGAAAAAGTATGAAAACAAGGGACCGAACATTACAAAAACATTTGCCGCTGAAGATATATGATACGATTGTTCATATGTGTGGAGAAGTATCGGAATTCAAACAGATGAGTACGAGTATATGCTTGAAGGATGGTTTTACATGTCTAGTGGGTGGTTTATGTTAGAGCACCTTAATTTTCTTTGTTAGACCTTGTAGGACCTTATTAGTTCATAATTTACATCAAGTCTTCAAACTTTTTTTTTAATGTACGACGATTAGACCTGGCAAATGGGTCATTCGGTTTGGATACGGGTTGAGTCAAGTTCGGGTCAGGTCATGTTCAGGTTAAGTGATATTTCGGTTCGTTTCGGTTTGGGTCAGGTATGGTTTGGGTCGGATCGATTTCGGGTCAACTAATTTTTGGTGAAATACGTTTGTCATGCCAAAATAAGCAATTTTGTTTAAAATTTCGGGTCGGGTATGGTTCGAGTCGAGTCAATTCGGGTTTCGGGTCCACTTTCGGGTGAGCATATTTCGGATGTCGGGTCGGGTATGGATCCGGGTCATTCGGTTCGGGTTTCAGGTCTCGGGTCAGTTTTGTCAGGTCTAACGACGATCTAGTTATTCCAGTTCATTTATTTTGACACTCTTGTAAAGAGAGAGAGGATAACCTTACCACTCCTTTTGTCTTCCAGTAAGGTTTGACAACCATAGAGCAGTGAGGAAATCCACATGGTTTAAAAGACACCCTTTGTTCTGAGCAATCCTTGCCTCTCACCCCTTGAAACCCTTTCAAGATGTACACAATTCATAAACGAACAAATATGCAATAATAACATATATAAATAACTAAAATATTGGTGGTTGAATGAACTAAAAAAGGAAAAAGTACTGCATTTGAAAAACAAAATTAGATGTCATGACTATGCTTCTAATAATTATAAAAAATTAATTTATGAAAGTAAATGTACAAAAGATAGTACCTTTAAAGTTACTATAGAATTTCATTAGTGGCTTTTTACCGGAGTGGATAAGCTCGAAACCAATATGATCATCAATCTTAAGGTCATGAGCTTTATGAAAAGGACACCAACCGCCAATATAAAATTGAGCGCCTTTACCTGTGTCTTTCTTGTGTCTTAGTAGCATTGACCAAGTTTGCCCTTCCTCATCCATTAACTCCATTCCACACCACCTTTTATCCAGTTTATTCTCCATTGCAAACACCTTAGGAATATACTGCAATAAGGTAGTCAATGTGACCCTTAGATATATAATTTGTACAAAAATGAAATGGTTTAATGAATTGTATCTATGTTTTTTTAAGGATCGTTCAAAAATGTCATAAATTAGACATGCTCTTATTTATGGGTGCTATATGCATATTTCATCAAAGGCAAAAACTTTGCTTGATGTAAGAAGATACTCAGTGACAGTGACAGTGACAGTGACAGCAGCCGCCAGAGTTAATAATGACTAATGAGGTTTTATCAAAGGATACATGGGAAAGACTGAAAAGGATTCAAAGGATTGGAAAATAATGAAATTTTTTGGAAGAAAATTAGGGAGGAGTTGAGAAATCTCAATTTTTCAACAAAAAAAGAACTGATCATATATATATTAGAATATTAACACATGTTGATTCAAGTAATTTAGTACTTTTTTTTCTAAATAAAGTATTGGGTTCAAATTTTATGAATAGAAAAAATTTATATGAAGGAGTTCTATTTTTTATTAGATCAATAATAACTTGCCTCTAGTGAAATAAAAAATTAAATAACAAAAAAATATATCTGTTACAATAAATTGAATTTTATTACATGTCCTTTTTCATCAAAAGTAATTACTTGACTTGTGGAAAGCTGCATTCCAATATCTACATAGAGTTCAAATCAAAGTAATAAATGCTCCGTAATTATTACATGTCCTTTTTATTTTGTTTTAATTTTGGTGCAGATGATGGCCACATTTAATTTATTAGTAGAGTTAGGGGAATCGAAAAGTATGATCAAAATGAATGACGCTAATTTAATTACCACTAGACCACATTTCATGGAATACGACTTGAGAACTACATCGAAAAACGGACGGCCCGTTGGTGTGAAGGATGCCTTGTCACTGGAATGTTCCTTGTATCCCGTCTTCTCCATGCCTACAACGTAATAATCATTAATCAACTCATACATCTTTTAATCTAACTTAATTATGTTGATGATTGCACCAAAGAAAACTCAATAAATGTAACCTTTGATCAATAACCCTCCTAAGAAAATAGATATACTAAAAATCACTAATCAAATAAATCTCAAATTCAACAATTCATCGGGGGTCATGTTATCCAACTAATTAACTTGGATCCGTTTCAATTTACAAAAAATAAAAAATCAATTTTTACTTTTACATTAGAATTTAACTTGATTAGTTCACTTAAGTGGATATACAACCGGACTTATTGGGCCTAGATTTGAGCAAGCCTTGTTGTAACTCCTCCTGTACTTGTCCAGTGAATCTCGTGAATGGTAGAGATGGGTAAAACTGATCCGACACAATTACCTATTCGAAATCGATATTAAGTTAAGTGGATTTGAGTATAAATTTTCAAGTCATTTAACCAAATGAGTTGACAAGTTCAGCCCATTTAATTAAATAGTTTAGGTTCATATCAACATTATCGACACAAAAAAGTACATATTTTTAACCCGTTTAATTAAATGAGTTAAACAAACTAACTTATTTTTCCATTTGTCATGTATCCATTTACCTTTTTATTAGACAATTAAGAATACAAAAATTTAAAACAATGTGAATTATGATGAAATGGGGGAGTTTTAGAGAATAATTGTTTAATGTGACATGTAAACTTAATTTTTAATGCTATGTCATAACATATTAGTTGAAAATGTTTAACGCGTAAAAGGATAATTAGGCGACTGAATTCAACCTGTTTATCTTAAACAAGTCAATCCGTTTAAAAATTAAATGGGTAAAGGTCAAGATTTTCTAACGCGCTTAATAAACGAGTTAAGTTTAGGTCGATAAATTCTTAACCTATTTAAGTTCGACACGAACACGAAACCCAACTTAATATGACCTATTACCCAGCTCTAGTGAATAGGAGCTCACATTACTTAAATATTTATGTCTATTAAAAAAGAAAGTGTTTAGCTTGATTAGGCCTAATTTTCGTTTTAACTAATTAATCGGTACTAGCTGCCCAATTTTCCTGCGTTTATCGTTTAATCATGTCAAATTCTCACTTAGGTGGGGGGGGGGGGGGAGAGAGAGAGAGAGAGAGAGAGAGAGATCACCATTATGGCCATAGAAGGAAACATGGAAGACAAGGCTACCATGATGCTCAAACACCACGAAATCACCCACACCCAACTCATCATGATCCTTACAAAAATCTTCCCACCCTTGTTTGAGCTTCAATTGCTTTCCATCTTCTTCAGTCCTCACAATTCTGACACGCCAAACTTTCTCTTTCTTGCTGTCCGTTAAAGTTGCTGTAATCTCCTCATTATCTTCTTCTTTTTGATTTAGATATGAACTTGAGAACGCTTTTGGTATTGACTGCATGCATCCCAAGCCACAATATAAATAAGCTAAATGCTCTAACACTCCAACATTGATTTTAATCCATGATTAGACACATATGAATGATGTGAACCAGTGAACTTAAATTGTTCTGCTAAAAATGCAACTAAAATTGCTCATAAGTGTTTTTTTTTTTTTTAATGAAAGTAGTATTTTTTTTCTCCGCTTAGATGAATCACAAAGAATAATATATGTAATTGTAATATAAGCCGAAAAAAAAAGAAATCATAACATAAGATGAAGACCTTATCTGGACTGCAGGCGTATCAAAGAGACTTACAAAATTGGTCTGAAAGCCGGGGTTGAGAGGCTGGAAAAAGCGGGGTGTGGTGGAGCGGTGGAAGAACCGTTGCTCAAGATCAGTGCTTGTCATTTTGGAGCACAGCGATTAAATTGTGGTAGTACTACTCTATATGTAGTCCTTCATATAGACTTGTCTCCCCCCCCCCCCCGCCCCCCCTCCTCGCCACTTTCTCAAAAAAAAAAAAAAAAGGAAAGGGAAAAGTTGGACGCTAACTTAGAGCATCTGCAATGCAAGGTTTGTGAGTCAAAAATTTGGCTCACGGTCCAAGCAATACCATGCATCAGTGATCCGCTTCGCCCGTCCCACGGTCCAGCTCATGGTCATGATTCGCCCCCTCACATTCTCTCTCTCTCTTTTTTTGCCAACTAAGCATTTAAAAGTCTAAAACCCAATAATATAGTAGTAGTGGGGTCTATAAAATATCATTTTATTTGGTGATCCAAGTTGGTGATCCATAGGATGTAAAGAAGAAAAAAAAAGTTGGCTTGTGAGATGATGTGGAGGTTGTGGGTCCTCACTTATGATCTAAACTTTTAGATCACAAATGCGGATGCTCTTACTAGTATCGACCTTCTTAATTATTGTAGTTAATAAGCATGCATCATAAGTTTAGCTGGTGATGGTATAAATTCCATCGTAAATTTCCAAGAAGAATCTGGACAACATATGAAACTGAGATCATATTTATTAGCTTCATTAAGTTTATGATGTATTTTATTAATACATTTTGATGAAAGATAAAAGGAGTTGGTCTATTGATATATTTATCATGTTACTTTTTGGACCTACTTTAATATTCATATTGTTTAAATATGTTTGATTCTAAGTGGATATATGCTTCTAGTATTGCTTAATTGACTTTATATAAGGTGCTGTAATATCTTTGATATGGTTTAGTATTCAAATTTGAATATGTGATCTTTATGATATTATATTTTATGATTCAAATTTGATTATGCAAGATGATGAATAATTACATACTTGTCTATTTATTAGAAAGATATTCTGAATATATGATCAGTTATCTTACTAATCATATTTAAAATTGGAAAATAACCGTTACTTTCAAAGTTGCCAAGGCTGCAAAAGTAATTTGCTGAATCTCCAAGGGCCTGAAACGTTATTCAAGAGCTTGAAATATGTTGAAGATGATATTTTCCTTATTCAGTTACAACGGCTACTTATCTTGAAGGGCACTAACGGATATATCCTATTTTGGCTATAAATAGAGGAGAATTTGAAGGTTGGAGAGACACAAGGGAAAAATATAAGAATTTATATTGGAAGATCATTCACTTATCTGTATCTTACTCTCTTGTGCTAGTTCATTTGATTATTATTTATAGAGAGTTTTATTATTATTGATCAAGTGGTTATTGTAACTCTTTGTATTGGGTTGAGTTGATTAGCCAGATGGTCGACTACCCAAGTACGATTGATGAGCAAAACGTACGTTGAGACACCTTGTAAGGTCAACTTGTAGGCTGTACAACCCAATAAAAAAAAAGGTTCAAAATTCCATTGGCAAAGGGTGCCCGTGGGTAGAGGACTAGGTGTGGCCGAACCTCTATAAATAGCGTGTTTTGTCCACATTTACTTTTCTGCATTTTATTTTGATTATTTGTAACTTTGATTATCACCCTATTCACTCCGCTCTAAGGTGATTTAACTAGCCAAATTGGACCAAGAATTAGTATCAGAGCTAATACTATTTTTTAAGACTTTACCATTTATTGATTTGATCCCATGATTAGTTATGATTTTGATTCTAATTACCCTCTGCTTTTTAAAGGTACTAATTATTTTTGATGGCAGGAAACAATGGAACTTTATACAAACATTTTGCCTAATATAGCTAGTCATGACCCAAAAACCTAACAAGAAAAAGCTAGCTATTCAGGGTCTATTTGTTATGAGCATTTTGGAGGAGCGTTTAGTATATTCAAGCAGCTTGAAGTATTTTGGAGCACTTAGGAGCATTTTGGATTAATGCTTAGCGCCTTAGCCGGTTGAGCCTTTTAGAGAATTTTTTTATTATTGATGCCTATTTTTTATGTATTGACTTTGAATTTTGTAATACTAGTTCACAGTATATCCACAAAATTGTGCAACGGAAAAATTGAACATTATTATAATGTATTTTTAGCTATTGGAATTGTTAGGAAGTAATTTACAACGTTAGGCATCGTAAGCGATTTTTTTTTTGCGCCAAGTAATAATATTCTTTAGATATCCAGAAAATGTAATAACATTTACCAACCAGTTAAATGCGTCTAATTACAATTAAACTGCAATAATATTAATCTCACTTTGTAACAAATACGTTTCACGGATTGCCCATCTCAGTCGAGGTTAATTGTGCCTTCAATGTTTATCCTTTTTTTAATTTCTTGTTCATAATATTTTTTAAAAAATTATGTATGTTTTAACAATTATAACATTTTACTTATCTCAATCGAGATTAATTCTGTCATGGCGATATCTATACTTTTTTCAATTTGTCATTTAAGCAAAAAAAATATTATATTTTTATTGGAGTAGGTTGGAGCAGTTTGAAGCGATTAGTGGGTGCAACATGGTCACAGCGAAGAAGCCCTTACGGCCTGTTGATTTCAGGGGTAGAGTTAGAAAGTAGGGGTGACAATGGGTAGGATTTGGATCGGATCTACTTAGATCCAGGTCCATTTTAATTTTTTGGGTCTAGGTCCAGATTTAATCTAGACACATTGAATCTTAAAAGTTTATATCCATTCCTAGATCCATTGGGTCTATGGATCTCAAACGGATCCTAAACGGATCCACAACTTTACAAATGCATATTAGGAGTTTAAGTTATGTAGTAACCATTCAATAAACACATTAACACAATTTTCAACAAAGATAACAGCAATACATGAGATATAAGATAATAATAACTTTAGTGCACCAACTAATGAGAAGTGGGAACTATAATAGTACCTTATACAACCAAGTCTCCTCAAAAACTAATGAGAAGTGACAATTATAATAGTATCTCGTACAATCAAATCTCCTCAAAATCATATTCTAGCAATCAAAATACCAAAAATAAGTTCTATGATAATTCATAAGATCCATAGAAAGAATAATAATTGACAATTGTTACAGTTGAGATATATGTTGACAAAATTATTGTAGTGAAGATAAATCTTAAATATATGAATACATTTTGAACACAAAATTCGGATTCAAACTTCTTTTGATATTTGTTATTAGTAGGCAAGTTTCGATTTAAATTGTTGAAGTTGAATTTTGCTACTAAATTTTAAATTTTTACAAGAAATAGATTCAAAAGTGATTTATTTTAATTTTATTTATTATATAATAGTATTATTATCCTTTGATATTACTAATGGGTATATGGATTGAGTGGGTTAGGTTGGATAATTATTCATTAGGTACACTTGTGCATCCCTAGGAATGGAGACTAGCAATATACGATATGCCAAGGACAAATAGAGAGGGGAGCACGTTTAAAAGACTTATTGTTGCATTTTTGGGTTGCAAAAATAATGGGTCTAATGGATCCAACGGATCAGATCTGAATATAAGCAGTGAACCTATCTTTAAACCTTTTTAATATTCAAATCTTTTTTGAGATCCATTGAATTCAAAAATAATAAATTTAGACTCATCCATATGAGACGAATCTAATAAGTTTGGATCGGATCCAATATCTATTACCATCTCTAGTTAGAAGGGACCTGGAGAGGCGTCATGGTCCCATGAACTTTTAAATTTACTAATGAATTGTTGTCGATTCACAAAATGTACTGTAATGGTTGCTTGTCCTTATCCTGCATTCCTGCGCAACTAGTATTTCTATGTTTTAACTTTTTGACGTGGTTCCTTGCTCCTGTGATGATAGCCCCATTTCCTCATTATTCGGAAAGCTTTTCAATCACTAATTAACTTATATTTCTCTTTGGATTTTCTATGCTTTCCTGGGCTCTTGCTACATTTTTTTTTTTTCGGTTGGCCTCTTACAACATTTTATTCTACCTTTTCTTTAGTCGTAATTTGAGTGTCCATTATTTTAATTAAGAGCAGATCTCTGATAATTAAGATTTTTTTTAAAAAAATGTAACTCTTGTCTAATTTTTTTAAAGAATATTTAATATCATATTAATCTATGATTTCTTTTTAAGAAGTTCTATAGAAATTATATAGTAATTCAAGTTTAGCTATGTAAGACCATGAGATGAACTTTTAAATAGTAAAGAATATTTAATACCATCCTAATCTATGACTTATTTTGAAAAAGTTCAATATAAATTATAAAGTAATTATTCTATAACATACGTGAGACGAATATTTTTACGAAGACTTTATAAGATGATTAATAACTCATTTGTGGGCAACTTTCATAATAGTCACTTTCAGATGAATTATTAGTCACCCTCAAATTAAAATTACATTCTAGAATTTTTATGCGCAATTTAAGCTTGTGTACATATTGTGTGATACCTTATTCTCTCAAATTTCCGTTTCGGCTTATTACTAGAAATTAGTTACTTAGTCCATTGTTTTCTTATCATATTGTTCTGGGTACATTGCATTAGTTCACATATATTTTTTATTATAAGCAAAAATGAGTTGGCAATTTAGATTTTTGAAATAAAAATTGCTTTCGACAATTTAGACAATCTATCATTTCATAAATACATTTATTTTATTTATACCAGTTAGGACCTGCGCGTTGCCCCCGAATTAACTTTTGAATAAGAAAATGGTAATTCGAAAGTATCATTGAATAATTTTTAGAGCGACGTCAATATGTTGATATAAACAAATAATGAAGATTTCAATCCAACTCAAAAGAACTTAGGTAAGTAGTGAAAAGAAATATACTGCAAATGTCTGGGCACGATAATTGATTGAAAGCTTTACAACTGCAAAGGATTATACAAGTGGTATACTAAGGTGCAGTGGGGACATCATTGAAGACTTTCTCATAGACAATATTTTTGTAACATTGTTAAGCACGTTGTTCTTGTTCACAATCAAGAACCGTAACCCCAAGGGCGAGGTAACACGTGATATTGCAACATAAAGTTGGCAATGGTAGAAGGTTGGCTTGGGAAAATATACTCCAACATAGTTTAATGACTACCCTTAGCTTTTGTTGACAGTCATTGCAAAAGTCAATTTAATCAGGAATTGTCTACGCTTGAACGCAAATGGCATGTCCTCTGTTGACAGCGTGGGGTCAACACGTAGAATAAGCACCTTTTGTCCAATATTTTGACCTGTAATGATCTGTGCTTCAAGAACCTTTTGCCCAAGTTGCTCAATGATCAGGCGTGTCCCATTACATAACCCCAAAGATGGACCATGATTCCTCAAAAGTACTACAAGGGTACCGACTTTTAATGGAATTTCATGATTAGGCAAGCCTGAAATATTAAGCCCATGCAATATCTCAGGGGGTTGATGTCATCTATATCAGGGTGGTCACCACTCTCCTTAAATGTATATGAGCTTACTCACCAGGAAGCATAACTAACATCTGTAAGTTTAATTGGTCAACATCATTATTTTTAGAAGCCAATATATAAGGCTCTTGCATATAAGATCCATTGTTATACCTAGTAGATAAATTAGGGTAAATTTCTGATATTAACTTATTCAATGCTTGAATGTCATTAGGTATAAGGAATTTCGATGGAATCTCTATCCAATTAGGTTAACTTTCTGACTATAATGAAATCCCCTACAAGCTACCGTTACCAATATTCAAGACCCAATATGCAAAATCTCGCACGAGTTGATATTCAACATTACTTAAATTTGGATCCCTCAGTCGCATATTAATCCTGAGATGCATGACATGGCATTGATGCCAAAAATTCAATTGAGACAATGATGCTGCAACTATATCTGCTCTACTTTCCTTTGTCACAAACAAAAGTATTTGCCTAAAGTCACCACCAAATACCATTAACTTCCCTCCAAAAGGCATCTTTCATAGACCACAAATATCCCTTAAAGTACGGTTAATGGTCTCTGACACAAAACAATGGGTCATCAGGGCTTCACCCCAGATAATCAATGATGATTGTCGAATCAACTCAGCCAACTCAAAATGCTTTGAGAATGAACAATATGTTGTTTCTGTAAGATTAATAGGGATCTTGAACATGGAATGAGTGGTCTTGCAAAATGGAAGTAGTAATGCAGCTATTCCAAATGATGCAACTGACAAAATTATCTTCCCTTTCGATCTAAGTGCAACAATAATTGTATTCCATATATATGTCTTACCAGTGCCTCCACTCCCATATAGGAAAATACACCCCCTGTTATTAGAATCATCAGCATTCACTATAGCATGAAAGATGTCCATTTGTTCCGAGTTCAACGAAGGGAGCATCATGTAAGGATTCTAAACTTCTATATAGTGTCATAATCTAACTACTCCCTGATGAGATGATTTCTTAATTGAAGTAGCATATCCCAAGAAGGAAATGGCACAGGAGGATAGTCCTTTAATGAGCGACCTTTTTTCTCAAAAGGTGTCAGCATAGGTTTTTCTTTTGATCGACAGTCAACCGTAACTCAGGACTCTAATGCTCACGTTGATCTTCGTTTAAGGTCATTAGAAAGGTCTTGCCAATGTTTATCCCAAAGCAGCTATAGCTATCCTAGTTCATTCTACATAAGTAAAGAGCATAACATACTCAGTAATTGGGCCCCAGTTGCCCATGTGGAAGCCTCAAATAGAGCATCATCCCACTCGATATTATCAACTACCAATCGCAATGCCAAGCAAGCTTCACGAAAGGTTGCATATTCTATGTCATCAATTATTCTCAATTCTTCAAGAGACTTTGCACCACGAACAATTGCAAGTAACATTCTCAAGTAATATCTCTCCCCGGAGTTAGGATGTGCAAAAGGAAGTCAACCTAAGACATACCCGTTTTTGTCGTTTTGTCCATTGTTTGGTTGTTCGATTCCAAACATAACATTTGGGAAATTCACCATGTCTGTAACAATTTGCTGAGGGTCAACTTGATTAACTTGAAACCATGCCATGAGCATATTAACACTATGTTGAGCTCGATTAGCAATGTTGTCCAAATCTTCGTCATCATTGAAAACAGTATTGTGTTGCGTGGGCAAGTGAAATTGTAGCATCTCTACATATGGATAACGGTGAGTTATTTCAAATTCAAATATGCGCCAAGCTGCTTCAATAGATGAAACATATTTATCATCTAGATATTGTTTTATCTCATCAACTTCCCTATATTGAGGTTCTCTTCCTTCCGTTGTAGTTTGGACAGTTTCCTCAATAACAAATGACACTCAGTCCGGACCCTTATGCATATATCTGTGGAGGTGCTTGATGACTTTTTTTTTCTATCCACATCGTTCAACATTAATATGAGCATCATACCTAACGCACAAATTTCGATTGTAGGGAATGACCCAATGGTTATCTAAGTCTTTTCCATTTATGATGATTCTTCTGTCATCATCCCTCCGCTTGTACCTGACAAACTTATTCTCCTCAATAGATGTTTCATCATAGAATAATTTTGGATAATGTTTACTATAATCTAAACCTTCCACATAGGGGGCATGGGGAATATCTGGATCACATGGACCATGTATCATGTGTCGTGTGACTATAGCATACACAAATGGATCAAGATCTTGTTTAGGGAGCTCTGCACAAATAAAGGAATCAATTTCTTCTTCACAACTTGGCTTGTCGTCATGTGCAAGGATTAAGAGAATATGAGCATGTGGTAACCCTCACTTTTGAAATTCAATAACATATATATCTGCAAAGGAAGCAATAAATGACTTTAGTGAGGCAATGCAAACTAAATTGGTAAACTTTTCTAATGCTAGAAGACATGCATGTTGTGACAAACCTGCAACAATAGTTCCAAATATATTTTTCTCTTTGAAATATAGCACCAATTCTCGCAACCTCAATCAGAAGACTCGAGCCACAATATTTGGTATATTATTTGCATGTTGTCTCGGTTGCTGTTGGATGGCCCCTTTAATTTCTAACCAATTTGGATTGCATGTAAATGTGATGAAGAAAACTGGATAACTAACTTGTGCGCATATGGCCATAACATTAAGAAAATGACGCCTCATGTAACGTGGCCCCCCAGTAAATGAGGACGACAATATACACCATCGGCCAATGCCACTTTTGTCCGTTTCGCCAATAGTGATTACTTATCTAGGCCAATATCAACCTCTATACATAATTGTACTTGATGTTTCCTAACATAATGTAGCTGTCATTGCTATATAATAGTAAAATAATCAACAATATATTGAAGAAATAATCTACCACCACGGAGTAAAATGCTAGCCTCATTCAATCGAAATTGTATCCTATACGCATAGTATTGACAAATCGTCACTCCCTAACTATGGCTAGTTGATCCTCTAGCAAGACGAATTCCCTTTCCTTAACTATCTGTTCCATATGGAAATAGGAGTGGATATTGTAGGGCCATATAAGAAGGACAAGTGCCATATATTCGTTGCAGTCTCCCATCCAACTTGCGTACTATTATAGCACCGCCCATTTCCTATGCATCCCCACTTCCTACGATAAGGGTTGTAATTTCATCAGCAGTGGGTCTGATATATTGTCTCCTTTGGTCGTGATCAGAGGATCCGAACATGCATATCATGTACAACGCCACTATTGATCATATCTCTAGCATTTCTAAGTACATGTACATAGGGATTGCAGTCATCCAACATGTGTTATAAGTTTTCTATGGTAGACAACCTAAGTTTAGTGGAACTGTAGTTTCTGTTTAATGCATGTACTCAATTTTAAGACTCAAACTGTGTGTCATATATATGAAGTTGGGCAAATCTTGGTGGTTGTCCTTATGATGCTAGTAAAGACCCAATTTGATGATAATTTTCACCACTGACACGAAATCTATAGCATCCACGTCCATCTGTGACGGAATGGTCAATAGATGCTCCAATTGAAGTGAAGGACATCATGGATTTATAAGTCTGTATATTCTTTATGAAATTTCTATTATTAAATAAAGAATCAAGTGGAGGTGAGGGTGCAGGTAAAGGATCCAATCGAACATGACTGTAATGGCAGCAGGTTTTAAAGCAAGGTGGACCACTTCTTCGACTCGTAGCCATTTCATCATACCACACTACTGCATTACAATCGCTACATGGAAGCATGGTTCCAGCGAGTGCCCAACGTTGTTCAAACCTTCTAGTAGTGGAGTTCCATCCTGATCATGATAGGGGTAAGTTTCACAATCTAGCTTCTTCCTCGTATCATTGACGCTGTGCAATATAGCATGGATCATTAACATCTAGACGCCTTCTTGTGAACAACCTCCATCTATCATTCAATCAAGCTTCTTTGTATCACAACCACTTTCGAGTAGATTCAACAAAGAACATGGTGTCATCCATAGATATAGAAATGAAACAATATTGTAGTCTGCAAATGAAGGCTTAATAAGCAATTACTTTTAATGTTTAGATGCTCTCGATATCATATCATGTTACGTTGTGCAATACAATCTTTTATATGAGAATAAGTTATTTTTTATTGATTTACAACAATAAAATTTCGGAAGTAGATAATTTTTTTACTGTTATAAAAAGTTTCAATCTAAATTGTACATGTTAGAAAAGGGATATCTGTTAATATTTATATTTTTTCATTTTTAAGGGTGGTAGGATTTAATAGATTGCATGACATGTTTGTTTCAGACACGATTGTATAGATGAATGCATAGCTTTTTAATACTTAACTATAATCTTCTTGACGTGAATGTGTTGTGATTTACTGAGATGTTCAATGTCAATTATACATATAAGGAAAAGATAAGGTTGTGAGAAGAAAATATTTTTTTAAGGGTTCGTAGACCTGGAATGGATTTGCGTAATATGTCAATGTGGTGAATATTACAATATGAAGAATATATTATTTTTTTTATTAATTTACAACAATAATATTCTAGAAGTAAAAAGGTTTTTGTTAGGACAATTAACTCTTGGGTCCACTATGGTATGGTGGTAAATATTTATTTGGTCCACTAATTTCGGATAAACATTTTTAGATCCACTCAGGTTTGGGTAATAATTTTTCGGAGTACTATTGTTTGGGTTACTACTCTTTTTTGGGCATTCTTGCAAATATTTAAAGTTACTGGGCAGTTTTACAAAACTAAGCTTATACTTCTGTTTGGACATCTTATAATGATTTTACTGGTAGTAGTTATCACAATCTACTACTTATATCTTAAATATTACATTTTATGTGATTAACGGTCAATCATGCTTAGCAAAATAATTAAAACTTAATTAGAGAGTTTCGATCATTACCTGAACTTAGTTGGCTCTGGCATTCCTCTAGTTTTCGGATTATAGAGATGTAAAGCCTGTCGAGAGCTACAAATTTAACCACTACTTCGGTTATT